>CM069456.1:59493361-59569566 GCA_035610835.1 Ophiura sarsii
TTGAAATTTGAAAGTTTTAAATGTACATATAAGAATAATACATTTGTAACTAACTTCGTGTGAAAAAAAGAAGTAAATAGAATTTGTTGTTTGCCTTTGGTGAACCTTTTAACCGATACACATGTTTGTCTATGAGACACCCAAAATATGCATAAAGATTGCACAATGCTTCTCTCATTCAAAAGTGAAATGTGAGTAAATTTGTGACGTAATTTAAATCTAAAAATCCTTTGTTTGCATGGGAGTAAGATAACCTTTTTACATTATCCATGCTATCAATTGGTTATGATGTTCTGAATTGAAAACAATTAGGATTATTGCAAGGTTTGTTGACGGGATATTCAAATGTGACACTGGAACATATGCAGTGTCAATTCACTGTGCTTCACGAACAAATGCGTAAATTGGGTTGTCCAATAAAAAGGTTCACCAAAGACAAAAGGAAAATGCCATTGACTTTATTTGTTCACACAAAGTTAATATCAATTATCATTCTTTCAACGTTTAAAAAAGTGTCACGCTTCAACTTGGTTTTGAAAACAAGATGGCTTCTTTCCACTAGTGCAGTTTATTTGACTACCCTGGTATGATACAGACAGAAAATCATGTTTACAATTTACACATTTTTAAATTATGATTATTTCAGTTATACTTGTTTTATTTCAGAGAGAAAATGATAGCCATTTACACATGCAAACGTATACATAAATTATGCATATTTATACATAGATTATACAACAAGCAGATAAAGATATTAGTAGAAATGTAAAAAACAAATGATTATTTGTTAATGATAATTGTACAATCAATACAATACATCGAGGGTTAAAATAATAAAAACATAAATCCTATAGTTTAATCAGTTCCAAATTGGCGGGAATTGTGAGGTTTGTATTTGTCTGTGCGCAAAAAGAATCCATGTTATTGTGTATGTTTATCGCTGAAAGTGTGCATTTGTACCTCATACGCAGGCATCACCAAGCGGTGGGCAAGTAGGTATTCCATTTGGTGCCCACAGATAAATATTAGCCTCAAAACATTTGGAACTGATCAAACTATAGTAAACAAGTCCATTCATTATATTGGTAAATCCATATGAGTAAATTATTTCATCATCAGGGATGGACAAACATGAAAACAAACCAGAAATTGGGCTAAAAAGGCCAAAGCAGGGTGAAATTAAAAGAAACTGCAGATATTTTGACCAGAAAAAAACTGAAAATGTTCATGCCTGTAATAATGTAGAGTTATATACATGTATGTTGTTGCAGTTTTTACTTTAAAAAGAAAGAAAGAAAATATTGTAGCACATATTAAATTTTTGCCAAACGTTTAACTTAAATGTGTGTATGAAGTGAATTAGGATAGATTATTTAAACAGTTTACAAATATGTCTTAGAATTTGCTACAAGGTTAGTTACATATAAGACAAGTTATTGAGCTGAAATACATATTAACACTTTACATGCGGCAGGCGTCTGCAGACGACATTCAAAAATGTCACAAAATGTTTCAAAAATTTCAAAATTATTGAATTTAATTACCCTATTTGGAATCACCATGAGAAATGCATTAAAATAAGTACAAACATGCCTAGTATTAGTTCAGCAATTCTTGATATATGACTTTGAAAGTTGGGAAAGACTTTTGAAAAATCTGTTTTGTATGGTAAAACTAATAGATATGTGCTCTCTAAATGTGAAACGAGTGGAAAGAGTGGAAATTCACTCGAAAAGGAGTGAAGGGAGTGAAACACAGGACACCATTTTAGAGTGGAAAATGTCCACTCTAAAATGAGTGTGAAATTTAATTTTTCACTCTCAATAGAGTGGAACATTGTCATATAAAATCCCCTTTCAATCCTTTTAGAGTGTTTTTCCACTCAAAAACGTGTTGTCCTGCGTTTAACTCCTTGAAAGAGTGGAAAACCACTCTTTTACATTTAAAGAGTGAAAAGTGTTAATACACAAAACATGAAGCCTGCCCTCACAATAAATCATCCAATCAAATACAATTAATGTTATTTCAAAAATGGACACAAACATCACTCATGTGTAAAGCGAATAGTTAAAGATTTTTTAAGTACAAATTAACGTGTTAGTAATGTATGGTTAATTTATTAAAACTACTACATGATAAAACAACAACTTGCATTTGTGTACTGTCGCGGCAAAAGGGCGCAGTTGTCTGTAAAATGCATCTTGAGATATTGATGGTAATAAAGACATGGGAAAACAAAGAAAATAAAGTCTCTGACAATTTATCAGTAATTTTCCTTCATAAATCATAAATCAGTATCCAATTTTAACAAAAAAGGTGTCATTTTGAAGCATTCAAAAAGCTCCTTTTATTACTATTAAGATCTCTTTTTTTTGAGAGAGAGACAACTACACCCTTTTGTGGCTGTTCACATTTGGACTGTGATGTGTTAAACTGAATAACATTCCAGTAGATAATTGGGTGGAGAGGCCAAAGCTTTTGAATTTCTAAACACTTTCCACACAGCAGTTGTCTGCAGACGACATCAAAAATGTCACAAAATGTTTCAAAAATGTCAAAATTATTACATTTCATCACCATATTTGGAATCACCATGAGAAATGCATTAAATAAGTACACACATGCCTGGTATTGGTTCAGCAATTCTTGATATATGACTTTGAAAGTTGGGAAAGGCTTTCGAAAAATCTGTTTTGTATGGTAAAACTAATAGCCGTGTAAAAAGTGTTAACTGATCATCTCCTTACCTATTTAATTTGAGTGCTTTGAGCACAAAAAACATCAAGTGATATTTTGATGAATTTGAGATTTTGCAGTATAACATTTTTTTTATAGTGAACAAATCTAGCAAGTGCCATGTTGGTTTTGATGTAAACATTGCATGGTAACTTCAAAGCCCCATTGACTGTCAAAGCCATTCAAGATTTTTCTAAAACTATACTTGATGTTTTTGTGCTCCAATCAATATGTGAAGTGATCAAGCGAAATGAGTCGCATGTCGGCAGTTATCAATTTTGATCAAACTTCTACTTTTTTTAAGCTACAAACAATTTACCAACTGAGAAAACAGAGTAAAACATAAGAATGTGGCACTCCTTTTTACCTAAAACTCAAAATCAATATTCCTGACATCCGACTCAATCTGCTTGATTGCGTCACATATGTTCAAACCCTCACCCATAATTAAAATAATTAGTAAGTTATAAAGGTTAGTAATATGAAAGTGGCATTTATCGTCTCAAATATTTACCTCACCTGCTCTGCTTCCAATCATTTTATTTAGGGTGATATTGATGCAACAATCAACTTTACAGTCCTATAATGTCTATACACATCAAACTATGCATCGCTGACAATGGCTGTTTTATCATCTGTAGATGTAGCATACAGTGTATTTTCAAAACCAGTTGTAGATGCCGCAGCCATGGCAGCGTCACTGTCGAATTTACCTCCGGGATTTCTCATCATAATGAAATAACCTATCATGACAACCAGTGCTGCTATGATAAGTATACCAAATACTATACCAACGATGCCACCAGCTGATAAACCTATATGAAGAGGTGAAATCAAACAATGTCATATTAAAACTACTGGCTACATGGTGGCATAAATATAGCACAACTATTGCGGTATGGGCCTAGAAGTCTTACGAGGGGCATTCAATAAATACCCGCAACCATTGTTGTTCTCCACACCTGAGTGATTCTGTGAAATCTAAGTGGGTACATTATAAAGTATGAATCTTAATCTATCATTTAACACAATCTGGATTTACTGAATATTCATAATTACGTAATAGCATTAGCATAAAATAACCCATATTTGGACAGTGAAAAACATGCCACTTTGGCAGGAATTTTGAATTAGCTTGATAGCACGTGTATTGAAATGAGCAGAACTTTGTTCCGGATAAGTGTGTTAGTCCAACATGTTGCATCATGAAACCAGAGACCATGTTTAACGAGGTCCTTAATGGAGAGGTTCTGTCAAAGACAACTTTTGGAAATACACTGCATCTTATCTTGGTCAACATTAGGCTTTGACAGTGAGCCCCAAAATGCCGAAAATCCAAAGAAATGAAAATGATAGTTATAGCAAACAATTGGGATTTCCTGAAATACCACTGCAAATGCAGGATTCATTATTGTATAGATGACAGGGTATCAATAAAAACATCGAGAATTGTTGAACTTGGAATAAAATATTGCAATGTTACCTGTTTGTCCAGATGGTGTACCCGGTGTGCCGTCTGGTGGGTAAGGCACTGCAATCAAACATCAAGAGTAAAGATCAACAATTGGTCAATGAGGGAAGTCAAATCTGACATTAGTTATATTACCAGAAAAATACACAAAAATGATACTCTTCCATACGACCCCGGCTCTGCCTAGCTAGCACTATGGGGGTTGGGGGGGGGGGGAGTGACATTGGAAAGGGGTATAGGTATGTGCTCACCCTCTTCTGCTTGCTCTTAAGACCCCCTTTTGAGCCTGCATAAGCTCTTAAGACCTTGATAATTAAAAGATCATGAAAATGTGCATTCCAAAACCCCAATTTTTTGCAAAATGTGCGTTCTAGAACTCCAATTTTTCAAAACATTGGCGCTCTTCTAAACAAATTTTGGGGGAAAATTCTTAAAACCCTACTTTTTGGAGGAAAACAGTTCTTTAGACCCTATTTGTTTTCAAAAATCTGCTCTAAAGCCCAAATTTTGTGACCCTGGATGGCACACTACTACCCAAAAATCAAAAATAACTGGGCTTGCACTGCCTAGAGAAGAGGAAGCTTGCATACCATTTTAAGACAAGAAATGAAAATAATCTAATTTTTGATAGTTGGAAAGCAAGAACCATATGTGACAAATATACATGTAACATTACCCACATTTGCACAACAGCTTTGTCAATATTTAATGAGAACATTATTTTAATAGTTTTAAATTATCTTTGTGGTATGTCTAGAATATAACAGCTTCTATATGACCAATTTATTTTCCTGAGGTGATTTAAAACAAAAATCAGTGCTTAAACTAATTAAAATATGCAAAGAGTAAAAGCAAGATTTGCATTTTTAGTTTTTCAAGATATCCTCTTGTATCAGTTTTTTGATCCTTGGTGTGTTTTGTTCCTGGTTCCGTTGGATTCATATTTTTACATTTTATAATTAAAATATATTTTTTTATTGAAATAAGGATCTTAATGAAAACAAAATTGCCTCTCAATGGTTGCATTTGCTTACATAGATGTTTGGATCCATTTAAAATGAATACTGTAGTGGAGGATGTAATGAAGTCCAATAATACTAGTTTCGAGAAATAAGCGTTTAAAGTGTTTAAATTTCACACAGGCTATAAACATTGTAGTATCAAAGTCTTATTTGGCGGAAGTAGTTAAAACCAAAAGAGGATCATTTTCAGCAAATTACAATGTTGTGGCAATTATCGATTCCTTGAAATCAATAATCTCTTTGATGGACTTAAAGTACATCTTCTATGATAATCGTGATCCAGATCAAAACAATGTAATCATTTCAAAACTGACTGTTCAAATAGTTTAAAAGTATACATTTTGGTATGCCCATGGTAGCCCGAACAATTTGATATATCATTCTTGTAAATCTGACGTTGCCAGTGTCAAATCTCAATACCGGTCTGCATTCATTCTTACTTACATTGCTTCATTTGGCATACATATCCTGCAGTACTTACATTGCTTCATTTGGCATACATATCCTGCAGTACCAAAGCAGTCCTCATCATTCCATTTACCATATTCATCATCATACAATTCTCCACAGTTTTCACCCGTTAGATCGCCGTTTGGTTCTCCATTTGCCCAGTTCACATAGTCTAGTGCAGATCTATCATCCCATTCCCAGCCACCTGTAATGAAGACATTACACATTATTTGCCCAGTTCACATAGTCTAGTGCAGATCTATCATCCCATTCCCAGCCACCTGTAATGAAGACATTACACATTATTTGCCCAGTTCACATAGTCTAGTGCAGATCTATCATCCCATTCCCAGCCACCTGTAATGAAGACATTACACATTATTTGCCCAGTTCACATAGTCTAGTGCAGATCTATCATCCCATTCCCAGCCACCTGTAATGAAGACATTACACATTATTTGCCCAGTTCACATAGTCTAGTGCAGACCTATCATCCCATTCCCAGCCACCTGTAATGAAGACATTACACATTATTACAGTTCACATAGTCTAGTGCAGATCTATCATCCCATTCCCAGCCACCTGTAATGAAGACATTACACATTATTTGCCCAGTTCACATAGTCTAGTGCAGATCTATCATCCCATTCCCAGCCACCTGTAATGAAGACATTACACATTATTTGCCCAGTTCACATAGTCTAGTGCAGACCTATCATCCCATTCCCAGCCACCTGTAATGAAGACATTACACATTATTTGCCCAGTTCACATAGTCTAGTGCAGATCTATCATCCCATTCCCAGCCACCTGTAATCACATTACAAATTTTTATCGGAAATTAAATTGTATTTTTAAATGTCTTCTTATAAAATGACACATAATGTCTGCCTACAATCTCTGCCTTCCTTCCAGTCGATAACATGATTTTTGTCCATTAAGTGGTCGGTGATAGCTGATTTGTTAAAAGTGGATTGAGAGCTCTTACAGGATGCTCTGGTGCTAACTGATGTCACCGCTCTCTCCAGGCAAATAGATACAAACGCTGGATTAAAGAGGCAATCGCGATAAGAAAGCAGGGCAAGACAATGAACAGAGACGAGGGGCAATATAATCTGAGTCACATGTTTGACGATCTACTGATTGCTGATAAATCATCTAGCAACACTGCAACTAAGCAACCAACATCACGTGTTGTAAACAGCAGATCGTCATCATCCCACATCAAGTGTTGATAAAGGAAACAGCTCGTTTCCGAAACATCCACAAGTAAGTGGTTTTCCTTGGACTAGATATAAAGAATTTCATCAATCATTATAACAGTCCTGATGAACTTTATCAAGAATGTTACATATCTGCATACATAACAGAAATGATATGTTGTAGATTTAATCTATCAGTCATTCAGTTGAATTTCCATAGAATACTGCGATATGTTTGTGTTAACACTGCAATATTTAGCATTTTCTGGGGAATTTTCTGCCAAATTTCTGATTTTCAGTGAATGATATTAGGTTAAATTTGACATTCTTTGCATAATTTGCGATTTATTGACCCAAAGATGAACCAATCTCTCTTGATTATCCCTCCCTACCTTGTGTGTTCTTCTTGAGTCCAAGCCAAATACTTGCAACTCCCCACGCTGTCCTGGAATTCTCTGTTATAAATGTATTCTGAGCCTTGTCATGTATGCTAACCAGTTGTCCACCATTCTGTCTGGCGCATGCATACTGTGCATCAGGCCATGATAAGCGTTTATCATCCAACTCAAAGATGTAGCAGTAGGTATCATATGCTTTCCAACCTTCCAGACAGTAACCCTTTGGTGGTTTAGGTGTTGGTGGCACGCTATCTACAAATTTAACCACATTTATCGCAAAAGTTGTGAAAAGAGAGAGGTGATTTTGATTGTCACTTTAAAATGAACAAAATGCCATTACAACATTTGGTCTAAATGAGTCTAATAAGCTTTACTCCATATGGATTTAAAGAGTGAAGTCGATTAAAAAAGAAGAAAAACATTTGGAAGATTCTTTCTTTGTATTGTAACATTTCAGTTGTAACTATAAAAACCAATTTCGAGGTTATTTTGTCACATTAAATGAATCAAAATGCCATCACAACATTTTGTCTAAAATGTGTATTTACATGGAACTTGTTTATTTAGGAATAGGGTTCTCTAGGGTAAGTGTTTAAGGTTTAAATGGTTTAGGGTTAGGGTTATGGGTTGGGTAATGGTTAGGATAAGGGTTAAGGTTTAAATGGGTTTGAGTTTAGGGTTAGGGTTATGGGTTTGATAACGGTTAGGGTAAGGGTTAAGGTTTAAATGAGTTTGGGTTTAGGGATGGGGTTATGGGTTTGGTAACGGTTAGGGTAAGGGTTAAGGTTTAAATGAGTTTAGGTTTAGGGTTATGGGTTTGGTAACAGTTAGGGTAAGGGTTAAGGTTTAAATGGGTTTGGGTTTAGGGTTAGGGTAATGGGTTTGGTAACGGTTAGGATAGGGGTAAGGTTAAATGGGTTTGGGTTTAGGGTTAGGGTAATGGGTTTGGTAACGGTTAGGGTAGGGGTAAGGTTAAATGGGTTTGGGTTTAGGGTTAGGGTTATGGGTTTGGTAACGGTTAGGGTAAGGGTTAAGGTTTAAATGAGTTTAGGTTAAGGGTTATGGGTTTGGTAACAGTTAGGGTAAGGGTTAAGGTTTAAATTAGTTTAGGTTTAGGGTTATGGGTTTGGTAATGGTTAGGGTAAGGGTTAAGGTTTTAATGGGTTTGGGTTTAGGGATGGGGTTATGGGTTTGGTAACATGTAGGGAAAGGGTTAAGGTTAAATGGGCTTGGGTTTAGGGCTTGGGTTATGGGTTTGGTAACAGTTAGGGTAAGGGTTAAGGTTAAATGGGTTTGGGTTTAGGGATGGGGTTATGGGTTTGGTAACAGTTAGGGTAAGGGTTAAGGTTAAATGGGTTTGGGTTTAGGGATGGGGTTATGGGTTTGGTAACAGTTAGGGTAAGGTTAAGGTTTTAATGGGTTTGGGTTTAGGGATGGGGTTATGGGTTTGGTAACGGTTAGGGTAAGGGTTAAGGTTTAAATGAGTTTAGGTTTAGGGTTATGGGTTTGGTAATGGCTAGGATAAGGGTTAAGGTTAAATGGGTTCGAGTTTAGGGTTAGGGTTATGGGTTTGGTAACGGTTAGGGTAAGGGTTAAGGTTTAAATGAGTTTGGGTTTAGGGTTATGGGTTTGGTAACAGTTAGGGTAAGGGTTAAGGTTTAAATGGGTTTGGGTTTATGGATGGGGTTATGGGTTTGGTAACGGTTAGGGTTAAGGTTTAAATGGGTTAGGGTTTAGGGATGGGGTTATGGGTTTGGTAACAGTTAGGGTAAGGGTTAAGGTTTAAATGGGTTTGGGTTTAGGGATGGGGTTATGGGTTTGGTAACGGTTAGGGTAAGGGTTAAGGTTTAAATGAGTTTAGGTTTAGGGTTATGGGTTTGGTAATGGTTAGGATAAGGGTTAAGGTTTAAATGGGTTCGAGTTTAGGGTTAGGGTTATGGGTTTGGTAACGGTTAGGGTAAGGGTTAAGGTTTAAATGAGTTTGGGTTTAGGGTTATGGGTTTGGTAACAGTTAGGGTAAGGGTTAAGGTTTAAATGAGTTTGGGTTTAGGGATGGGGTTATGGGTTTGGTAACAGTTAGGGTAAGGGTTAAGGTTTAAATGGGTTTGGGTTTAGGGATGGGGTTATGGGTTTGGTAACAGTTAGGGTAAGGGTTAAGGTTTAAATGGGTTTGGGTTTAGGGATGGGGTTATGGGTTTGGTAACGGTTAGGGTAAGGGTTAAGGTTTAAATGAGTTTAGGTTTAGGGTTATGGGTTTGGTAATGGTTAGGATAAGGGTTAAGGTTTAAATGGGTTCAAGTTTAGGGTTAGGGTTATGGGTTTGGTAACGGTTAGGGTAAGGGTTAAGGTTTAAATGAGTTTGGGTTTAGGGTTATGGGTTTGGTAACAGTTAGGGTAAGGGTTAAGGTTTAAATGGGTTTGGGTTTAGGGATGGGGTTATGGGTTTGGTAACGGTTAGGGTTCAGGTTTAAATGGGTTTGGGTTTAGGGATGGGGTTATGGGTTTGGTAACAGTTAGGGTAAGGGTTAAGGTTTAAATGAGTTTGGGTTTAGGGATGGGGTTATGGGTTTGGTAACGGTTAGGGTAAGGGCTAAGGTTTAAATTAGTTTAGGTTTATGGTTATGGGTTTGGTAATGGTTAGGATAAGGGTTAAGGTTTAAATGGGTTCAAGTTTAGGGTTAGGGTTATGGGTTTGGTAACGGTTAGGGTAAGGGTTAAGGTTTAAATGAGTTTGGGTTTAGGGTAATGGGTTTGGTAACAGTTAGGGTAAGGGTTAAGGTTTAAATGGGTTTGGGTTAAGGGATGAGGTTATGGGTTTGGTAACAGTTAGGGTAAGGGTTAAGGTTTAAATGGGTTTGGGTTAAGGGATGAGGTTATGGGTTTGGTAATGATTAGGATAAGGGTTAACCCTGTTGCGGGGCATTTAGTGTTCCTTGTTACTGAAAGGTTGGATCCCATAGTGAGTGCTAAGTAGCGGATGCGCTCACTCTTCCGGCTAGGGCCTTTGGCCCTGCACTTGTGGGGGGGGGACCGTTTGCTGTGGTGGGATTTGATGGAATAAAGCTAATATAAACAATATTTGCATCCACTCCTGCTCGCTTTTTTTTCTTCAATTCTTTTTATTGCGAAATTTCAGTTGTGCAACTTTTTCAGACAAGTTAAAATGTATGCATGCTATAGCCCTCTCATATGTCTAAAGCACTTTTAACATTAAGCCGCGGATTGATTGATACCCACTTGTTAGATAGAAATATTTGTCACATAAAAATGAACCACACAACATTTTGGCTATGTTACCCTAACCCTAAACCCAAATGTTCTCGCTCTGCTTTTCTTTACAAGTGGGACACTGGATTTTAAAGTCTATGTAAAATTACCACAAATAATTAACAAAGGAGCAGGGGCTTCAAACACGATTATATATAATATAGGGTGTAACAACTCAATCTAATATTGACTATCGTAATATCCCTCCCCAGGGTTGAATAGACATTTGTGTGTATTCACCGTATAAACGATAGAGCGCCATCATTTGTTCATTACTAGCTTTTCATATCGTACATAATAAATGCAACAGGCACAAGACGGCAGCACAAGTATCATAATTTATTTTTCAGTAACCGAGGGGGTCAAATATTACGTCACTTTTCTCGGAGGACACAACATTGCCATATCAACATTTCTAAAATGCTTTGCACAACAACTTAGAAGAATCTAAAGGTTATTTTTAGGTGGATTGACTAAAACCTCAAATTAAATTGTAATGTGAAAACTCTTGTGTTTTGCACAGCCGACCGGTAACTCCAACTGAATAAAAATTCCTGTTTTCAAAATCTCCCGACGTTTGGCTCGCCATATGGACAAAGCTTAACAGATCATACATTCTTTGTTTTCTAGAATAATCTATTTTTATACCAACGCCATTTTATATCCATTATCCATTTAAAGTCAAGAGACGTATAAGTTTCCAGATCTTTACATAACCTCATTTCCAAAACTGATGAGATTAACTTCTCTAGTGTTATGTTTGACTGTTTTACTATCCAAGCATATATACATACCGAATGAAACCTTGCAAACAAATGGATGTCTGTTTGTACAGTCAGTGTCCTGCCAATCTGGATTATCAGACATCCTGACACAGCCTTCACCTTCTCTCATACTGGGTTCATTTCTTCCCCAATTTGTGTAGAATACTGGCCAACCATCCAGCCATCTGTACACACCAGATTTATCCTGTGTAACAAATACATGACAGGTTTTAAGGCACAAAAAAAAGAATGCCTGTCTCACATACATACATTTAGCTATGCTAAATGCAGATTTTTTGTTGTTTTTGGTCAATTAAAAACTAAAAACTTCAAATTGGGCTCATCACGTAGGGTTATGCGGCAAAAGTGACTCCACATACTTATGTGCGATGGGTATGTGAGACAGATCTTTTTTCCTGGGCCTAACTGTCAATAGGCTGCAATATCACTTCAAATTATACATGTCAGATCATTTCTCTCAATCTATTTTTGAAAAAGCTTGTATCATAATACTAGGATGTCAAAAAATATTTTAAAAAGCTTGTTTAGCAATTATTGTCCATTAAATCTATCCAAGCAAACCATAATGGCATGGGCCAAGCTGGGCAAATTCTGGATCTTAACCCTTTGAACACTGACCCCTCATGTATTTACCAAAAATGTCTATGAAAAGGCGTCATTCATTTATCAGACGGGTGAAAAATGGGACCCTATTTGGCGGCACATCCCTGTGACCTCATATCCACTAACCTCCCAGGTTTTTGTATTAGTATACATCATTGTCTTTACAAAGGCTTCCTCATACCCATCCTTGATCTTACCTGATCTGTTAAGCCAATCCATACATAATCCAGCAAATTAGTATACATCATTGTCTCTACAAAGGCTTCTTCATATCCATCCTTGATAGTAGCTAGTGTTGTACCATCTTCTTCACACACAGACTTGGCTTCCTCATAAGTAGATTCTTGCTGAACTAATCTAAAACATTGGTTGAAGTATGAGCGGTAGTCACCACCCATTGTACACTCACTAACTTGGGGAGGCACATCAGGCAGGTCAGGATCTGAGGAGAGATAAAGCATTGGTTGAAGTATGAGCGATAGTCACCACCCATTGTACACTCACTAACTTGGGGAGGCACATCAGGCAGGTCATGATCTGAGGAGAGATAAAGCATTGGTTGAAGTATGAGCGGTAGTCACCACCCATTGTACACTCACTAACTTGGGGAGGCACATCAGGCAGGTCAGGATCTGAGGAGAGATAAAGCATTGGTTGAAGTATGAGCGGTAGTCACCACCCATTGTACACTCACTAACTTGGGGAGGCACATCAGGCAGGTCAGGATCTGAGGAGGAGAGATGCAGCCCGCCACAATTGTAAACTAGAATGCAGAATATATGTGCATTAGAGGGTTGGAACTTCCAAGATTTTTTTCAACCAGCCAGTCGGGCAGGTAACTCATAAAAATACCTGCCCACAGAATTTCCATCGGCCAATGTAACTCACTTACACTGTGAAAGATTTTACCCACCAGTTGTTTGGGTACTTTTGCATCTTCACCCACCCATCCAGGCAACTCATTCATCCTCATGAATTTACTCTACACAAATTATAGTTTATTCAGTTCCAAATTGGCGAGAAATGCAGCTTTTTATCTCTCAAAAGTAATCCAAGAGTCATGCACTATTTTGGGTGAACCACGACAACTCATTTTCTGAGTGTGTTTTGGTTCGTAAATAGAATTCCATGGTGTGACGCTGTGTTAACACCGTTTACAGTGTTTCCGGCAACAATCGCAACTGTAAGCAAGAATTTGTTGTTGTTGTTGTTGTTGTCAAAGCGTATGGTGTCTCATTTTAACATTTCAATGAACTTATGCAAGTATTGGATTAACATTAGCAACCCCTATGGAGTTGTGCCATTATTCACACATTAACATCAGTGCGAGTGCATTGATTTGTCTAATTTCTTTCGAAACAACATGCATTTATTCTTACCTAAAGGCATTTGACATAAATAATAATAATAATAAAATAATAATTAGTATTTATATAGCGCCTTTTCAAAGTGATCAAAGCGCTGTAATTTCGCTGCTGGTGAATCATCAGAATCAGGTCGCATCAACTAGGGTGCTGCCAATTTCTAGCGCAAGCCTATCCGCACTTAGATTGTAACATCCACCATTTTTCAATGCAGCTCCCCAAATACCATTGGGTCAAGGAAGTTTTTGATAACCGAAACAACTAATCACAGATTTTGAAAGCAGGAGGAAACCGGAGATCCCGGAGAAAACCTGCGAGAGCGTGTATGGATCGTGATAAACCAAATGCACATAAAGCCCGACCGAGCACAGATTTCGAACCCGGGATTCATTGGTGCAAAGCGAGGGTATCTACCGCTGCGCCAACACGCTCTCCCTAAATATGCATTGAGTGTGTCCGTACATCCCACATCGTTCCATTTGCCTGGGTGGTCGGGATCATTCATCACATCCACACAGTCTACTTACCTAAAGGCATTTGACATAAATATGCATTGAGTGTGTCCGTACATCCCACATCGTTCCATTTGCCTGGGTGGTCGGGATCATTCATCACATCCACACAGTCTACTTACCTAAAGGCATTTGACATAAATATGCATTGAGTGTGTCCGTACATCCCACATCGTTCCATTTGCCTGGGTGGTCGGGATCATTCATCACATCCACACAGTCTACTTACCTAAAGGCATTTGACATAAATATGCATTGAGTGTGTCCGTACATCCCACATCGTTCCATTTGCCTGGGTGGTCGGGATCATTCATCACATCCACACAGTCTACTTACCTAAAGGCATTTGACATAAATATGCATTGAGTGTGTCCGTACATCCCACATCGTTCCATTTGCCTGGGTGGGGATCATTCATCACATCCACACAGTCTACTTACCTAAAGGCATTTGACATAAATATGCATTGAGTGTGTCCGTACATCCCACATCGTTCCATTTGCCTGGGTGGTCGGGATCATTCATCACATCCACACAGTCTACTTACCTAAAGGCATTTGACATAAATATGCATTGAGTGTGTCCGTACATCCCACATCGTTCCATTTGCCTGGGTGGTCGGGATCATTCATCACATCCACACAGTCTACTTACCTAAAGGCATTTGACATAAATATGCATTGAGTGTGTCCGTACATCCCACATTGTTCCATTTGCCTGGGTGATCGGGATCATTCATCACATCCACACAGTCTACTTACCTAAAGGCATTTGACATAAATATGCATTGAGTGTGTCAGTACATCCCACATCGTTCCATTTGCCTGGGTGGTCGGGATCATTCATCACATCCACACAGTCTACTTACCTAAAGGCATTTGACATAAATATGCATTGAGTGTGTCCGTACATCCCACATCGTTCCATTTGCCTGGGTGGGGATCATTCATCACATCCACACAGTCTACTTACCTAAAGGCATTTGACATAAATATGCATTGAGTGTGTCCGTACATCCCACATCGTTCCATTTGCCTGGGTGGTCGGGATCATTCATCACATCCACACAGTCTACTTACCTAAAGGCATTTGACATAAATATGCATTGAGTGTGTCCGTACATCCCACATCGTTCCATTTGCCTGGGTGGTCGGGATCATTCATCATCTCCACACAGTCTACTTACCTAAAGGCATTTGACATAAATATGCATTGAGTGTGTCCGTACATCCCACATCGTTCCATTTGCCTGGGTGGTCGGGATCATTCATCACATCCACACAGTCTACTTACCTAAAGGCATTTGACATAAATATGCATTGAGTGTGTCCGTACATCCCACATCGTTCCATTTGCCTGGGTGGTCGGGATCATTCATCATCTCCACACAGTCTACTTACCTAAAGGCATTTGACATAAATATGCATTGAGTGTGTCCGTACATCCCACATCGTTCCATTTGCCTGGGTGGTCGGGATCATTCATCACATCCACACAGTCTACTTACCTAAAGGCATTTGACATAAATATGCATTGAGTGTGTCCGTACATCCCACATCGTTCCATTTGCCTGGGTGATCGGGATCATTCATCACATCCACACAGTCTACTTACCTAAAGGCATTTGACATAAATATGCATTGAGTGTGTCCGTACATCCCACATCGTTCCATTTGCCTGGGTGATCGGGATCATTCATCACATCCACACAGTCTACTTACCTAAAGGCATTTGACATAAATATGCATTGAGTGTGTCCGTACATCCCACATCGTTCCATTTGCCTGGGTGGTCGGGATCATTCATCACATCCACACAGTCTACTTACCTAAAGGCATTTGACATAAATATGCATTGAGTGTGTCCGTACATCCCACATCGTTCCATTTGCCTGGGTGGTCGGGATCATTCATCACATCCACACAGTCTACTTACCTAAAGGCATTTGACATAAATATGCATTGAGTGTGTCCGTACATCCCACATCGTTCCATTTGCCTGGGTGGTCGGGATCATTCATCACATCCACACAGTCTACTTACCTAAAGGCATTTGACATAAATATGCATTGAGTGTGTCCGTACATCCCACATCGTTCCATTTGCCTGGGTGGTCGGGATCATTCATCATCTCCACACAGTCTATTTCGCCCTGAGGAGGAAAAAGCAACTTTTGATATAAAAAAACCACTTAATTTCACGAGGGCTTTAATTATGCAAATTTCACAAAGGATGTGAATTCGCAAAATTAAATACCCGCGAAACTGACAATTTTGCAGTGAAAGTAATTTTAAATTTGCAAAATAAAGTATCCGTGAAATGACAGTGTTTTACAGTAGTTTAATGTCATCTCAAGTAAGCAAATAACATATTAATGGCGGCAAATAACATATTATTGGCGGCAAATAACATATTATTGGCGGCAACATTTTCTTTGTACTAACAATTTGACATATAATAAATTGCCATTACTACTTATGCCAAATATGTCACAAACAAATGACAACTTACACAAACGTATACCCAAATTTCAAAAACGTTGGGCACACATTAGCTCTATTCACAACAGTGTGACATGGCCTTAAAGGTATATTATGCGATCTTTTCCAGGGAACGCCCTTAATCCTTGAGAGAAAAAAATTGAAGCAGATTTTCTTGCAGATTTACATATCTGATTATAAATCGTAAATACGAGTACTCGTACATTCCAAGTTGCAGGGCGATACGATTCCTAATTACTTCAAAATCATGGTTTTAGAGTGAAAATAAATTGTCGGGTTAAACCGACAGTTTATTTCCCCCTGTTATTTTCACTCTTAAACCATGATTTTGAGGTAATTAGGAATCGTATCGTATCGCTCTGTAACTCTGAATATATTTATGATTTATGATCATAAATATAAATCTGCAAGAAAAATATGGGATTGAGGGCGTCTCCTGGAAAAGATCACCTAATAAATATACCTTAAAGGCATTTAAGTGCACCTTTTTAATGATGTTTCAATAATACCCTGCATTTTATTAATGGAATATGATGAAGTTGTTGAAGAATGGATAAGACAACAAAAATAAAAACCCTGTTCTACAGGCCTGACCAAATCTGTTTGAATTCTTGAAAGTTTTGAAAATTGTTGAAAATTCACCAATATTTTCATGAAATGTGTGAAAAAACAAACCCCACACCAAAAAACACAATGCCTAACCGCCCAACCCTACCTGAGAGGTCTGTTTACCTGTAGAACATGGTTATTATTGTGTCACCTATTATAAAGTTATCTTACCTCTCCTGGAAAAAGAACACTTCCATCTGGTTGATTTACTCCCCAGTTAGTATAGTCCAGATTACTGCCATCAGTCCAATGGAATTTACCTTGAGATCCCAAGTCACTGAGTCCATTCCACACATCATAGATTTCTGCACCCCTCATCAGAGTGGTAACAGCCGCTAAAAGAGGGATCATACATATTTGCTATTATAACCCTAACCCTAGAACGTGGCAGTGGGGATGGAACGAAGAACAGGGGGAGGGGGTTAAATAAAAAAGGTGAAAAATTATGTCCGCCGGCCCCGGGAATTGAACCCGGGTCGGCCGCATGACAGGCGAGATATACAACCACACAGCCACGGGGGGAGGGCTTCACAGGCTAAAAAAAAAAAAATCGGAAACCATATATACCCGTATTTTAGTGCTACATGAGATAGAACTTGTGCGTGCGCAAGCCAAGTAGTGCTGGCCGTGTTGTTTCTGTGATACGTAGTAGGGTTAGGGTTATTGAACCAAAGCACAACAAATTTGAATCCAGACAGCCTCAGCATCTATAGTTTGTTTAGTTCCAAATCGGGGTTAGGGTTAATGTACCACTTTTTTCATGTTCCATTAACCCTTACAGTCCTAAATACTACAAATTACTACTCAAAATCTTCTCCCCAAATGCATGCTTTCACATCGATGTGAATGAAATCATAGAACCAAGCTGATATCTGGGCACCAAATTGCTGCCCAAGCAATCTCTTAGCTCAGTCGGTAGGAGCACGCTTGTGGCGTGCAGAAGGTCCATGAATCAAATCCGGATGGGACCGCGGTGGTTGGTTTGTTCAAAATGTCTCAATTTTCCCCCTCTGCCGGGGTTAGGGTTAAGAAAGGTTGGGTCTGCTATCAGCACATACCCATATATTAGATATTGGATGAGATTCTATTGGAGATTATGCAATAATCAATTGCAACCCCAGCCCTGGGGGACCCGGACATGGCGGGAATCATGCAAGGACTGTATGCGGACATATAATAATGTTGCCCGGCTATGCGGGGGAGTGTACGGGTCGTACAAAGTGTGCCCCTGCTAGCCAGTGGTGTGTAGCCGGGACATAGCGGAGATGTACATCACTGAAAAAATGAGCCAGGGAAGTTATAACCTGGCGACAATTGTGAGTCAGCACAGGTGGATTAATGTTCAAATGAGTACAAAGGTTATAACACTGGTTAATCTAAAGATATAAGACTTGGTTCTTTCCGATTTCTAAAATGTTCTTTATTTTATGATAACTGTAGTCGGGCTGACACACTATGTCCAGGCTGTTGGGGGCGGTTATCCAGGGCGTTCACTTTGCCCCGGCTAAGGGGGGGGGGGGTGAGGACTGTAGCGGGACGTACACAAAATGGTGCCCTGCCCTGCGGGGACCGTACACGACTGTACCAGGGTTGCAATTGATAACGTGCATTATGAACAAATTAAGTTAATTTCACCTCACTACAGGCTGTTTGATTGCCAATGAAATATAATTTAAGGCATTGTCTAGCCCCCCCCCCCCCCCCACTCAACACAAAAGTTTTTAACCATGATTGTTCTTCATTTTTGCATAGTCCCCCTTTACAGAGAATTTCCATCAATTTACCCCCGCCCCCTTTTTTTGTAAAATCAAGGACAAAATTGGCGTAAAAAATACCCCCTATTTTGTAGGTTTCAATGACTACAATTTCAAACACCCCTTTTAAATGACAATTTATACATACGTAAAATAGCTAAAAACATGTTGCTCCCAATTATCAGGTGTTTATGGTCCTGTGTTAGGAACTGTGTACCCCAAATAGTGAATTCGGGTTGTTACCATCTTCTAATAAGGGTTGTGTACAAACCCCTTTTCCTGAATTTCGCAGAGACTTGTTTCATAAATTACTTCAAAGGTCCACGCTGACACTTGCAAATAAACCCCTTTTCAGCGATATTTAGAACGGTCATGGTTACCAACTTGTGTTGAGTTGGAGGCCGGGTCTCTAGGTTAAGCATCCAGGTTTGCTGTCCTCTTGGCTGACAATTTACCCAGAATTAACTGATTCACTTCCCATTGCTATGTGTGAGGCGTTCTGCACATGCGTACACTTGTTTTCTTAGTGTAATTTCCCCTTTGCGAATTTGTGTGATGTTGGCCACGACCATGAGAATACTTATCAATATATATTCTTTATTTTTATATGGAACTGATAATATGTTTAGTTGTCCTACCTTGTTGCTGTTTATTATGTAGTGTAGCTAGATTACCCATGCCGTTGCCTTTTTCTACGCATGAATCCCTTGCATCATACCAATTCAGTCGATTTTGCTCCTGGAATCCATGTAAACTATAGCATTTATTGAGCAATTTATACCAGCCTGAAAGACAACCTCCCTCTGGGGGTACAGTCGGAGCATTGGTTATAGGATCCGTGTTGTCATACGATCGTTTACAAATGAAAGCGTTATCGATACCACATGCATTGTCATTCCATCTTCCATCTGAAATATTTACAGTCAAATTATTAATAAAATTTAGCAAAATTTAACACTTTCCACATGGCTATTATAGTTTTACCATATTATCCAAACAGAGTATTTTCAGAAATCTTTTTCAATTTCCAAAGTCTATCTCAAGGATTACTGAACCAATACTAGGCATGTTTGTACTTATATCAATGCATTTCTCATGGTGATTCCAGATAATTTTGACATTTCTGAAAAATTGTTGTGACATTTTGTAATGTCGTCTGCAGACGCCTGCCGTGTGGAAAGTGTTAATGGCAAAACAAAACGAATGTTTGTGTGTTACAAGTTTAGAAGAAATGCACAAAATGTGCGTGCAACCAGTTGGTCTTAATCTTAATTGATTCTAATCAACTATAAAACCGTATAAAGTCTTAAAATGCAAGCTATATATACTGTTTAAAAAAAGGGGATATATCATATTTTGTTACTCTTTGTGTTTTAAATTGGTAATGAAAGCCTGACGGGGGGGGGGGGGGGGGGGGGGCACTCATGTATAAAAGTTGTAAACATCCGTGTGAATCCACTCTCAGAAATACCCTTAAAAAGAATTTTCAAATATTCATTTAATCTTTTTAATACAGTTTTTTCAGAAAAGGGTTAAATGAATCCAACCAGGATAATGAAATTGACCGTTTTGGAAAAAATTATAAAAAACACGTTTTTTGACCCATTTTAGGTTCTGCAAAGATAACTCAAAATATATGTTGTCAAATTTTGTCATACTAGTTTTATGATAATCCCGATAACATTTCCCAGGGGCATTTTTTTGGTTTTTTGGCACTTTTTGGTCTATAACTCAAAAAATAAATAAGATATTCAAAAACAAACAAATACGCCCATAGGGAATGTTAGCAGGATTATCATAAAACTAGTATGACAACATTTGACAAAATATATTTTGGGAGTTATCTTTGAAGAACCTAAAATGGGTAAAAAAACATGTTTTTTATAATTTTTTCCAAAATGGTCAATTTCATTATCATGGTTGGATTCATTGAACCCTTTTCTGCAAAAAACTGTATACGTTTATAAAGATTAAATGAATATTGCAGAAGATACGGCAGTTTAACGGAGGCTGTACCTGAGAGTCCACACCCCCCTTAACACTTTCCATGCGGCTATAGTATTAGTTTTATCATGTACAAAACAGATTTGTCAGAAACCAATTTTCAAAGTCTATCTCAAGGATTACTGAACCAATACCAGGCATGTTTGTACTTATTTCAATGCATTTCTCATGGTGATTCCAAATATGGTAATGCCATTCAATAATGTTGACATTTGTTTAAACATTCTATGAAGTTTTGGAAAGTCGTCTGCAGCCGCCTGCCGAGTGGAAAGCGTTAAGAGAGTTTAGACTGAAATGAACATATGAAGTAATTGTGTGATTCAGTTTGTTAGTAAACATTTGTTTTAGATCTAACCATGTTGTGCTATTTTTACAATGATGACACATGACTATTGGTCCAAGCAACCCTTAGAGCCGATTTGTGTTGAAAAAGACACCCTTATTCTCTGAATATTAAATTGGAGATTTTCATACCCTTTAGCACGTGTCCGCGTTGCGGTCAAATAAAACACCCTTATTTCATGTTTTTGTTCATGCGGATGATTACAATATATACCTGAATGGCCCCCGGGATGAAATCACACAAGATTCTCAGATCATGTGTTGCCTTACCAGCTCAAACAGTAATGCATTACTAATGAAATCATTACCTCTTACAACACCGGGGCAAAAAGTGTTTAGTGAGAACCATAATCAGGTTTTACTATAGTTCATAAATATTCATTAGCTAACTACTGAATTTAATTGGTCAATTGCACCAGCATGCGGAACATGTATTTTGCCTACTTCCCATCGTTCACGTAATCATGCAGGCGTAGGGAAAACTGATATCCAAAACTGTACTAGACTGCACCATACTACCTCAAATCATTTCCACACACCACAGTTCAAATTTCCGTTGTTGGTTTCAGAGCAGACACCGGTTGTTACACAGAACTAAGAATGGTTTGCAAAATATGTTGAATAAAAGGATGTGAAACAAACTAAGTCATTAAACTCGCAAGTGGGAACACAATTACTCGAGACCACTCGAGTCCTGGACCACTTTGGGCATGATACTGCGCCTTGAGTGGTGTGTGTGTCCCTCGATCTGGTCCACCATTTTTAAAGATGGCGGCCATATAGAGGGATGAGGGGATCAAGTCTACCTACCATCCAGCAGCATTTCCATTTCTGCACATTGTTCTTCTCCATGAGCATCATTTGGTTCACCAGGATTCCAGTTTTCAAAATCTAGAGCTGTACCATCGGACCAACTAAAGAGCAACAAATAAGTCAATCAATCCAAGGCCAAACAAACAAATTGTTGTATTGGCGTAAAAAACATGGCATTGAAAATTAGTGTAGGGCGGGCAGATTCCCCTCCCCTCACTTCCTGTATAGATATTTTGAATTGTATATATACCTGATTCAAATCTTAATAAATTATTCATAATTTTGATGTTTGTATTGTTTGTCCTGTCTTTCCCTGCCTGTATGTTGGTCGTAAGTACTGTTCATTGACGGGAGCCCAATTATCGGCTTTCCTGTTGTTTTTTAGTTGTCCGGGAAAAAATGGCTTTGAAAGGGGGGGGGGGGGGGGAGTGGGCAAAGACCACAAAAAAGAATTTCTGCATTTAGCTTAGCTATTTTTCTAAAAAATGATTTTAAAATAATTCGCATATATAGCATACCTATTTCCCAAATGTATGTGAGACAGACTTCCCTTTTTTGCCTACTGTGACTGATTTGGTTTGTAACACATGTGATTAGTTACGTTTAGACTCTGAGTACTCCCTTAGACCAATCCAATAGGAGGAGTCAAGTCTGCTATCTGAGTGATACCCCCCCCCCCCCGGGACTTGGTTACTTACTGAGTGATAACCCCCCCACCCCCACCGGGACTTGGTTACTCACGTGTAGACTCCTTCCTCCGAGTACTCCCTTAGACCAATCCAATAGGAGGAGACAAGTCTAGTAGTCTACAAGAAAACAAATACAAATATAATAACTAAAACAATACAAATTTGTTTTAGATTAATTACGTTACAGGAAGTTCAGGGGAATGTACAATAATGGAACCTTTATCAGAGAAATAGTTTTCAGCTACAATGATCTATCTGTTTATACATACATACATACACCCCTACACCCCTAGAAGCATTTATATAGCGCTGCTAAATTGAGATCGTAGCGCTGCTACATTAAAATCGCTGAACAAGAAAGATGGCAGAAAGCCTTACAAAGCATATAACATAAAACAACAGCAAAAAAGATTAATAAACAGAGGAAGCTTAAGTGAACAAATACGTTTTTAGATTCTTCTTAAACTTGGTAACTGTGTTGCACTCTCTCACGGTCACGGGCAAATTGTTCCACATATGGGGCGCAATGTTAGAGAACGTCCTGCGTTCAGCAGAGTGGAGCATTTTGGTGGTGTTAGTCACAGTCAGACGTGTTGAATCTGATGCTGAGCGCAGGCAGGCTCTAGGAGCACAATACAGGGACAGACACGATGAGAGATAGCAAGGAGAGATTTGATTGATACATTTAAAAACAGTCATACACATAAACTTTGTTGAGTCACTTGACCCATTAGGCTGCGTCTTTCATGAGTCAGGTGTAATGGGACTCACTTGTGAAAGTAGTGAGTCAGAATAGTGAGTCAAATTACTCAAATAATTTCAAATCTCAAATCTCAAATAGGTTCCAACTCATTCTCAACAGATGTGAATTGACTCACAAGATGTCAAAAATGAGTCAAGTTTGACTTTTGACCCATTCATCGAAAAAATGAGTCATGTGGTAATGGCACTGACTCATCCTCAATAGTTTCTAATTGACTCACTTCACATCGAAATGAGTCGAGATCAACTTTTTACAACAGAAAGTCGATCTTGACTCACTCGCAATAGTTTTAATTAACTCACATGACATCGAAATGAGTCAAGATCGACTCTTTACAACAAAAATGAGTCCAGTTCGAATGACCTGGTACCCCTCCCTTAATAGTGACTTACCAGCTGTTTAACAAAGGTCTGTTCTCCAGCATCATGTATAGATACCAAGTATGCTCCATTTGCTTTACAATATTCATCAGCTTGTCCCCATGATCTACGATCACCACCTATAGCAGCACTAGCCCAATAACAATATGGATGTCTATAGGCCCAGTTTCCATCATTGGGACACTTGGTATCTGAAATGGGTTAGATTATTTTAGTCTACTTTTATTTTGAATAGTCATTATTTACATTTAAACCCTCATAGCAACCCTAAATACATGCATAACATGTAACATCTAAGATAGTTGAGGGCAGTCTAGCAACAAAAATTCCTTGCTGCAGCTAGCCGATGATGTAATTCTCTTCTGGTCTCACTTTTCACCCCAACATCTCACTACACACATCAAAATAAAACTGTTTGCAGCGATGAGATCACCAATTTCTAGGTGAGTTTACACCATTTTATAGAATTTTTGGGGGGTTAGTGTAAATATTTTTATGAGGAATACAAGCCTTGCCATAGTGATGAAATTTTTAACATTTAATCTCTCGATAAGAAATTAGCTCTTGCTCGAAAAATCTGCAAAATCAGATTTTGTCAATCTTGAAAATTGCTGCAACTACCGACGGTTCCCTTGAAAATGCAGTCCTGTTCCCAAGCCCGCCCGCTATTGAGATATTGAACTTATTCGATAGAGCGCCCTCAAGCCGAACACACTCCCATTTGGAAGCAAACTGGTACTTAGTGAGTTACACAATAATTTCGCTGGCAAAATGTAACAAGCAGGCGTGTTATTACATAAATGTAGTTTGAAACTGAAATATAAGATATCTTTATGCTCACTATAGACCATTTCAAATCAAGATTGGAAAACTTTGGAAATACAGGTCACATGAAGCAGGTTTGCTGACAAGACGAGATGCGCAGAAGATTCGTAGACGATAATCCCAAATTTTGATTTTCTTTGATCCAGGTATGTACTGTTAGGGCTCAAATTATGGCTTTAGGAGTGACTGATGACATGGCCTTCACCCAAAGCATTTTCCTCATATCATGGATATAATATGTGGCTGTTTGTTATTCTTAAAGGATCGCATAGTAAAAAGCATTATACAGGACTATAATGGCCGAAAAATAACAATATTTCACACACTTTTCTGTAAGTAAACAACAAACTCTCACACAGATCTTAAAATAACACTATTACATTAGTTACATAGGCTGTCGGCATGACTCCGAGTCATTCAGGTGAGTCATTATTCATATTTTGGTAAAACTTGTATTTGAAATGGTCTATTCCTAATGTAATACAAACCTGGTGGTGCGGGGGATGGTGTTAGAGGAGCGGTTCCTATTAAAGAGAAAAGTAAAGAAGGCAAAAACAATATTAGTCCTTTTCTGAAACAACTCAACAGTCAAACTTGAAACACTGAAACTACATTGAAATTCAATGTTTTGCTTTAACTTTTTCCTCACTTTTGGTAATTTTTAAAAAACATCACCATCGACTGATTATAACACCTATTGAATTACGTTAGCTTTTCAAGAGGTTTAATATTGTTAATTTTATGAATATCGTACTAAGAGGTAAAACCTAAGATGGATTTAATAATTACAATTGGTTTGAAGCACACCCTTTGCTACACTTTGCCCACCCCACTTGTCCAGGGGCGTAACTAGAGGGGAAGCCGGGGGCATGTCCCCCTCACCTGCCCCCCCCCTCCAAATTGAAGACCCAAGTTACGCTTTGTTCCAGACAAGATAGAAGGGAATTTTAATGTCATCATAAAAATAGTCCTATCCATGATTCAGTAGACTACTTACCCTTTGGTATTCTACATATCCAATGTCTTGCGGCACCGCAGTCCAAATCATTCCAGCCACGCCCAGGATTGATGAAGTTTTCCACACATTCCTCAGTGCCACCGCTGTCATTAGGCTCTCCTGCTTCCCAATTTGTGTACTCTACTGGTGTCCCATCACTCCATTCATAGACTATATACAAATGAAATCAAAATCAACATTTCAAACTCTTATAGAGATTGATATACTTTAAATTTATCTCAAACTAATAATATAGTAGCAAAACCGGTTACCATAAAAACCAATGATGGATGACACACAAAACATTGAAAATGCATTAATGAATTGTTGGTTCACTATGTGGTAAAGGAGAGGTAGAGATGACAGATAAGAGTGGTTGATTTGGCAAGCTATGTACCGTCAGTCTTCATCAAAGCACAGATTCGTGGGTTCAAGTCTCCATGAAACCGGGATCTTTTGCTTATCCCCAAAAGTTCCTATCTAAGACGGAAATCATATCATATCTTAATTCAGTACACAACTCCAATCAACATTGATTTTGGGTGGGGTCAGGGGAGTATTTGACCAACTACGTATCAAAGTGTGCTAACATTTATTGCCTGGATAGTAGGTTATCTGATTGTTGATTACAAATCCTGCTGTTTCAAAACCAACTCTGAGCCCAAGTTTGGATAACAAATCTTGTTTAACAAATCTTTTCAATTTTTTAAAAAGTAAGATTGGTGAGGTTGTTTTTAATTCCATGTACTTACATCCCTCATTAGCTCTATCATTCAGTCCGATCCAGTAGCCATAGGAGTTGTCTGGATCACTGTGTAATATAATACAGTAACACATATTGATTTAACACTCTTACTTCCATGTACAAAACAGATTTTTGAGAAACTTTCCCCAACTTTCAAATTCTTATCTCAAAAATTACTGAACCAATACTAGGCATGCTTATACTTATTTTAAAATGTATTTCTTATGATGATTGCAAATATGGTGATGAAATTGAATAATTTTGACATTTTTGAAACATTTTGGAACTGTCATCTTCAGACAACTGCTGCCTGGAAAGAATTAACAATGAAGAGGAACAGAGACAAATGAAAATACTGGGTAGAAATATTGAAAATGTCTTTCAACACTCCTTGAGTGAATAAAACACATCATTTGTTTGTTTCTTATTTTACATGATAGCATGATAACTCATATCTATCAAATTTAAAATGTAACAATTCCCATTGTTTTCATTAACACATCTATCTATTTTGTTGAACAGACTTGATTTTAAACTATATCAATTTTCTGCAACATTTAGATTAGACCAACCATGCATACATATTTATGTTTAGAAAACCTATCAACTCATCCAAGGTTTCACCAAGTTAATATTAAGTGACCCAGGTTTAAAGCAAAAATTTGATCAGTTTAAATTGTTTTAAAAAAAATGTCAAAAAGGGGTGTATGTATACTAATGCGTAAGGGTATATCATATTGAAATATTTGGTTTTCAAAAATCTTACTCTGCTGCGTAACTATCCCTGACGTATGTTTCTTCTTCTGGGCTATGGAAACTAGCCAAATCACCTCCTTGGTCAGAACAGAATGCTTGGGCTGAGTCCCATGTCCTTCTTTGGTTATTCTGGTCCACCTCATATATCTAATTATTAGTATCAAATTTGATTAATAGATTTGGGTTAATTAGGTTACTATACATCAGTGGCGTGCGCAGAATATTGTGACTGGGGGGGCCCACTTGAAAAAAATGAAATTCCCCCGACTCAGATTCTTCTCAATTCCCCCGATGTACCAAAAAAATAGTAAAAGGTAGCCCCAATTTTTTTTGGCAGTCACCTCATGATTTTCACGTAAGTGGGGGGGGGGGGGGGGGGGTAGGTTCAAAAAATTTCGCACGGTCAAAAAATTTCGCACAGTAAAAACAAATCGCACAGTCACAATATCGCACCGTCACAAAATCGCAGTCAAAAAAACAGCACAGTAAACAACTAATGGACAATTATGAGCGTTTTCATCATTTTTCTCTACAACATTTCCTTTTTTTACCAACCTGCTGCATAAATTTGTCGACTATATGTACAAATTTGCCCACTATTTGTCTATTTGGATTATAACCCCTCCACACACAAAAAACACTCTAGCGACGGCAAATCCCCCGACTAGCAGTAGTTTCCCCCGACTGATAGACCAAACTGGGGGGCCTAGGCCCCCCTTTGCGCACGTCACTGCTATACATGAGTATTGAATTTTGTATTATACATCAATACTGATCTTTTTACTCTCCATAACAGTTGTGCAAATAGTAAAATAGGTTTCTTAAACATAGAAATATTAGAAATTGTTTAAATTTGGCACAACAGAGAAATCATGAACACAAAATATGTTAGAGTGGCTGGAGAACATAAACTGTGAAGAAAACAAACAAAACACAAACACAAACAAACAAACAAACATGCGCTTTCAGCTGCTTCCACTATCCGTCATATTATTTTAATAAGTACTTTGCATTTACCTATAACATGTAATTTGGTTGATATTGGCATGTTGGAACAAATATTCAGAAAGAATGGTTGTTTATTGTGAAATGATTTAGTATGCTTACCCTATAACACATGCTACCATAGCCAATCCAGCCCTTAGAACAGCCAATATTACTAGGATTAGTTTTACCCGGATTGTCTGGTGGCACCGTGGTGTATCCATCACGTTGTTTCTCACAAGTATACGGGAATGTCTCCTCACAATTGAGATCCATCCAATTACCTGAGTCTGGAACAGCTGAACCAGCACCGACACATTTACCCTTGCTATCATCTGAAAGGAATGGAGAACATCAATAGGTTATGACACATTTACCCTTGCTATCATCTGAAAGGAATGGAGAACATCAATAGGTTTATGACACATTTACCCTTGCTATCATCTGAAAGGAATGGAGAACATCAATAGGTTTATGATATTAACACATTTACCCTTGCTATCATCTGAAAGGAATGGAGAACATCAATAGGTTATGACACATTTACCCTTGCTATCATCTTAAAGAAATGGAGAACATCAATAGGTTATGACACATTTACCCTTGCTATCATCTGAAAGGAATGGAGAACATCAATAGGTTTATGATATTAATTCCCCTGCAAGGAATTAGTAAGTGTGTGTGGGAGGGGGGGGGGGGGGGGAGGGGGGGGGGGGGGGGGTTGAAGATAGAGATATCATAAATCATTTATCTATTTTTTTAAAAAGAAGAAAAAGGTGAACAAGAGATAACTTTTCCCCTTATTTTAGAGGAAAATGTTTGGAACCATAGAGCAATTGAACCATCATTGTACAACCTCCTTCCTGGATGCCCATTACCCCAGTATCCTACAGGAAAGCATTCTAATCATTTATAAAATCCTTGTCCTTCCTGTCTTCCCTGTGGTTGTAATATGTGAAGACAAAAACACCCAGTCTGAAACTGTGTGCTTATCAGCTCATGAATAAACATACCCTAATCCACGCACCCTCATGCCACCCTGTATTTTTTGTGACATCTTAGATTACATGATGCAACAGAGCATGCTATTTACCTCCCAAAGCGGCACGTGGCAATGTACGATGGGCTGCTGATTTAATTTGACCAATCTCATGGCTTTGTGTTGATGTTGGGCACAAATGCGCATGTAAAGAATTATTCATGGATTTCAACAAAGTGCAGCACAATTATTTGCCTTGTAAACCATGAACCCATTAATTTGATAAATCCTTACCTGGGTGCCCATTACCCCAGTTTGTGAATCCTATAGGCAAGCCATAACCCAATCATCATAAATCCTTGTAGTACATACCTGGGTGCCCATTACCCCAGTTTGTGAATCCTATAGGCAAGCCATAACCCAATCATCATAAATCCTTGTAGTACATACCTGGGTGCCCATTACCCCAGTTTGTGAATCCTATAGGCAAGCCATAACCCAATCATAATAAATCCTTGTAGTACATACCTGGTTGCCCATTACCCCAGTTTGTGAATCCTATAGGCAAGCCATAACCCAATCATCATAAATCCTTGTAGTACATACCTGGTTGCCCATTACCCCAGTTTGTGAATCCTACAGGCAAGCCATAACCCAATCATCATAAATCCTTGTAGTACATACCTGGTTGCCCATTACCCCAGTTTGTGAATCCTATAGGCAAGCCATAACCCAATCATCATAAATCCTTGTAGTACATACCTGGTTGCCCATTACCCCAGTTTGTGAATCCTATAGGCAAGCCATAACCCAATCATCATAAATCCTTGTAGTACATACCTGGTTGCCCATTACCCCAGTTTGTGAATCCTATAGGCAAGCCATAACCCAATCATCATAAATCCTTGTAGTACATACCTGGTTGCCCATTACCCCAGTTTGTGAATCCTACAGGCAAGCCATAACCCAATCATCATAAATCCTTGTAGTACATACCTGGTTGCCCATTACCCCAGTTTGTGAATCCTATAGGCAAGCCATAACCCAATCATAATAAATCCTTGTAGTACATACATGGTTGCTGCCCATTACCCCAGTTTGTGAATCCTATAGGCAAGCCATAACCCAATCATCATAAATCCTTGTAGTACATACCTGGTTGCCCATTACCCCAGTTTGTGAATCCTATAGGCAAGCCATAACCCAATCATCATAAATCCTTGTAGTACATACCTGGTTGCCCATTACCCCAGTTTGTGAATCCTATAGGCAAGCCATAACCCAATCATCATAAATCCTTGTAGTACATACCTGGTTGCCCATTACCCCAGTTTGTGAATCCTATAGGCAAGCCATAACCCAATCACCACAAATCCTTGTAGTACATACCTGGTTGCCCATTACCCCAGTTTGTGAATCCTATAGGCAAGCCATAACCCAATCATTATAAATCCTTGTAGTACATACCTGGTTGCCCATTACCCCAGTTTGTGAATCCTATAGGCAAGCCATAACCCAATCATCATAAATCCTTGTATGTAGTACATACCCGGTTGCCCATTACCCCAGTTTGTGAATCCTACAGGCAAGCCATAACCCAATCATCATCAATCCTTGTAGTACATACCTGGTTGCCCATTACCCCAGTTTGTGAATCCTATAGGCAAGCCATAACCCAATCATTATAAATCCTTGTAGTACATACCTGGTTGCCCATTACCCCAGTTTGTGAATCCTATAGGCAAGCCATAACCCAATCATCATAAATCCTTGTATGTAGTACATACCCGGTTGCCCATTACCCCAGTTTGTGAATCCTACAGGCAAGCCATAACCCAATCATCATCAACCCTTGTAGTACATACCTGGTTGCCCATTACCCCAGTTTGTGAATCCTACAGGCAAGCCATAACCCAACAATCATAAATCCTTGTAGTACATACCTGGTTGCCCATTACCCCAGTTTGTGAATCCTATAGGCAAGCCATAACCCTATCATCATAAATCCTTGTAGTACATACCTGGTTGCCCATTACCCCAGTTTGTGAATCCTATAGGCAAGCCATAACCCAATCATCATAAATCCTTGTATGTAGTACATACCCGGTTGCCCATTACCCCAGTTTGTGAATCCTACAGGCAAGCCATAACCCAATCATCATAAATCCTTGTAGTACATACCTGGTTGCCCATTACCCCAGTTTGTGAATCCTACAGGCAAGCCATAACCCAATCATCATAAATCCTTGTAGTACATACCTGGTTGCCCATTACCCCAGTTTGTGAATCCTATAGGCAAGCCATAACCCTATCATCATAAATCCTTGTAGTACATACCTGGTTGCCCATTACCCCAGTTTGTGAATCCTACAGGCAAGCCATAACCCAATCATCATAAATCCTTGTAGTACATACCTGGTTGCCCATTACCCCAGTTTGTGAATCCTATAGGCAAGCCATAACCCTATCATCATAAATCCTTGTAGTACATACCTGGTTGCCCATTACCCCAGTTTGTGAATCCTACAGGTGAGCCATCAACCCATTTATAAAATCCTGGTGTCTCGATATCACTTAGACCAATCCAGAAACGTTGACCAGTGGTCTCTAATCCAAGTTGACCACTCACAAAACCATTATCATACCTGCAATATAAAGAAGTAATTCAATATACAGAAGCTGAAAATACTTTTTAAAGTCTATGCTGGTCAGAGACAGTTGTGTTTTTAACTTGTCCTATACCTTGTTCAAGGATTTGTTTTATCATTCCGAAACATTTGTCCCACCCCCCCCCCCCCCCCCCCATTTTATTGTGTTGTTTCTTTTGCCTTTTAAATGTTCCATCCTTGGATATTGTCATTGCAGACCTTTTGAACCATTTCACAATATAAAGATGGTCAACATGAAAATTGTAATGTAAAATAGACATATCATTTAAAAGGACTAAACTGCAGCATACTCCTAAAGGAATCACATGGAATTAGGCAGCAGGTTATAAATGTGAGTTTTCGTTATACTTCTTGACAAATCCTTTCCATTACATGATTACCTTGAATTAGATATATTTATTTCAAAAGTTTGAATTTCATGAAATATGGAATTGCTCATTACAATAAGTTGAGGACATCCTGCATTGATCCGAGCATACACGCACAGCATCACACTAACGTGCTAAACGGACTTATGGCAGTAGAGCCTTTTTCATCGCTGCACCAAAGGAATGGAATGCTCTTCCCGAACATGTCCGACGTGCTACATCAGTGCAATTCTTCAAAACGTCATTGAAGACATATCTTTTTAATTTATGAATTGTGCATTGTAGACTATGTTTGTATACTCTCATGTATTGTACATATACATTATATTTTCATTGTGTTAATGTACTGTGGTTTTTAATCATTTACTTATTTATATTTGTATGATATGTTGTTGTTGTTGTATTTGTATAGCTTCCTTATTATGTTCTTATATTTTTTCATACATGTATGTTATGCGCCTCGGGGTTGTGTTCACAACGTGAGGCGCATTATAAATACCCTTTTATTATTATTATTATTATAGGGGCTTTGTACGTATGCCGGAGTTTGTGAACTCACAACTCATTCACATTATACCTTTGCTGTAAACAACCTATATTTTTACAAAGCTTAACATCTCTTCTTTCCAATCATATAAACATTTATTATAAATACTAACTTTGCACAACCGTTAATATACATATCTTCGGCAGTACTTTTCATATCACGGACCCCAAAATAGGCCGATTCCCCATTCATAACACGCGTTGCGAGCATCTTCCATTAAGCCAGAATTCCCCGGGCAAAACCACCGTGTATCTCCACGGGAGTCCACCATTCATAAAAACAACCTAACTTTATTGTTTATGTCAATCATAAGCTACAATATCATCTAAAAGTCACCGACCAAATTTTTCCTTGACCATTAGTTATTTCTAATATTCATGATGTATCCTACATGATCGAAAGCAGTTTGGTCGAAAACCATGTGCGCCTGGCTTGAGTGCCGAAGCCCCATGCAAGTGAATTGAGGTCATGCGCGAGTGTACAGGTCAGCGCGTGATTTCTGTGTGGCCCTTTCACGGTACGCTAACTTTGAATGGTCGGTCTGTATTGATATGCTAATGACGCAATGTAGTGGCACTACGTCATACCTAATTAATAAATGTCCGAGCGCTGCACAAAGTTGTTGTAATGTTTGAATATTACTCACTTTTCTGCTAACGATCCAGTGTTCATTATTCATTTACCAAGATAATAATTAACTTATGGGCCTTGCTGTCCAAATCTGCGAATTAGCTAAGAAAACTATTTTGCCATCTTTAGTGAATCATTCTTAAAACTAATAACATTTTGAGTGTACATGAACAGAGCCAATAGAATGACAAATATTCAGTAATCAGAAGATAAGTAATCAGATATTTGATGTTGTTCTCATAATTTACATTGGCACACAGCAAAAGCCTAGTGTGCCAAAATATTTCATTTTCAAGCCTTTTGTTAACCTACAAATCATTCATAACTGCTAGATTTCCTCCTGTCATTTCACATGCAGCCTTAGCATCAGACCAAGTCTTGGTATTATCATTCACAAACCAATAACAAGATACCTACATATCGTTAATAACTGCTAAATGTCCCCCTGTCATTTCACATGCAGCCTTAGCATCAGACCAAGTCTTGGTATTATCATTCACAAACCAATAACAAGATACCTACATATCGTTAATAACTGCTAGATGTCCCCCTGTCATTTCACATGCAGCCTTAGCATCAGACCAAGTCTTGGTATTATCATTCACAAACCAATAACAAGATACCTACATATCGTTAATAACTGCTAAATGTCCTCCTGTCATTTCACATGCAGCCTTAGCATCAGACCAAGTCTTGGTATTATCATTCACAAACCAATAACAAGATACCTACATATCGTTAATAACTGCTAAATGTCCTCCTGTCATTTCACATGCAGCCTTAGCATCAGACCAAGTCTTGGTATTATCATTCACAAACCAATAACAAGATACCTACATATCGTTAATAACTGCTAAATGTCCTCCTGTCATTTCACATGCAGCCTTAGCATCAGACCAAGTCTTGGTATTATCATTCACAAACCAATAACAAGATACCTACATATCGTTAATAACTGCTAGATGTCCTCCTGTCATTTCACATGCAGCCTTAGCATCAGACCAAGTCTTGGTATTATCATTCACAAACCAATAACAAGATACCTACATATCGTTAATAACTGCTAAATGTCCCCCTGTCATTTCACATGCAGCCTTAGCATCAGACCAAGTCTTGGTATTATCATTCACAAACCAATAACAAGATACCTACATATCGTTAATAACTGCTAGATGTCCTCCTGTCATTTCACATGCAGCCTTAGCATCAGACCAAGTCTTGGTATTATCATTCACAAACCAATAACAAGATACCTACATATCGTTAATAACTGCTAGATGTCCTCCTGTCATTTCACATGCAGCCTTAGCATCAGACCAAGTCTTGGTATTATCATTCACAAACCAATAACAAGACACCTACATATCGTTAATAACTGCTAAATGTCCTCCTGTCATTTCACATGCAGCCTTAGCATCAGACCAAGTCTTGGTATTATCATTCACAAACCAATAACAAGATACCTACATATCGTTAATAACTGCTAAATGTCCTCCTGTCATTTCACATGCAGCCTTAGCATCAGACCAAGTCTTGGTATTATCATTCACAAACCAATAACAAGATACCTACATATCGTTAATAACTGCTAAATGTCCTCCTGTCATTTCACATGCAGCCTTAGCATCAGACCAAGTCTTGGTATTATCATTCACAAACCAATAACAAGATACCTACATATCGTTAATAACTGCTAAATGTCCTCCTGTCATTTCACATGCAGCCTTAGCATCAGACCAAGTCTTGGTATTATCATTCACAAACCAATAACAAGATACCTACATATCGTTAATAACTGCTAAATGTCCTCCTGTCATTTCACATGCAGCCTAAGCATCAGACCAAGTCTTGGTATTATCATTCACAAACCAATAACAAGATACCTACATATCGTTAATAACTGCTAAATGTCCTACTGTCATTTCACATGCAGCCTTAGCATCAGACCAAGTCTTGGTATTATCATTCACAAACCAATAACAAGATACCTACATATCGTTAATAACTGCTAAATGTCCTCCTGTCATTTCACATGCAGCCTTAGCATCAGACCAAGTCTTGGTATTATCATTCACAAACCAATAACAAGATACCTACATATCGTTAATAACTGCTAGATGTCCTCCTGTCATTTCACATGCAGCCTTAGCATCAGACCAAGTCTTGGTATTATCATTCACAAACCAATAACAAGATACCTACATATCGTTAATAACTGCTAAATATCCTCCTGTCATTTCACATGCAGCCTTAGCATCAGACCAAGTCTTGGTATTATCATTCACAAACCAATAACAAGATACCTACATATCGTTAATAACTGCTAAATGTCCTCCTGTCATTTCACATGCAGCCTTAGCATCAGACCAAGTCTTGGTATTATCATTCACAAACCAATAACAAGATACCTACATATCGTTAATAACTGCTAAATGTCCTCCTGTCATTTCACATGCAGCCTTAGCATCAGACCAAGTCTTGGTATTATCATTCACAAACCAATAACAAGATACCTACATATCGTTAATAACTGCTAGATGTCCTCCTGTCATTTCACATGCAGCCTTAGCATCAGACCAAGTCTTGGTATTATCATTCACAAACCAATAACAAGATACCTACATATCGTTAATAACTGCTAGATGTCCTCCTGTCATTTCACATGCAGCCTTAGCATCAGACCAAGTCTTGGTATTATCATTCACAAACCAATAACAAGATACCTACATATCGTTAATAACTGCTAGATGTCCCCCTGTCATTTCACATGCAGCCTTAGCATCAGACCAAGTCTTGGTATTATCATTCACAAACCAATAACAAGATGACATGTATGCCTTCCAGCCCTGGAACATTCAAATACATGAAAAATACATAGAAATAAAAATCTTCAATGGATAAGTTATAATTTCTCACAGAAATTGCTGACAGCGATTAATAATTCTCCAGTGTGCGGCAATGGGTTCAAATGAGCCATGAAGCAATAAATAATGCTCTGGTGCGCGGCAACGTGGTTCAAATAAGACATGAAGCGATAAATAATGCTCCAGTGCGTGGCAAAGTGGTTCAAATAAGACATGAAGCGATAGATAATGTCCCAGTGCGCAGCAAAGTGTTACAAATTAACCATGAAGCGATACAAAAAATGCTCCAGTGCTTGGTAAAGTGGTTCAAATTAGCAATGAAGCAATAAATAATGCTCCAGTGCGCGGCAAAGTGGTTCAAATTAGCAATGAAGCAATAAATAATGCTCCAAGTGCACGGCAAAGTGGTTCAAATAAGACATGAAGCAATAAATAATGCTCCAGTGCGCGGCAAAGTGGTTCAAATAAGACATGAAGCAATAAATAATGCTCAGTGCGTGGCAAAGTGGTTCAAATAAGACATGAAGCAATAAATAATGCTCAGTGCGTGGCAAAGTGGTTCAAATAAGACATGAAGTGATAAATAATGCTCAGTGCGCGGCAAAGTGGTTCAAATAAGACATGAAGTGATAAATAATGCTCAGTGCATGGCAAAGTGGTTCAAATAAGACATGAAGCGATAAATAATGCTCCAGTGCGCGGCAAAGTGGTTCAAATAAGACATGAAGCGATAAATAATGCTCAGTGCGTGGCAAAGTGGTTCAAATAAGACATGAAGCGATAAATAATGCTCCAGTGCGCGGCAAAGTGGTTCAAATAAGACATGAAGCAATAAATAATGCTCAGTGCGCGGCAAAGTGGTTCAAATAAGACATGAAGTGATAAATAATGCTCCAGTGCGCGGCAAAGTGGTTCAAATAAGACATGAAGCGATAAATAATGCTCAGTGCGTGGCAAAGTGGTTCAAATAAGACATGAAGCGATAAATAATGCTCCAGTGCGCGGCAAAGTAGTTCAAATAAGACATGAAGTGATAAATAATGCTCAGTGCATGGCAAAGTGGTTCAAATAAGACATGAAGCGATAAATAATGCTCCAGTGCGCGGCAAAGTGGTTCAAATAAGACATGAAGCGATAAATAATGCTCCAGTGCGCGGCAAAGTGGTTCAAATAAGACATGAAGCGATAAATAATGCTCCAGTGCATGGCAAAGTGGTTCAAATAAGACATGAAGTGTTAAATAATGCTCCAGTGCGCAGCAAAGTGGTTCAAATATCACATGAAGCAATAAATGCTCCAGTGCGCGGCAAAGTGGTTCAAATAAGACATGAAGCAATAAATAATGCTCCAGTGCGCGGCAAAGTGGTTCAAATAAGACATGAAGCGATAAATAATGCTCCAGTCCGCGGCAAAGTGGTTCAAATAAGATATGAAGCGATAAATAATGCTCAGTGCGCGGCAAAGTGGTTCAAATGAGACATGAAGCGATTAATAATGCTCCAGTGCGTGGCAAAGTGATTTAAATAAGCCATGAAGCAATAAATAATGCTCCAGTCCGTGGCAAAGTGGTTCAAATAACACATGAAGCCATAAATAATGCTCCAGTGCGCGGCAAAGTGGTTCAAATAAGCTATGCAGCGATAAATGATGCTCTTGTGCGCGGCAAAGTGGTTCAAATAAGACATGAAGTGATAAATAATGCTCCAGTGCGCAGCAAAGTGGTTCAAATAAGACATGAAGCGATAAATAATGCTCCAGTGCGCGGCAAAGTGGTTCAAATAAGACATGAAGCGATAAATAATGCTCCAGTGCATGGCAAAGTGGTTCAAATAAGACATGAAGTGTTAAATAATGCTCCAGTGCGCAGCAAAGTGGTTCAAATAACACATGAAGCAATAAATGCTCCAGTGCGCGGCAAAGTGGTTCAAATAAGACATGAAGCAATAAATAATGCTCCAGTGCGCAGCAAAGTGGTTCAAATAAGACATGAAGCGATAAATAATGCTCCAGTCCGCGGCAAAGTGGTTCAAATAAGATATGAAGCGATAAATAATGCTCAGTGCGCGGCAAAGTGGTTCAAATGAGACATGAAGCGATTAATAATGCTCCAGTGCGTGGCAAAGTGATTTAAATAAGCCATGAAGCAATAAATAATGCTCCAGTCCGTGGCAAAGTGGTTCAAATAACACATGAAGCCATAAATAATGCTCCAGTGCGCGGCAAAGTGGTTCAAATAAGCTATGCAGCGATAAATGATGCTCTTGTGCGCGGCAAAGTGGTTCAAATAAGACATGAAGTGATAAATAATGCTCCAGTGCGCAGCAAAGTGGTTCAAATAACACATGAAATGATAAATGATGCTCCAGTGCGCGGCAAAGTGGTTCAAATAATACATGAAGTGATAAATAATGCTCAGTGCGCGGCAAAGTGGTTCAAATAAGACATGAAGCAATAAATAATGCTCAGTGCGTGGCAAAGTGGTTCAAATAAGACATGAAGCGATAAATAATGCTCAGTGCGTGGCAAAGTGGTTCAAATAAGACATGAAGTGATAAATAATGCTCCAGTGCGCGGCAAAGTGGTTCAAATAAGACATGAAGTGATAAATAATGCTCAGTGCGCGGCAAAGTGTTTCAAATAAGACATGAAGTGATAAATAATGCTCAGTGCGCGGCAAAGTGGTTCAAATAAGACATGAAGTGATAAATAATGCTCCAGTGCGCAGCAAAGTGGTTCAAATAACACATGAAGCAATAAATGCTCCAGTGCGTGGCAAAGTGGTTCAAATAAGACATGAAGCAATAAATAATGCTCCAGTGCGCGGCAAAGTGGTTCAAATAAGACATGAAGCGATAAATAATGCTCCAGTCCGCGGCAAAGTGGTTCAAATAAGACATGAAGCGATAAATAATGCTCCAGTGCGCAGCAAAGTGGTTCAAATAACACATGAAGCAATAAATAATGCTCCAGTGCGCGGCAAAGTGGTTCAAATAAGACATGAAGCGATAAATAATGCTTAGTGCGCGGCAAAGTGGTTCAAATGAGACATGAAGCGATTAATAATGCTCCAGTGCGTGGCAAAGTGATTCAAATAAGCCATGAAGCAATAAATAATGCTCCAGTCCGTGGCAAAGTGGTTCAAATAACACATGAAGCCATAAATAATGCTCCAGTGCGCGGCAAAGTGGTTCAAATAAGCTATGCAGCGATAAATGATGCTCTTGTGCGCGGCAAAGTGGTTCAAATAAGACATGAAGTGATAAATAATGCTCCAGTGCGCAGCAAAGTGGTTCAAATAACACATGAAATGATAAATGATGCTCCAGTGCGCGGCAAAGTGGTTCAAATAAGACATGAAGCGATAAATGATGCTCCAGTGAGCAGCAAAGTGGTTCAAATAATGCTCAACTAGGAAATATTCGAGAACCTTAAAAAGTAATTAAAGAATCACCCACATTATGTAAAACTGGCTAAAATCATGATAAAACAAATAATGATACAAATAAAGACGTCAACAAATGGGGGATATCCATCACACATCGCAAATGTGCTACACCCATGCATGATGGGAAATGTGCAGTGATCAATACGGGACAAATATGTGAAATGTGCTTGGTAACCTTGGTCTTTTCTCTCACTTTGTGCGTTGAATATATGAATAAGGAGATGTCACAGAATTTCATTAACTTTTGGTTGGAAGTCACTCTATACGACATAAACAAAGTGTATAACTTTCTTTTGATGAGGTCTTTATGGCAGATATTGTGCCATTTTATAGAACAGATAAGCCAAATGTAAGTTTATATACATATGTCTGTACTTATTGCTTGGATAACAACTTTTGTAATGTTTTACATTGTGTACATGAATATACTCACAGAATCACATCCCCCTTCAGTTGGTGGTGAGCCCCCTGAATATCGTGGTCTCTTGCAGATGGAGTTATATTCATAACCTGTGCATGGAAGGTCATTCCATAAACCCTGAACAAAATATATCACAGACATGACAGAAACAAATTATTGCATTGTATATTACTCTAGCATTACTAGATTATTATCATGGTTAAAACTCATGCAGCAGGGCATTCTCCAAATAAGTCTCGAACCTCAAGTTTCAAATCATATCAAAAACTTTTTTTTAAAGTTTTTAAAGATTCTTCTAGGGGCTTTAAAAATCTGTGCCATCACAATAGAGCAATATATGCCCATCATTCATACGAGGGTGGATCAAAAGGTTATGTCATTTGGCCCATATTTCTGAAGATGGCCACACAATTTCAAACACTACAGTGACATTCCCTTCATGAAGCCCCCCTTGACGTCTATACACTGTTGCATCCTCATCCTCCATTTCTTAAAGCATGAGCGGTACTCCAAAGTAAGGATTGTCTCATCTCTGAAAATACATCTTTGGCTAAGACCGCTAAGAACGGTAATTACCGCTAAGTTGCGCAGTAGAAACAGCCATATAACGCTAATTAACGCTAAGTTTTGTAATCGCAAAAACCGTCACAAACCAGGTTTGTTAACGGTAATTAACGCTAACTTGCTCAGTAGAAACAGCCACCGTTAAATCTTAACGCTAAGTTCTTGTGACCCGGAAGTATACACATACACGCTGGATTCTACGCATTGTGAGGCAGTCTTTTTGAGGTGGGGGCGGCATTGTTGGTATAACAAAAGGTAAAATGTCGTGCCCATCGATTAGGATGCTTATAAACATAGCGGTAACTTTTCGCGAGTAGAAACAGGGGGATTAAAAAGTTAGCGTTAATTACCGTTAACTTTCCAGTAGAAACACGCTCTAAATCTTGGATCCTTGAAAAAAGCCTCCCAGCAATCTTTGATTTGATTGCTGGGAAAGAGCCAGAGGATGCAGGGAGCAAAGTTGGGTGATTAGGGCAGATGGTTCATCAAATGGATACCATTTTCATCAAGGTAAGTCCTAGTGAGGTAAGTTTTTTGAGGACTTGCATTGTTGTGATGCAGCATGATTCGATGCTGTCTTTGCAGGCTCCATTTCACAGGTAGATAAGTAGCTGCAGAAAAGACTTTGGCAAAATATATACAGGCTATATATCCCCCCTAAATTGACAAAAGAGGGAGCTAAGAATGTGATGTGTATGATGACGTAACACAATAAAGACAGTAATGTGTATCTGGGGCTGCCTTATGTTGTCCCCAGGCATCCCTTCTGGGGGGCACTTACATTGGAAAGGGGTATGTATACTATAACTATATGCCACCCTGAAGACCCCCCTTTTTACCCTCTTCTGCTCGCTCTTAAGACCCCCTTTTAAGCCTGCATCAGCTCTTAAGACCTCCCCCCCCCCACATTTTATTGAAAATTTAAAAATCATGAACATTTGCATTCCAAAGCCCCAAATATTTAGACCCAATTTTTCATCAAAAATCTGCGCATCTGTTTTTGAGACCCTGGATGGCTCACCCCTACCCATATATAAGTTGAGTGCCCCCAGGTCCCTCACCAATTTACCCTTATACTTATAGGCTGTAAACTCACATTGTTTTGATTCATTTCCACACAGTCCTCCCCACCAGCATTATTAGGTTCATAATAATTCCAGCCAGTAAATGTTACTTGTGAGTTATCTGTCCACTCATAGTACATCTCCATATTCAAGTCATTCAATCCGATCCATGCACGACTCACAGTTGGGGCAGCTGTTGGAAGATTAATTTAAAGACAAGTACACACATTTAAACAGAATCATAGTTATTCGATATAATGTTACAACGTTAACATAGAAAGGTTGGTTACAGAAGCGTTATTGGACCTGGCGCCTTTTATTGATCGTAACACTTTCCACGCGGCAGTCATCTCCAGACGAGTTCCAAAATTTCACAAAATGTTTAAAAAATGTCAACATTATTGAATTTTATCACCATATTTTGAATCACCTGATCACCATGAGAAATGTATTAAAATAAGTACAAACATCTCTAGTATTGGTTCAGTAATTCTTGAGATAGACTTTGAAAGTTGGGAAAGGTTTCTGGCAAATCTGTTTTGTACATGAAGAGGTTTTTTGCAAAAGGGCCTACATCCACTTTGGCTCTTAATGAGAAAAAGTCAAAAAACTGTTTCTAAATATTCAAGATGAGCAATTGAAAAACTGAATGGATTGTGAAAGAGGTACCGTACACTACATACTCATTTAATTTGAAATAAATTTCAAATGTGCTAGTTTTTAATTGTTTTTAAATCATGTTTACATTTTTTGAAAATTTTGATGTAGGCCCTTTTGCAACAGAACTCCATCTGATTGTACATAAAGAAAAAATAACACACACAAAAAATCAGTTATTTTAATCATTTAAAAAAATATAAGGTTGATATAGAAATGTATAGGTCACAATCATATGTTTCAAGGAAATAAAGTCATTTTTTTCAAAAAGACCTACATCTCATTGTAAACAGCCATTGAAGTTGTTGTTTTGTTGCAAAAGGGCCTGTATCCCGATTTAATTCTGGATACAGGCCCTTTTGCAACAAAACAACAATTTCAATGGCTGTTTTCGATGAGATGTAGGTCTTTTTGAAAAAAATGACTTTGTTTCCTTGAAACATATGATTTTTCCCTATACATTGTTATATCAAACTCACTTTTGAAAAAAATGCACCATAGCCCTTTTGCAACAAAGCTCTTCATATGGTAAAACAAATAGCGGCGAGGAAAGTCTTAAGAATCGATCATTAATTTACAATACAAATTGACGGTGATTTCAATATACTATTATGTGACCCATCACATCGAAACCAACCAGTCGTCGGCAAGGCTCATCTGCACATACTAACAATAGAAGTTGAGAAAATATTAAAAAAACAAAAAGAATTTTCAACCTTTTGAATTGAATAAAACCTGTGTTCCATGTTCGATTTTGACAAATTAGGTGTCATTTTAAAGCTAACAAATAGTTCTTTAAGATGAATTTTAAATCTCAATGTTCAGACAACTGGTTTGTTTTGATGTGATGGGTCACATATAACCATTTTACAGTATGTTTAGGCAAGAGCATTTGATTTTTATTTCAAGAAAGAAAATGTAGCTTAAATCTATTGTCTTCTTCAAGAGGTAAATTCTCAGTGGCGTATTAAACAAACACCAAGAGGTGCACACTCTCTATAGTTTATTAAGTTCAAAATTGGCAACAAATTATATTATAATAATATTTATCTGCGGGCCCAAATGGAATACCTACTTGCTACTGCTCACTGTTACCTGCTTATGATGCGCATACCCACACTCTCACCAACATACATGGGTAATGACATAGATTATTTTTGCCCACGGACAAATACAAGCCTCACAATTCTTGCCAATTTCGAACTGATTAAACTATAGGCCTAAAAATAAATTGTTTGGTTATCCTCCACACCTCTCTCTTTTTTCAAACATCTTTTTATTATGAATGGATTGTAAAATGATGGATAATAATTAAACCATGGAGGACAACCAAACAACTTTGATTTGATGAGGTTGAAAAATCTAAAACATTTTGAAATGATCACTGTTCACCAGGTCATATAACATCATTAGACATAGGGTGGATATGACTAACAACATTTCACGGATCAAATACCTTCTTTGGACCATTCTCACCCATGTGCTTCTAATTCCGTGGAGGGGGGGGGGGGGCACTCATGTATAAAAGTTGTAATCATTCGTGTGAATCCACTCTCAAAAACTACCCTTATCGCGGATTCTCAAAGAAGGAAAAAGTAACCCTTAACAAAGATTATATCTCGACGACACATAATCATAGCAAAGGATATAGGTCTTCCAGACAGAGTTTAGACTGAGAATATTTATGAACTAATTGTGTTATTCAGTTTTGTTAGTAACTTTGCCATTTTCGTCTATTTTTACAATGATGACAAGTGCCTATCGGCCAAAGCAACCCTTAGCGTGAATTCAGGTTGAAAAAGACACCCTTATTCTCTGAAATTGGCAATTTTGATACCCTAAGCACGGGCACACGTTGTAGTAAAAAAAAAACACCCTTAATCCATTTTTTGGTTTACAACATTATACCTGACCACCCCCAGTTATAATTATAATATATATATATGAAGATTTCTGATAAAACAATTAAATCTCATACTTACCCTCATGAACAAATCCTAATAGAAAGTTGTTTTCATTTAAACTTCCGACGGAAGCCAGATCAGCGCTCTGCATAGTGCATAGTGTTCTTGCATCAGCAAAGTTGGCTACTCCTGGATTGACATAGTAGCAGTTCTGTCCCCAGGCTGTCCATCCACTAGGGCATCCAAACATAGGGGATACTGTGGTAATGGGGTTGAGGGGTGGTGCCTGCATGTCTGAAAGATACAAGAACACAAACAGTTGTTTGTTGTATTTCAAATGTTATGAACATAGTACAAAACACAATAGCTGCGTTCAGACCTGGCTTTTAACTCAAGTTATTTATGACCTGTGATAAAATACCTGAAATATTTTCGCTAACTCGACCGATTGTCCACACACAGGCAACACATCGTTAACCTAAAATTAACCCGTAGAATTTAACTCGACCGCCTGCCCCTGGAGTTAAGTTCCGGATGTTAAATAAGAGGGGGTGCACGTAAATAGCGATGCTATTGTTTTAATCAAGTTTTGCAGTGTTTTTGTGAGTAGAAACAACAATAATGGTCATTTTTAATATTCGTCTTGAATTCTGAAGTAAATTAATTATTTTTTTAAATCTTCAACACTACTTAATGAACCTTTAAGGGGTCTTTGAGCAGAATGCTACTCCTGACTACTAGTACAAATAATCTATGAAGGCTCAAATAAAGATACTTTAAGTAGACTAGAATCACTTGACCTAACCAAAGAGAACTGAAGTACACTGAAAAAACCAATATGTGTTTAGCTATAGACACACTATAGAGACGTCGGAAACATGACTGTATACGCTCTTTATTAGACACACTATAGAGAGACGTTGGGACCATGACTGCATGCTCTTTATTAGACACACTATAGAGAAGTTAAGAACATGACAGCATGCCCTTACCACTAGTCTATGAATGTTGATTAGCATAGGACCAAACCTTACCCTAACCATACAGAGGCAACAAAAGGCCACAGTAAGGCAAAAAAAAAAAAGTTGTGTTGCCCTAAAGTGAGAAAAAAATCAGGATTTGGGGTCAGTCAGTCAGATTTGTTTCTTCTTTTTTTCACATTCACATTCTGCCACGGTCGATCTGGACCGCGGGAGACAAACACTTCGGTCGGCACACATTCCTTAAGATTTTGTTGCGTGAACAAAGTTGAAAAATCGTGGGTAAGATTTATCGTTGCAACTCTGCTTAGCACAACTTTGGAGACAACTTTGGCTGTCATGCACACCGCGAAAGTGTCCGTCTTGCCGTCCATCGAACGAACGTGAAAGTAAGAAACTCGGATAAACGAGACTACTTATAGTTGATGCTATTTCTAAGACGATACAACAGGGCGAGATTTGTTTAAAAAATGTGTATATTAATTTTTTGAACATGTATTTGTGCATTTATTGTCTGCATTTATTAGCTGCTGCACCGTGTGTTTCACGGTTCTAGCTCGTGGCACGATCCGGCGAGCTTTCAAATGGTCTCAAAAACCTCAATCACAAAAATATATGATAAAAACTGGGATTTGTATATTTTTACAATTGTATTACATGTACATGTATGACCTTACAGCTATAAGGATAACGAAAAATCAGCCCTCTTTGTACAACAAAACGTCGATTCAAAAATGCTGATCTCTGCTGGATTAGCATATTACGTCAGACAGTATCCCCCTGCAGCACGTGTGATACATATCGCGAACCATATTTGAGGGCGTTTTTCAATAAATAGCAATGGTATTGTTTTATCAAGTTTTGCTGTGTTTCTGTTAGTAGAAACAACAATAATAGCAATTTTTAATGTTCATCCTGAATTCTGAAGTAAATAAAAAATAAATAAAAAATGTCAACACCACTTAATGTCCCTTTTATGTATTGATATCATAATCGTTAAACAGATATAAAGATACATACCTCTTTCAAAATGGTCATAAGGATACCCATCTGTGGCCGGCATTAATCCAACGTTAGCACTAGAGACATCACTCAGCATACATACACGTAATGTACGATCATAATCAAATGATTTACAATCAAACGACATCTGTGCTAAGCAAGAATCAGCGCATTCTTTAGGCCATACGTCTGACAGAGTGAGTTTGTAGTAGGCATTACCTTCAAATCGACGTAGACGATGTGGGTAGTAGTAATGGTGCAGCACGGCTGTTAAGGGAGATAAATGTTGTGTACACTTCATGTCACATTTATGCGATCAAAGAAGAATGTTGATCTTTGTGCAGAAATGCTGCACATATGATGACAATATGTACCGTATTATCCCTATTAAGCGCACATGCTCTTATATGTACCGTATTATCCCTATTAAGCGCACATGCTCTTATATGTACCGTATTATCCCTATTAAGCGCACATGCTCTTATATGTACCGTATTATCCCTATTAAGCACACATGCTCTTATATGTACCGTATTATCCCTATTAAGCGCACATGCTCTTATATGTACCGTATTATCCCTATTAAGCGCACATGCTCTTATATGTACCGTATTATCCCTATTAAGCGCACATGCTCTTATATGTACCGTATTATCCCTATTAAGCGCACATGCTCTTATATGTACCGTATTATCCCTATTAAGCGCACATGCTCTTATATGTACCGTATTATCCCTATTAAGCGCACATGCTCTTATATGTACCGTATTATCCCTATTAAGCGCACATGCTCTTATATGTACCGTATTATCCCTATTAAGCGCACATGCTCTTATATGTACCGTATTATCCCTATTAAGCACACATGCTCTTATATGTACCGTATTATCCCTATTAAGCGCACATGCTCTTATATGTACCGTATTATCCCTATTAAGCGCACATGCTCTTATATGTACCGTATTATCCCTATTAAGCGCACATGCTCTTATATGTACCGTATTATCCCTATTAAGCGCACATGCTCTTATATGTACCGTATTATCCCTATTAAGCGCACATGCTCTTATATGTACCGTATTATCCCTATTAAGCGCACATGCTCTTATATGTACCGTATTATCCCTATTAAGCGCACATGCTCTTATATGTACCGTATTATCCCTATTAAGCGCACATGCTCTTATATGTACCGTATTATCCCTATTAAGCGCACATGCTCTTATACCGTATTATCCCTATTAAGCGCACATGCTCTTATATGTACCGTATTATCCCTATTAAGCGCACATGCTCTTATAAGCGCCCACCCCTCTTTTTCCCAATGACTACTAAAAAGTAACACCTAATAAGCGCCCATCTTTTTAGCCACTGTAGCTCAAAATAAAGCATGAAAGTAGCGTCCAAAAGTCCCGGCATCAACAACATGTTGGTGATCAAGGCATCGGCGGGCTTTTCCACCAAAAATGTGCATCAAAATTCGGAAACAATTTTACAGTTTCCACCATAAAAGACTTTAAAATAAGTTACTTACAAAAAAATGTAATAAGCGCCCACTCAAAATGACTTTGCTAAGAGCCCTGGGCGCTTAATAGGGATAATATACGGTACTGATGTTTCCCTTGAGGTGACATTGAGTATACAAACAAATGTACCTCTGATAAATATACTGTAAACGTGGAAATGTTCGCGCTACATTTATTTTCACGCTTTTCGCGCTCGACACAGCTACTGCGAAAATTATATCACACAAATTTATTTTTTTGCGAATAGGTCTATGTGATGTAGCTACAAATCCTGAATTCAAAAACAAGGAAAGCAGTTCAAATTGGTAAAGCGCGAACAATTAATTGCTTGCACGAAAATGTTTACAGTACGGCAACTTAATTGTCATAATGAAGCAAAAAAACAAAACTCCCTATTACAGTAATTATATATAATACATGTCAGTAAACAGGAACACAAATACACATCTAGATGCAAGGCAAAGAGATGTAACAAAACTAGTAGCCTACAAATTAACACTCCATTCCTAAAATTATATTAATGTATAAGCCATTTGTGAGACAGGGTGACATGACGCACCAATGCACCACAAAGGTCACATGTATTGAATAGATATGTGACCAATCCAAGGAAGTTCATAAGGCATTATAAGGATGGGAAAAATGTGAAAACTTACCACTTTGTTTGCATACATATCCGGATGTTTTTTCGCACCAGTTATCATTCCATTTACCTGTCCCTGAGTATAGCTCTGTACAATGCTCTCCATCATCACCTACATTATTGGGCTCTCCTGGAATAACAAGCAAACAGTTAGATGAGATTTTTAACAATATGTTTTCATATACCCTTTTTTACACATTTACATGATTTTTTGGAGTTAGGTTGGGTTTTCATTTACAATTGGAGGATTGACAACCAAAAAGACAAAACTCATAAAAGTACATTCTGAGAATTAAAACAAACAAATTGGGTGGAATACCAATCAAAACAAACAGTCATAGATTGGATCATAACAATATGGTTTAACATTCCCATGTGGCCGTCGTCTGCAGATGACAGTTCCAAAATGTCACAAAATGTTTCAGAAATGTCAATATTATTGAATTTCATCACCATATTTGGAATAACCATAATATAGGTTTTCCCAGTTAGTTTAACACTTTTTTCATTATATTTCATATCTCGTTAAGTTAGAATTCGTCCCCAAAATCTGACTTACGCATTTTGTTAGATAAATTTCGTCAATGAGCATTATATTTCAAAGTATGACCATTTCATTTAATTTATTGGTCATTTCTTTTCGTCAAGGAAGGATTGAATTCGTATCACCTGATGGGTAGCGGGTCTATGCACAAATATAATTCGTCTTTGTTCATTATTTTTAATACTTTTATCACATATATTCGTCAGGTGTTAGAAGAATAGGCCTACATATCATTGCAGGTTAGATTAGAACCACCGACATGTGTTGGTTTGCCTTGTTGGTGATATAAATCATATGAAATAAAAGGAAAAAAAGAACGAACGAACAAGAAAGAAAAAAATAAATATATATATATAAAACGTATAGGCCTATAGCTGGATTTTACATGCTTCTAGGCAGGACGTTCCACATGGGACGAAATAAAGTAAACTGAATATGAAACTATTTGATCAAAGACGAAATAAATGTATACATTAGTAGGTTACCGCTGTATCAGACGAAATGGAAGTGTGTTAGGACGAAATAAAATGAACATTAAATGAAATTCATTGCGCAAAATATGAATATACTTGACCAAAGACGAAATTTACTTTAACAAATGCAACCTTCAAAATTTTAGGACGAATTCAAACTTAACGAGATATGAAATATAATGAAAAAAGTGTTAAACTAACTGGGAAAACCTATAATAATAATATAAATCAGAGATTTATTGAGTGCCTTTCCAAAAAGATCAAAGCACTTTACAGTAATAAATACACATAAAACACTTACATTATATACATATAACACTAACAATAGATAAAAGATGGGAATATTAAAAAAACTGTGGAGCTATATAATCCAGCATAAACATGATAAATATGATAAAAACATCAGCAAAAACAGCAGGGACTATAATACAACTACTGCAACAATATAAAAACACTGCCTACTCTTTGTGATAGAGGTAGGTTTTTAAAAGTTTTTTAAAAGCCTGCACATGAGAAATGCATTATAATAACTACAAACATGCCTGATATTGGTTCAATAATTTTTGAGATAGACTTTGAAAGTTGGGAAAGGTTTCTGAAAAAATGTATAGATGATGTCACCTGTATCGTCACATCAGCTTTTGTTGCCTGCCGATGTGCGCGTGAATTGCCCGCCAAACAAAACCTTGCCTGCCAGTATGCGCACGCATTTGAAGGGGGTGTCCATTATAATGCACTTATCAATTGCAAGCCCGGCCCCGGGGCACTCGGGACATGGGGGGGATCATGCGGGGACTATATACGAATGTACACAAAATGGTGCCCCGCTATGCGGGGGAGTGTACAGGGACGTACAAACTGTGTCCCCGCTAGCCGGGGCATGTAGCAGGGACGTACGCTAGGGTACACAAATGTACATCCCGGGCGTAGCTATACATAAGCTAGAGATGCGATGCACTTGACGGAATAAGCTTAATAACACATAGGGAACATGTAGAAATGCATCCCGTTATAGTTGCAGAAAGAAATTAATCGACCCGCGGACTGTAGCCAGGGCGTACACTTTGTTCTAGATAAAGGTGGCCGGGACTGTACACTTTGTCTCGGCCACGGGTTGCCGGGACTGTAGCGGGGACGTACAAAAAATGGTGCCCAGCCCTGCGGGGACCGTACATGACTGTACCCGGGACGTCACATCAGCAATTTGTACGTCCCGGCCCTAATCAATGGGTCCCCTGGGGCCGGGGATGCAATTGATAAGTGCATAAACCATACACTAAGCCAAACCAGTCATCTGTATACCACAGCAGTCAATACAACAGTCAATGCATGTTCCCCCGTACATGGAATGGAACCGGGCACTTAACATTGTTGATCAGTAAGAGGTGACATGGTCTATACGGTAAAACTAATAATTGCTACGTGGAAAGTGTTAATATGCCCTTTTTTACATATTTAATAGATTTTTTTAGTTAAGTTGGGTTTTCAGTTACCTTTTGAGGGTTGACAACCAAAAAGACAAAACTCATATAAGTACATTCTGATCATTTAAAAAAGATTTGTTAAAAGAATTGGTTTGTAGACTTAAACTTAATGGGGGACTTTTTGAGAACTGAGCAAGTCAATTTGGTTCCGAGAATCATTGGATTTTCTTGGTACTAATATCTCAAAATGACTTTTTAAAAAGTTGGTGGTCAACCCTTGCATTCATGATATTTATATATTATGTGATATATCAGCAAGTGTTTCATCACAGTACATAGACCTATTCTACACAACTCCTACCTGCATTCCAGTTGATATATCTAAATGGTGCTCCATCTGACCATTCAAATCCACCCTCAGTCGACAAATCACTAGCACCAATCCAAAGAGCGCCCTCATACGTGTATTGGATACGAGCTGTTCATAAACAAACATATTAAATATTATAAATACAATAATATTGTGAGGAGGTTCTCAAATATCTTTTATGTCACATGAGAATTTGATAAAAAATCAGGGGTCCCTTGTTGCTTACTTGTTAGAAACCCAGATTCCAAAGCTTTCACATAACAAGGCTTGACTGGATTAATCCCAGAGTAATGATATATTATAATAATAATAATATTGTTGAGTATGGTATGACAAATAGGAGAGAGATGGGCCCAGGAGATGGGGAGGAGGGGGAGGAGGGGAGGAAGAAAGGAGGGGGAGGAGGGGAGGAAGAAAGGAGGGGGAGGAAGAAAGGAGGGGGAGGAGAGGGGGGAGTGGGAGGGGAGGAGGGGAGTAAATGTAAATCTGAATACAATATAGACTTACAGTAGAGGAAGTTTGACTCATCAAATCCTGATATGCTGACTAGATCTCCACCTTCTGTACGACATTGATGAACTGCATCACTCCATCGCATATAGTCAGAGAATGCAAACCTATAACATTTGCCGTCATAGATGCTACTAGCTCCATCATATTCCCAGTCCTCTCCACATTTATCGTTTATTATGGCTACAAGATATAAGAATAGAATATTCAAACTTTGATTTAGTATAGACAAACACATACACATACAGCAAAAGTTATTGAATTGTTCAAATACTGCCTATGTTCCTCATTATATGCAATAAAGTTTTAATGCTCAAAATTATACCTTAGTTGTCAACATTTATACTTTTATTTCACACTTCAATAGTTCAAGTTGGCCCTTAATTTCATCATTGTTATTAAGTTATCCTAACCCAGATGGATTTATTCTTGAAAGGTGTTAAAGGTATATTATGTGATCTTTTCCAGGGGCGCCCTTAATCCTTGAAAAAAAATTGAAAGCAGATTTTCTTGCAGATTAACTTTTCTGATCATAAATCATAAATATATTCCAAGTTACAGAGCGATACGATTCCTAATAACCTCAAAATCATGGTTTTAGAGTGAATTTAGAGTAAAAATTTGAAGAAATAGATTGTACCGCTCGGTACAATCTATTTTCAAACCATGATTTTGAAGTAATTAGGAATTGTATTGATCTGTAACTTAGAAGATCTTTATGATTTATGATCAAAAATGCAAATTTGCAAGAAAATCTGCTTTCATAGTAAAAATCAATGATAGAGGGCGCTACTTAGAAAAGATCATATAATATGCCTTTAAGGATTAACCTTATGTGCTATTAATAGTTTCAATAATTGAAAAATGTACTTTAGGTCCCAGATTCTGGACTGTACTAGAATTATTTGATACTGGAATAGCCAGTACCGTCCATTGTTCCAATATCGTCTGATACTGGCACATATTAAATGTTCCAATATCGGGCGATACTGGAACATGAAAACATTCCAGTATACCTCGATACAATTTGGTGTTCCAGTATCAACCGATACTGTGACAGTGAAATCGTACCAGTATCAAGCGATACTGGCAACTTATAAATTCCAGTATTGAATGATACTGGTATATATCTGGGACCTAAACTAAACTTTTTCCGAAAAGTGTTCTGTAAGATTGCATTGAATGCGTATCAAATATCCAAATGTACTTAAAACGTTGACAGTACTTGGGCCTATAAAGGTAACTTACGTGTAGGTGGTGGTGGGTTGGTAGGGGGATTACCTCCAGGATCTGTTGAGAATAAATTAAGAAATCATACTAAGAGTAAAAGCAAGATATACCAACAGGGTGTGTGGAAATACGTAATAGCAAGGGAAAATAACGCGATCAAACAGATAAATAACAAAAAATAGGGACAGCGGTCCCAAATAGGTCGTCCGTTTATATGGGTAGTTTGGTTGCAATTGTACTTCATCTGTTTAAATGTAATCAATTTTAATCAATTTTACATATGCACCCAATTTTAGATCTTGACCTCAGATGACCTTTGACCTTGGTATGTGACCTTTGACCTCATTAACATATGAAGGTTTCCATATTGCATCTATGACCCAAGTTTGATATAAAATCGGATGGATTGAGCGTGATACACAAAGATATTGGTCGAGCTATGAGTTTTAAAAAATATTGTGCGAGACGCAGTCGAGCACAATATTTTTAAAACTCATAGCGAGACCAATATATTTGTGTATCATGCGAAAAAATCCGTCCGATTTTATCATTATTATGCAGTGAGAATCTGACTCGATACTCGAGAAATGACTTGAGCCTGTCAGATAAATGAATAACACTGTACTAAAAAAAGTAATAGTCTGTAGGCCTACTTTTTCCAAACTGTTCAACATTTCTGGTACACTAACAGAATGACAGAACCAAAGCTCCCAAACAAATTCCAAACACGTAACAAGTTCAAGTTTTACAGTTAGCAATAAATTCAAAAGACATATTTCGCCGTCTGTTTTCAACATTAAAAAAACCATGTTGTTTATCATGTAAAGCTTACATTGACTTACATTACAAGTTACAGTACAAAACTTTGACGATCGCCATTTTTTAGGCCAGGAACTTCACCATTTATACAGATAGACACACTTGTATCGGTGCTTCTTCGCGTTGCAGAACTGTCGGCCTAATTCCTGGAAATTAGTTTTCATTTCGCGTCACAAAACGACGTGTGCTTCGTGCAAGGAACCCTTCGCCATTTTTATCACAAATAACCATGACCCGGATGTCGATCGTAATTAATTAATTTAGTCTCGGTCTCGACTACATTTTGTGCACGCTACACGTGCGGTCGCTACACATCGGCGTATTAGCACATGCTTTTAGTGGATTCGTAAGGCGTTAAATGTATTAAAGAGGCAGTAACCGAATTGACCAAGTTCACTGGTCGCCAAGTTCACTTCAGTGACACAAGTTGCAGAATAATAGGTCTTTACCAATGCATTGCAAGTATAGGACGGAAGATTCGAACTGCATAATAATGGTTGCAATTGGTCATTGTATGGAAAAGATATGGACAATACAAAAAGTGTATACTAAATTTTACATCTTGACCTCAGATGACCTTTGACCTTGGTATGTGACCTTTGACCTCATTCACATATGAAGGTTTCCATGTTGCATCTATGACCGAAGTTTGGTTGCAATTAGTCATTGTATGGAAAAGATATGGACAATACAAAAAGTGTATACTAAATTTTACATCTTGACCTCAGATGACCTTTGACCTTGGTATGTGACCTTTGACCTCATTAACATATGAAGGTTTCCATGTTGCATCTATGACCGAAGTTTGATATCAAATCGGATGGATTGAGCGTGATACACAAAGATATTGGTCGAGCTATGAGTTTTAAAAAATATTGTGCGAGACGCAGTCGAGCACAATATTTTTAAAACTCATAGCGAGACCAATATATTTGTGTATCATGCGAAAAAATCCGTCCGATTTTATCATTATTATGCAGTGAGAATCTGACTTGACAAAAAAAATCAAAAATCAAAAAAAAAAAAAAAAATTACCATAATATTGTAAAAGTATCAATAACATTTTTTTTCTTCAAAGTACAGACAATTAAAGGTAGATGTTCCGATTTTCAACTTGAAGTTTTCTATTCTACATGAAAGGTCATCCTTAAAAACGTTGTGTCCCAAAATTTGAGATGCATAGCTATTATGGTTCTTATTTTAGACGCACAAGATGCTATGAACTGTACCCATTGAGTAGTACACAAACTATATCGGTGGTAACCACCATTCGCGGTAATTCAACGCTATTTCGTCGATTTCTCTGTCATTATACCGAATTAGGCCGTCAAATTTCAGTATGATGATGAGAAAAATACGAGCTTTCATATGATATGAAAATCTCCGTATGTTTGAAATAATTCTGTGTTACGAAAATGTGATCGGGTCATCTACCTTTAATTTTTTTTCCTATTTTTTTAATTTTTTTTTTTAAAAATCCCAAAAATTTCTCAAAAAATTGCAATTTAAAAAAATAAAATAAAAAAAAATAAAAAATAACCTAAAAAATAACCTAAAAAAAAATTCCTTAAAAAATTTCACAATATTTCAAAAATTAAAAAAGAACAAATATTTTTTTTTTTTTTTTTGACTGCTACTATACAATTGGTATATTATTCATGCAGGTAACCAAATCGACCAAGTTCGCGAATGAACTTGGTCAGTTCAGCTGACCAAGTTCACTTCAGTGACATAAGTTGCAGAATAATAGGTCTTTACCAATGCATTGCAAGTATAGGACGGAAGATTCGAACTGCATAATAATGATTGCAATTGGTCAATGTATGGAAAAGAAATGGACAAAACAAAAAGTGTATACCAAATTGTTGACACACAGACAACACAGACAACACACACAGACAACACACACAGACAACACAGACGAAGGATGCTGCCATAAGGTCTCTTCCTACAGACGACCTAAAAACAATAATACACGGAAGAAGAAATCATAACTTTATAGCCAACTATTTTCAGTATTAATTTGTTTCCACTACAAAGACTATCCATTGTGTTTGTATACATCACAGTGATGTATGTAAGATTTATTTCAGTAGCACCAGTCCAGTTGAGGCCGGGTATCATATCTACCAGTTGTCTATTCAAACAGACGATGCGGGACATGGGCTTGTTCATGAATATTAAAGGTTACATTATGTGCACTGGGTTATGTGATCAAGCAAATGGGACGAACGGTTAATGACGGATTAAATTCGAAAAATGATACTGATATTGTTATCCAAATTCAGCTGTTTTAGGATGAAATAAATTAGTTTTGTTGAATTTTCTGGTGTCATATAATCAAAATCCATTTTTACATTGAAACCAACAGGGATGCAAAATGTATGACCATTCGTGTCCACCGTCGTCTGTATTCAAATATATCAAATTTTGCACCCTGAATTTCACTGATACCAATTTAATACTAAAAAAGAACAATATAAGAAATGACACAAGCAGGGTACATAGGCTGTGTCAGGGTTTAATACATCACAGTTTTGAATTTCAGTACAAAAATAAATATTCATGGTTTGAAGTGGACATGTATGAATAACAACAGGTGAGTCTATAAAATACAAAGAAGGATTTTTGTCAATATTTTTAAAAAAAATCAATCAATCAATCAATCAATCAATCAATCAATCAATCAATCAATCAATCAATCAATCAATCAATCAATCACCCAATCACCCAATCAATCAATCAATCAATCACCCAATCAATCAATCAATCAACCAATCACCTAATCAATCAATCAATCAATCACCCGATCAATCAATCAACCTATCAATCAATCACTCAATACTCACACTTGTCTTTCTTGCAAATATAGTTGTAGTTTTTATCACATGCGTTGTCATTCCACATCCCCAAGTTGTGCAATGCATTAGTCAGATGTGCACAATCCTCTCCTCCAGCATTATTGGGTTCACCTGGTGCCCAGTTTAAGAAGTCAAGCTGTACAATAGGTTTCACAAGAGATTGATGGACGGTATATTTCATCATGGTTAGAGATATTCAAATATAAACCTATTTAAGATTTGATTTTACATAGTGTTTTACAGTACTGTTTTGTGAGGGCCCGAGAAAAGACCCTCACTCCTCAGAAACAAGATGCATAATGGTAGTGTCATACAATGTTACATATAATACAGAAGGTCTTTATTCCATCAAATACGTTTAGAATACGTTTTCATCCAATCAGGTTTCAAAGCATTTTCTAAGATCAGGAGCAGTTCATATTTGTCTAACCACTTTCAACACTTGTTTCATGCAGAATCAGCAAAACGACGCTGGTAACAAATTCCTAAATTTGCCAATTTGTATTAGAAGCTTTGTCCGCTATTTCAACAAATTAGGGGTCATTTTGTAAGCTATGTCCGCGATTTCAAACATGTAGTGTGTTTTTTGGAGGCTATTAGAAAAAAATTAGAATGAGAGTTGTGTCATACATCTAATTGTCCCTGGAATAGGAAAAGGGTATTTTGAGCCAAATGTGTCCTCGTTTTTGTGCAAAAAGAGGGAAATTATTACAATTTAGGTATTTATTAATTCTTCATCACGTAAATAGTCAAATAGAACCATGGCCGAGAGGTTAAGGCATCAGACTGCTACATAGTTACTGATTGTCTAGAACCATGGCCGAGAGTTTAACACTTTCCACGCGGCTATTATTTTACCATATACAAATCAGATTTTTTCAGAAACCTTTCCCAATTTTCCAGGTCTATCTCAAGGATTACTGATCAAATACTAGGCATGCTTATACTTATTTCAATACATTTTCATGGTGATCCTAAATATAGTAATGAATTTGTGCAATTTTGGAATGTCGTCTGCAGACGATTGGCGCGTGGAAAGTGTTAAGGCATCGGACTGCTAAACAGTTACTGATTGTCTTGATGTTGGACACGCGAGTTCCAAACTCACAGTGGCCACTTGTTTTTGTCTCTTTTATTTTTGCCACAATTTACATTGTTTTATCAGTTAAACATTAGAATTTTGATTTATACTAAATAAATTCTTTTTCTTCTCTGAAATATGACATTTGAAATAAAACTACAATACATAACCATCCCAACCAAATAACTAATCAATGTATATATTTGGTACATACCGCTGTGCTGTCTGACCATACAAAGTTTCCTTCACCACCGGTGTCATGGAAACCAATCCACATTTCTTCTCGTATTGCATCCACTCTTGCTGTGAAGGCAATATACAACATCAAATTAAAGGCGCATTGAGAGATCTTCAGGAGAGGGAGCCCTCATAAGGCAATACAACATCAAATTAAAGGTGCATTGAGAGACCGAGCCCTCATTTTTTGTTCAAAAGTTAGGTTTTTCACAAATATACAATGTTACAGTAACTACCATTGAGATTCTACACCACTAAATGATTGTAGTCCTTGTCGACGACAATCAGATTTTCTCTCCATTTTAGTAATCAGGAAAGGTACATATTGCCCCCAAATGATTATAGTTGGAATCTAATCCTGATTTTAGGACTAATATATATTACCACAGTGCAAAAATAGATCTTTTCAGTCTTTTTTGTAGGTTTTTGGGTTATTCTGATTGTACATGTTCTGTCAACACTGCTCAAAGTGTTGATGATAAATGAGAGTGATACATCAGCTGTCCAAAATCAGAACATTCAGGGTTACCCTATATAAATGCCGTACTTCAATGATCACAAATATCATGAACATTCAGGGTTACCCTATATAAATGCCGTACTTCAATGATCACAAATATCATGAACATTCAGGGTTACCCTATATAAATGCCGTACTTCAATGATCACAAATATCATGAACATTCAGGGTTACCCTATATAAATGCCGTACTTCAATGATCACAAATATCATGAACATTCAGGGTTACCCTATATAAATGCCGTACTTCAATGATCACAAATATCATGAACATTCAGGGTTACCCTATATAAATGCTGTACTTCAATGATCACAAATATCATGAACATTCAGGGTTACCCTATATAAATGCTGTACTTCAATGATCACAAATATCATGAACATTCAGGGTTACCCTATATAAATGCCGTACTTCAATGATCAGAACATTCAGGGTTACCCTATATAAATGCCGTACTTCAATGATCACAAATATCATGAACATTCAGGGTTACCCTATATAAATGCCGTACTTCAATGATCACAAATATCATGAACATTCAGGGTTACCCTATATAAATGCCGTACTTCAATGATCACAAATATCATGAACTTGAAGAAAAATGTTAAGTTGAAAAATCCAGTAGCTTTATACCGGGTGGTTCAAAAAAAAAGTTGACCCAAGTTCAAATTAATTTTTCAACCACATTTAAAGTGTCAGAGAATTTGTGTTTACTGAGTCTTAATCAGCAGTAAGTTATGAAATTATCCTGAAAAGATGGCATGTTTAGCTTGTTTGGTTCTTTAGGTATAGTTCATTACAGAAACATGTACAAAACTGACTTGTCCACGGGGAGCGTCATTTAGTTGTTGTCTTCAACAAAGCATCACGCTCTAGTTTCAGAATTGAAAAGCCCACCCTGGCAAAGTATCCCTATCTCTATGCTATCTCTATGCATTAAATGTTCCCAACACTTTTTCTATGACTGAAGGTCAACATAGTCATCTTTTTCATTGTACATTATGATATGTGACCCAACTCAAGTAAATAAGGCACGATGAGGGAAATATGACTATTGAGTTATTTATATCATGTAAGTTAAGGGACAGACATTTTGATACCAAAGTCAATGTTATATCACATTCCTAACCAAAGTTACGGATTGTTGAAAATTACTTTGTCTCAAAACATCAAATACAAATTGTCAAGTTATGGGCATTTAATTTTTTTATTTGATTAACCCTAACCATCCTCAATGCCGCAAATGTGCACGGTAAAGTCTGTCTGTGCCAGCTGGCGTGGCACTTTTTCGATGAAATAATGGCCCCAGGCTACATAGTCGGGCCAATACACTGGCCCGAGTATGATTGGCCCCCGTGGCGCAGTGGTAGAGCGTTCGTCTGACAACCGAGAGGTTGTGGGTTCGAGCCCCGGTGGCGGCGCCACTCTTTTTGTCCGCGTTTTAGTCGTTGAAAAAAAAATTCTTCAAAATGTGACTTAGGAGGTTAGGGTTAACGGAACTTTTTTTTCTCTTTTTTTTTCTTTTTTTCAAAATTTTCCATGTATGATTTCATTAACCCTAACCATCCTCAATGCCGCAAATGTGCACGGTAAAGTCTGTCTGTGCCAGCTGGCGTGGCACTTTTTCGATGAAATAATGGCCCCAGGCTACATAGTCGGGCCAATACACTGGCCCGAGTATGATTGGCCCCCGTGGCGCAGTGGTAGAGCGTTCGTCTGACAACCGAGAGGTTGTGGGTTCGAGCCCCGGTGGCGGCGCCACTCTTTTTGTCCGCGTTTTTGTTGTTGAAAAAAAATTCTTCAAAATGTGACTTAGGAGGTTAGGGTTAACAAATCAAAGGAGTAAATGAAAACTAAATACCTCAAAATGTAGTTTAATTCATTATTTTCATTATATTGAGTCTTTGATTTGATAGAAGATGTATCAAAGATCACAAATGTCCCACAAATTAGTTACTGCTGCATTGTGACGCATTGACTGGTGTTATAGGTCACTCTATTCAATTCACTTACTTGATATGTATGACTGCTCATCACTCTCGTGTACACTGAGTAGGTTGCTGCCCATCCCCTCACATTTAGTTTGTGAAGCACCCCATGTGGTTTTATCATCAGTGGAGAAAAAGTAACAATAGTCCCCAAACAATTGCCAACCATTGTCACAAGAACCTACCACTGTAGAGGAGAAGAAAAAGAGAAATTGAGTAAATCTGTTTAGTGAATTTTTCTCTTCCTATCAGTTTTCATCATAATGTACACACATTTAACACATTTCTATGAACCTCTATAGCAGCCATAACTTGGCCATCCAATACAATACAAGACAATACAAATATGGTACAGCCTATAGGCCTACATTATGTGACCAACGTATATAGCAAAACAGCTATGAACTATATTTTATTCTCATTTTTATTTAGTTTGTTGGTTATTTTTATCTTTTATCATAAAAATAATGTTTTTGTGACATTTATTTTAATCAAACAACAACAAATTTCCCCCTTAATTCCATATTGAATTCATGGGGTCACTTTTCGTATAGCGAAAAACATCCAAATCGATGCTGTGTACTGGTATAGGACGCATCTCAACCAACTGTGTGTCTACTGAGCTAACTTGAGCTGTGTATAACGTATGAATGCCATACACGTGTCCACATAAAGCTAAAGTAATTCTCTTTCTTAAAATCTACGTTTTATATGTTTAGAAAAATATATGCCCGCGTCATTTAATATTTTACTTTTCCATCCTATTATTTCACGATTCCCCACACAGTAAAGAATAACAACATTATTGTCAAATTCACCAAGTGCACGCGTTTTTACGGGGCATGTATTCAGCTCGCTGTATCTCTGGAAATAAATAAGGTACACATCTCATACACACGCCATCGTACACTTGGTGTGTTTGAAACGTGTCCATGTTAAATACATTTTGATTGGTTGAGAAAAGCCCACGTCATTTGTACTTTTCCGAATTTGACGAATTACGGAATCGGTACCAAAATCTTACGGTCGAGCGTAACCCCATTGACTATACATACAAACACGGAAAGCGAGCCGTGAGTTCATTACTCATCGTTCTATTGATAAAAATTCACTATTTTCATCTATTTTTGAACAGTATGACTTAACATAAAGTTTATTAACAATATAAAGATACTATTTGTCAAATATCAGTTGTCAGAGAGTGATGGAAAGGGAGTTAAATGGAGATATTATCAGGGAATTTCATGACTTTGGAAAAATAAAAATCTTACGTGTAGAAATCTACGTGAAGCTAATCGATATCCCCACAGACGGCCCGTAATAATTTGTTTACACAATGGCAAATAGGAAATAGCTAGTGATTTGCGTGTATTTAATAGGCTCTGTTAAGTGTGCTTTTTCAGCCAAACAAATCCATATGAATCATCGAATCCAGTGAGTTGTTTACCAACTTCCTGCTTCGAATAATTGCACACACTTTATGGTATGAATTAAGCCCTGCGCCCCAAACTATATATATAGTGCATATCGGTTGAAAATCAGCCAAAAACCAATCAAATTGCCTGTTGACATCCAAAAACACCCACTATTATAAGAATAGTCTACAAAAGTCCAATATTTTAATAAGGTATTCTAGGATGTTGCTACTTATACACATGGGAAAAAAGTATCGCACCACTAATTTTTTGTTGAAAAGTGCAAATGTGGCCTCGAATTTTGCCACCATGGTGTGATATTAAGGATCAGTTGTTTGCGTAAGCTGTCCAACAAAATGTTGTGCAATAAAAGGGCCACATTTTAGTTTGTGACGTAATCGATGTAATGTTTTTTCAAGGCCGAGGGGAAAATGCATGATTTTGTCCAGAAACATTCATGAAACAAGTTTGGGTATAACGCGATATTGAATAGACTTTAAAAACTTTAAATAGTCATTATATTAGTCACCGGTGATGTTGTTTTTGTTTATTTGACCGAGGTCAACACATTGCTTTTGTCATTTGAGCTTCTTTAAAATTTGACCTATTTTGACCTTAGACCCTATAACTGTTGGGCGTACGAAAAAGGGCGTTTAAAAAAAAAATTGACCCCAGATGACCTTTGACCTTGGAAGACTTAATTGTGTTACCAAAGATTACAACTTTAGAGATTAATCATCGGGCCTCTCAATATCGTGTTATATCCAAACTTTCTTCATGCATGTTTTTGGACAAAAACATGCATTTCCCCCTTGGCCTTGAAAAAACATTACATCGATTACGTCACAAACTAAAATGTGGCCCTTGTATTGCATAACATTTTGTTGGACAGCTTACGCAAACAAATGATCTTTAATATCACACCATGGTGGCAAAATTCGAGGCCACATTTGCACTTTTCAACAACAAAAAAGTGGTGCGATACTTTTTTCCATGTGTATATTTCATAAATATAAAATAGTTTTATTTGTTGACATTAAAATATTAGCCCATTTTTGGCATTGGCTGTTTCTTTTTTATGATGATGTGTTTGTCGGAACAAATGTAACCTAATTCTGTGCTGCAAGTTATGAATCACACTGAATCAACCCTATTTAGACCTCAGTATTAATCAAATGGAAACTGGGCTAAAGAAGAACAAAAGAAAGAATATCAAACCAATTTTTTCCAAATACTTGAGACAAAAAAATCCTCTCAGAATTTAAAAAAAATGATTTAACAATAATGGTTGAGTTATTCATGTTTTGCAGTTGATTCACACATTTAAAGTTTTAAAACATTAATCAAGCCATCCAATACTAAACTATCCTAATTTGTACCCTTTGATTTAATATAATTACAAATAGTGGTTGAGTTAATGACTTACCCAGATCTGGGGGTATGTCAGTCACTGGTCTCCCTGTAATAAATCAAAAACAAAATAGATGTACCGACAAATAAAGACACAAATACACTGATACATAAACTATTAGATTATATTGTAAAACACTGTTTAGTTGGTAGTTTGAACTCTGAGAAATATTGAGGAGAAGTATTTGGAAACAAATACCCTAATAATGGGAAACGCGAGACAAATAAAAAATGGTGTGTGCAGCTCCAAGTATTGAACCTGGGCCGATGCGGCTTGAGTCCAGGTGATCTTGCATCGCGCTAGGGGAGTCGCGCTCCAATTTTTTTCTTCGGAGCCTATATGTATGTACCTTTGCGTGATTGTGCAATGACTAAGGAATGGGGGTCTACCAGCGTGGTGCTTCTATTGGATTAAGCAGGGTAAAGGTTAAAACAACAAGCAAAGAACAAAATAAATGACATGTCTGAAACAAAGAAGCATATAATGAGGAGGAGAAGAATCAGGTCTCTTATAAGGTCATGAACAGAGGATGAGAAGGAAGCGGCGGAGGACGAGGGAAATGTCAAGGTAAATGAAAAGGAGAAGGTGGACAATGGAGCAGAAAGAGTAGAGGGTTGGCTTAAACAGGGAAGATAAATAAGAGGAGTAAGAATGACACATAGGAGAAGGAGAAAAGGGAGAATCAGATGGAAAATAATAAACTATTGCAATACAGGTTAATAGAAGAACTTATCTCTACTGAAAGGGCAAAATAAACACATAATAAGCGCCGCTGAATGTCTAACTCGAAAAAAGCAAGGACATTCATATTCACATTCAAACTAGTCCCAACTGAAACAGTGTAGAGAACCACAGTTTCAGTTAAGACTAGTTTTGTAACTGTGTGTAATTCATTATTTACTCCCCCTGCAGCTTCAGCCCCTGTTATAGTATCTTTGTTTGTGTTTGTGTAATCACTTGGACCTGATTCAATGTGCTGTATTTCACCAAATACCGGTGGCTGAATGGTTAGGCGCATGCTCTAGAAAACGGCAGATTGTGGGTTCGAGTCCTGCGCCGGTGATTGCCCTTGCTTGTTTCAAGTTGAACATTCAGCAGCGCTTGTGAAGTGTTAATTTGACCCCTTTCAGTTGAGATGACTTCTTCTAATTATACTGTATTTACATTTATGCTCGTCCCTCTGTATATCTTCTGGTATCCTGACTGTGGTTTTGTTATTGTACATATTGCAATAAAGTTTATTTCTCTATCTATTAAGGAGGTGGAGGTGGAGTAGATGGAAAAATAGAGAGAGGAGAGATAAGGACAGGGAGAAGTAAGAGAAGAAGGAAAAGTAGCGGAATATAATGAGAAGAAGACACTACTGCAATAAAGACCTCTACCTACTTAGGTAAAAGTACAAAGAAATAACTTCTTACCAATTTGTATTTTGCAGATAAAACCTGTTAGATCATAGCAGTTTGTTGTATCCCACTTTGCACTCAAGTCACCTGTATAATAAGGAAAATGGATTATATGTCAATACATGCATAGTGTTTGTTTCCAGAGAAATAAGACAAATCAATGAACTTGCGCTGATGTTGATGTATAAATAATGGCACGACCCTGCAGGGGGAGTGCTATTGTGAGCATATCAACATTGGCGCAAGTGGATTGATTTTTCTAATTTTTTGAGAAACAAAACATACACATGTATTGAGCTAATTCATACATGACACTATAAAAATCAAAATTCACAATTCTGTGCATACTTTCAATCTCTTTAATAACAATAAAAACATGTGAACAAGTTTTGCTAATACCCTCAGTGAAAATCAGTGAACCTGTGATGCCTTAGCACCATATCAAAACAAAGCGTGTGATGTGTGCATTGAATGGCGCACATGTGCATGCATTAGACAATTTTATATCATGATAGGCTTGATTTCAACCATGTGATAGTTTTTACTATCATTATGGCTGGAAAAGAATAATGTGATATCATGATATAAAACAAATATTGAATGCCGTTTGCTTGTAATACTATAGCACTCGGTCCAATTCAGGGCATTCAATATTTGTATATTAATTCACTCTGTATGTGATTGGTTCTACACTACTAAGAGTGTATGAATAAGCTTCAGTACATTCATGCTTGATAAATGCTGAGAGTTATATTTGTAAATACACCCTTTGGATATTATGCAGGGATCAAAGAGCAGCTTGAACTCACCCTCCTCAAGTCTTCACCTCTCGTTCACCTTGTCAAAAAAATCGTAGGGTCAAGATTCACCATTGATTCACCTCTTGAAAACAAAAATTAGGTCAAGATTCACCAACCCGAAGAAATAGCTAGGTGAAGATTCACCATGCTGTATTTATTCATTAGGTGAAGATTCACCTCGTATACAAAAAAGGGGGGGTCAAGATTCACCATCGGTTCACCTTATGCAATATGCATCAAGTGAACGGTATTTTATTTTCCGTAGTTTGGCACTAGACTTTATTTTCCAGTCTGAAAACATGGCGCATAATCGTGTATTATAAAGCTCAGAGGGTGCGGGCCGACTCTTCTTCTTCGGATAAGTGCAGAATTCATTATTATAAATATAGTTGCACTGTGTATCCCTGGAACCTAGGAAAACATATGAGTGGGACTCGTGCGGGACTGGTGGGACTTGTCTATAGTTTGCCACTACTATAATCACTAATTTACAAAAATTGAAAATTTGTCGATAGCTCCGCTGTCTGATGGCATTTTTCAGAAAAATGCCATCGAAAACTTGAGTTTCGAAAACAAACATTAAAAATATATTGGTAGTTTTCGATGGCATTTTTCTGGAAAATGCCATCAGACGGCGGAGCTATCGACAAATTTTCAGCAGTAAACTTTAGAAAACAAACATAAATATTGACGTCAGACGGCGGAGCTATCTACAAATTTACAGACATGCTGAAAATTTGTCGATAGCTCCGCCGTCTGATGGCATTTTTCAGAAAGACTCCAAATTTTCAGCAGTAAACTTTAGAAAACAAACATAAATATTGACGTCAGACGGCGGAGCTATCGACAAATTTACAGACATGCTGAAAATTTGTCGATAGCTCCGCCGTCTGACGGCATTTTTCAGAAAAATGCTATCGAAAACTCCAAATTTTCAGCAGTAAACTTTAGAAAACAAACATAAATATTGACGTCAGACGGCGGAGCTATCGACAAATTTACAGACATGCTGAAAATTTGTCGATAGCTCCGCCGTCTGATGGCATTTTTCAGAAAAATGCCATCGAAAACTCCAAATTTTCAGCAGTAAACTTTAGAAAACAAACATAAATATTGAATCAGAAAAATGCCATCGAAAACTCAAAATTTTCAGCAGTAAACTTTAGAAAACAAGCATAAATATTGACGTCAGACGGCGGAGCTATCAACAAATGTACAGACATGCTGAAAATTTGTCGATAGCTCCGCCGTCTGATGGCATTTTTCAGAAAAATGCCATCGAAAACTCAAAATTTCCAGTAGTAAACTTTAGAAAACAAGCATAAATATTGACGTCAGACGGCGGAGCTATCAACAAATCTACAGACATGTTGAAAATTTGTCGATAGCTCCACCGTCTGATGGCATTTTAGAAAACAAACATTAAACAAATTGGTAGTTTTCGATGGCATTTTTCTGGAAAATGCCATCAGACGGCGGAGCTATCGACACATTTTCAGCAGTCAACTTAAGAGAACAAGCACAAATATTGATGTCAGACGGCGGAGCTATCGACAATAGTTTTCTAAACTCAAGTTTAGAAAACAAACATTAAAATATATTGACAGTTTTTATGATGGCATTTTTCTGGAAAATGCCATCAGACGTCGGAGCTATCGACAAATTATCAGCAGTAAACTTTAAAAAACAAACATAAATATTGACGTCAGACGGCGGAGCTATCGACAAATTTACAGACATGCTGAAAATTTGTCGATAGCTCCGCCGTCTGATGGCATTTTTCAGAAAAATGCCATCGAAAACTCAAGTTTAGAAAACAAACATTAAAATATATTGACAGTTTTCGATGGCATTTTTCTGGAAAATGCCATCAGACGGCGGATGGGCGGAGCTATCGACAAATTTTCAGAAGTCAACTTTAGAAAACAAGCACAAATATTGACGTCAGACGGCGGAGCTATCGACAATAGTTTTCTAAACTCAAGTTTAGAAAACAAACATTAAAATATATTGACAGTTTTCGATGGCATTTTTCTGGAAAATGCCATCAGACGGCGGAGCTATCGACAAATTTTCAGCAGTAAACTTTAAAAAAAACACATAAATATTGACGTCAGACGGCGGAGCTATCACCTGAGCGCACAAAATAATCACTACCCCTCGGTTCAGGGGCTTTTCGCGCGCAACAAAATTAGCCTGACTTCCCGTACCAATTATACTCATATCGGCGTCCCAGCATGTTTGCCGAATAAACACCCTTATAGTCAATCTAAGAGTCCAAGGTTTGTGTCAAAGGTCAACAAATCATATTAAATTATCTCTTTTGCATGCCCTATCGCGGTCGTTTCTACACAAGAAAATACCCGATTTCGATTGAGAACATCGCTACAGAGACTGGTTTGTAGCCCATTTTGATCAAGCAAAAGACCCCCTAACTTCCGTGTTGTTCAGCACATGTGCTATTATTATAGATCGTCGTTTGACTTTGGGCTTTGGCGAAAAACCATTCAGAAAAGGACTATAATTAGGTGACGAAAGTACACGAAACTTCAGAATTCATTAGATAACATGAATCCAAACCTTAGTCCGTTATTCCTCAAAATCATAAATGTTGCTCGTTTCCATAAAAATTGGTTCGAAAGTTGGTGTCCGATTGCGACGGGATGTTGGTCAAAATTCGGAAGCTTTGCAATTAATCAAATGACAGATGGATGAATAAATAAATCATAAAGCTTCACCTCTGGGAGTGAAGATACGACGCTCATTCGACATTGCCGATTTCCGTGTTCGACACAGTTTCACTCGGTAAAAGAAACGTGCGTTCAAGATTCACCATGCTTCAAATAAAACTAGATGAAGATTCACTATGTCGGAAAATAAAGACGGTAAAGATTCACCTTTCCCAAAATATTTGTATCTAAAGATTCGACGTCGAGATGGTGTCGAATCTTTGACGACCCTTGAGGAGGGTGAGTTCAAGCTGCTCTTTGATCCCTGCATTAGTGCTAATGCTAAAACGGAAATGACAGCATTTGTAAAACTTTTACCAAACAAAAAGTGGGAATATATAGACATATAAAAATGGTCTTTTCGTTGATCATTTTTGGGTGAGTTATCTGACATTAAAACAGTTTTGTGCCCTTAAACCATTCCTTTTGGGTTTTTTGCTCCTTCTCTTAAGGTAGGTGTTTCGATTGCTGTCCCAATTTTCAAATTGATGTTTTCTATTCTACATGAAGGGTCATCCTTAAAATAGTTGTATGCCAAAGTTTGAGTTGCATAACTCCAATGGTTCTTATTTTAGAAGTGCATGACATTTGCCCAATGAGTACTACACAAGTTGGTCAGGTGGTTAACCATCTTTGCCAGCTGTAATTCACTGCATTTTGGCCTTAACTTCTAAATGGAACGTATTTATATTAAATATGGGGTTTCTTCTAATATCAAAATATGTTGATGGGCAAAAAGCAAAAGTGATCAGAACATCCACCTTTATAACAAGTATTTTGTAAAATGTGGACGAGTGATTTTGAATAAGTTCAGCATTTCTTAACATTAAATCCCATTCCAGTCTTTGTAAAAGACTACAATATCTGTACCTGTATAGATGCTTCCGCAGTCAGCTTGATGGCGAGTATCAACAGGTTGGTGATCATTCCAGTTTGTGTAACCTATAGTGCCACTATGAACCCACTGGAAATTACCATCAGCAGCAGTATCTGTATGAAACATAGAGCAGGAAAAATGCAGTATTACAATATTGTCTTTTTCTGTCAAAACCTCATGTTTTCTGACCCTTCAGCATGTATAAAGTTAAACCGCTCAATGCATAGGAAGTGTTGCTTTATACATGTTCAGGGGGAAGAGCACTCACAAGGTTTTGATAGATGTTTTTATGCCCTTGAACACCCCTACCCTCTTTTCAAATTCAAGTAAAGGGTAATACATATATACATGCTGAAGGGCCAGATGGAGATATGATGTTTTGACAGAACATCAACGATATTTAATTTGTTTTAGTGGTGTCCTGAAGTCATAAAAATGATAAGGTTCTGATTTGCATTATACCTTTAGAAGCAGAGTTCAAGTTTTGGTAAAAATATATTGCTAGATGAAGATTCTGATTTATGAAAACTCAAGAAATCTAATCCATAAAAACAGACTCATTTGTTAGAAAGTCCTGGGGAATATATATACCAATTACACATTTAACAACAAAAAGTTATGAAATCAGCCATCTTTATATTGCAAAGTCAAGTCACACGTCAGGTACTAAAACATTTCACTTGTACCTAAATGTTGCAAAAATATACTTTATCTCATATTTCCAGTTTCTAAAGGGTAAATATTTTAAGAAATGTATATAAAATTCGATTTTGGAGACACGGATCATTCCCCCATCTACATGTTTAAAAACAGGAGCAGCCAAAATACTATGTAGTTGACAAATTCTAGCCATTTTTAACCCATATTCTACTGAGCCTTTTTGTAACATGGTTTACTAAGGGGGTGGGGGGGGGGGGGGGAGGGGTTACCACCCCATAATTAAATCCAAACAGAGATGTAGAAATGTGCTTATTTAGTATATAAGATAAGATTATAGTATTAAAAAAAATTCTTCTTCAAAATGGTGATTTTAAATATTTTAAGGTAGCATCCAGACTTTGATGGCTTACCCTCAATTAATTACATCAAAATGAGTGTAAAGGATGTAAACATTATTACCTAGATGCTCTAGGTCGCTTTATGTTGCATTTTGGTTCCACCCAAGAAAATCCTTAGAGGTGGGGGTCCCTTAAAGGTATATTATGTGATCTTTCCAGGGAACGCCCTCAACATCAAAAAAAAATTTGAAAGCAGATTTTCTTGCAGATTTATATTTCTGATCATAAATCGTACATACATTCCAAGTTACAGGGCGATACGATTCTTAATTACTTCAAAATCATGGTTTTAGAGTGAAAATAAACAGTTTATATTTTCACTCTAAATTCACTCTAAAACCATGATTTTGAGGTAATTAGGAATCGTATCGCTCTGTAACTTGGAATGTATGTACGATTTATGATCAGAAATGTAAATCTGCAAGAAAATCTACTTTCTAAAAAAAAATCATGAATAGAGCGCGCTCTCTGGAAAAGATCACATAATATGCCTTTAATAGGAAAAGGGTTAATGTTAGCCATCATGTCAAATGGTACATTTTGACCTTATTAGACAGAATATCATTTAAGGTCTTCAATAATACATAGGTTTTTAATTTTAAGCAATAATGTTGAAGTTGAATTTATACATTTTAAGGATTTGTTTCTAACTCAAATCCTCCAAACTGTTACCTGATATGCCGATGTAAATGGCCGTATTCCCCGATTGTCTCAGTTCTGGCAACATTATAGCAATGAACTGGTTCTCATTATCACTAGTAAGAAACAAAAAGATACGATACAGGGATATTAATAGCAATATATTCTCATCAATTTCATGACTTATATACTTGAGTTAAGCTGAGTACACTCTGGTCAAATCCTGCAAGGCAGTATCCACTTTTATCCCATCATGTTGCGCTTGGATTAAAGCTTTACACTGTGGTGTATTCCTTATTAAAGTAGAGAATCCCTTCTGCAATCTGATGAGATTAATAACAAGTTATAATGAGAAACCAACATTCTGTTGTAGCATTTATCATATACATACAAGCACAAAAGTAAGTATAATCTAGTTCTGAGATGTATCCTTTCTAGTTTCGACACTCATTGAATTATTGATATAGTCTAAAAACATAAGGTTTATTGCGAATAGGTAAAAATCAATTGATTATCCTTTTTTGATGCATTGTGGGAGAGAAAAGGGACCAAATTTGCTCCATTTTTTCTCCCACAATGCATCAGAAAACAATAATCAATTAATTTTTACCTATTCGCGATAAGGCTTATGATACTGATAAAGGGTCCAAAAATGACAAAAGCTTGTAAAATTGATTGAGTGATTTGTTGCAGTTTTCCGCGCATGAACCTAATGACCCGTCAGGTCAGGTTTGTCTTAACACATTCCACGCGGCTATTAGTTTTACCATTTACAACACACATTTTTCAGAAACGTTTCTCAACTTTCTAAGTCTTATCTCATGAACTACTTAAGACACCCCTTTTATTGAAAATTCAATTGGCATTCTTACTAAACAAATTCGGCTGAAAAACAGTTCTGAAGACCCTACTTTTTGCAGAAAATCAGTTCTTAAGACCCTGTTATTCGTCAAAAATCCATTCCGAAGCCCCATTTGTGAGACCCTGGATGGCATACCCCTTCCCAAAAATAAGTTGAGTGCTCACCCCCCCCCCCCCTCCTGGGCTTATTATCTATGACCATATCTCAGAATGTGTACGTATGAGATATCAGATTCATGTATACAGAACCACAGAATTTTCACCAAACCTTTTTTTACTGTTATGACTTTTTCTCATTTTTATGAGGGTCCAGGCCCATAACTAGGGGGGGGGGGGCGGGGGGCGGACGCCTTTTTTGGTACCAATGTACCTCTTTTTGGTACCAATGTACCTTTTTCGTTATTAATATACCTTTTTTTTGGTGAAAACGCCCCCCCCCCCCCCCCCCACCCACCCCATTTTCCGAAAAACGGCCCATTTCCCATTGTGTAAAGCGTTTTTTCGGGCCGTTTTGGACTAAAACATGTCCTAACACATTTGACATGTTGTTAACATTTCTGTAAAAACAGCAAATTTAAGGATATTATACCAATAAATTTACCAAAATGGCTATTAAAAGAGGTCATTCATTTACTAGAAGGGGAAAATGGGCGCCTATTTGGCGGCACATCCTCATGACCTCATATCTACTAAGTGTTACCACCCCGGGCAACTACTCCTGTCCTAACACACCCTATCATAACATGACATTGGTGAGATACCTGCCCGTCAAAGGTCCTCTGCTCACCAGTCAATCCCACAATAGGTATGCTTATCCATTACACTTCCCCCTCCCATTAAATACCTGTCCCTTACTTGTGATATGATTTACCCACTAAACCTTCCTCCACCCACCCCATCACCCTGATCACTTACGATGTGATAGTAGAGAGATATCCGCCTTGTGCTTCACAGTAATGCTTGGCATCTGTCCAGGTTTTTGGGTTATTCGCATTTATTTGATAACATTGGCCATTGTGCAACCTCCATCCAGTAGCACAAGTTCCTATTTAGTATAGAAAAAAGAAGAGAACAGGTACATGTAGCAGATATTGAAAAATAAGGTAATAATAATGGACAGTTCTTATATAGCACTTTACACCGTGTAAGCACAGTCTCAAAATGCTTAGGAAATCTTCACAATAATTTTGCATCATCTACATGGCAGGTGGCAACCATATTTGTCCAATCAATTGAAGCATTGCTAAATTCCGTAAAGTGAAACTTTTTAAATGAATAATTAATTATTTAATTAAAAGTAATTAAAAGTCACGTCCGTATCATTAATTGACCATTTTAATTGATGGTTTTGAACCAGGATAATACTGCTGATCAGTTGTTTTGTCGGCAATGTATCGACAATGATGGAACGCAAGAAAAATTAAATAAACAAATTTATAGCAAATTTGGGGAAAGGGTAAATATTCTCAATCGGAAGTTAAAACCATTTAGAATAAAGTTATCGACGGAAAAAAAAGTTATCGACGAAAACTGAAGATATTGCAACTTTTCTTTTGTTCCATCATTTCGATAATGTTGACCCATATACTTTTGCATGGGAGATAACCTCACATCCGGGAACTGGCCCATAGCCTAGGTACATGTTAAATAGTGTCAAGCAGCGACTACGAAAGATTAAATTTAATAGTATTAAATTTAATAGTCTAAGCTCACTGGTGAAGAATAAAAACATTTTACTTTGGATCCATGGAATTCCTCTCCTCAGGGCTACACCCCTCATTCTTCACAGTTACCTCAAACAAGTGATACACGATCATTATCTTTTCAGGCATGATATTCATATCAGGTGACAAAATCTTATTTAAAATATTAAAAAACAGCAGACTATTGCGTAAAATTGTCTAAATTTTGGCTAAATAAAGGCAAATTTAGGCACGAATATCCACTTTTGATAGTTAGAAATATCTATTTTCAGATTTGTATCTACAAAATATCATGCCTGTCCTTTAAACTCTGTTCATTCTTACCTGATGGCCGTTCACAAAAATGTCTTTTAGTTTGATCACATCTATCAACCGTCCATTCACCAACATCTGGATCATCTACTGCAGCACAGTTACCAGCATTACCAAAGAAACTAAAATAATAAGGTCAAGAGTAAAATTGGTAAGCGATGGGAGAAGAAATACTTTTCAAAGCCACCCTCTCTGTTCAGTGTACAAGGGGCAGTTCATCACCTGAACGGCTCTTTTTAGAGCCAAAAATCTTTCTCACACAGGATAGGAGCACCTACTTTTACATCAACCTACTTGTTTTAAAAGCTCTTTTCAGAGCCACCAATTTTGCAAGTAGGAAAGGGGGCACCATCAGGCAGGGGCAGCCCAAATTATGATAATGTATAGAAGTGGCAATCTCTATGTCATGCTTATAATAATTTGGTCCTGAAGAGGTCAGAGCTATTCCTGACGAAAGCTTGACAGTTTAAACTTGTCCGATGGCAAATCCATTAAACTCTTAAACTATATTATGAATACCCGCCATAAAAGCCTATCTCACAATATGAATAAATACATAGGACTGCCACCATCTCTGAGATGGGAGAAGAAATAATAAAATCAACCATTTCAAGAAAAAATAGTATTATATTTTAAAATCCCATCCATTTATAAACGAGTGAAGTGCCCGCGGAATTCTGGTTACTGAAAACTGTTTAAAAAGTTAATTATGTGATGATATACTCATTTGTACTCATTGGCGTGATGGCGTCCCGGGGATGGCATACTCATTTAGGGGGACAAATTGGAGGTGGGGGGAAGAAATTACACAGAATTCTCATTTAGGGTGAATTGTGGCTTCAGAGGAATCTTGTTTAGTTGTGTTTGGAATATATTGGACTGATACCGGGCTGTTAATGTTTCACCGAGGCAGGCTATTAAGACAAAATGGGTTTTTGCTGGTTGCAAATCACAGATTAACACTTTCTATGTGGCTATTACTATAGTTTTACCATATTATACAAAACAGATTTTTCAGAAACCTTTTTTAACTTTATCTATCTCAATAATTACTAAACCAATAACAGGCATATTTGTACTTATTGTATTGCAATTCTAATGGTTATTCCAAATTTGGTGATGAACATATTGTGAATTTTTGGAACCCTTGTCTGCAGACACCCTGGCCCCGTGGAAAGTGGTAACATATGCATGTCTTACATATTCTTTGGTTGTCCATCTGCCCAATTCATGTAGTAACCAGTTCCATACTGTGTATCTGGATCAGTCCAGCTGTAGTCTCCTTCGGAGTTCCCATCCTGTAATTAATTAGGAATTCAAATCCATTATAGTTTGATCAGTTCAAAATTGGCAAAGCCGAATGAATACAGGAGGACACGGGCGCGAATTAAGGCAACTAGCTCACTGTACATCACATGCGTGATGCGTGCGTGCGTGCGACCAATACTGTGTGCGCGTGGCCATACTCGCGGGCGTACCTTTGGATTACTTTTCCGCATGGAGAGATAAAAACCAAATATTTCTCGCCAATTTGGAACTGATTGAACTATAGAAATCAAATAATTAGGGAGGCAGAATCTGGATTTTTAAAAACGCTCTGAAATGTGTGTACGCACATACGCAAGCATTGGTGGAATTGTGTCCATAGCATTATGAAGCTGACTATAGTTCTGGGACTATTGTTATGTGTGCATTAACGGTCTCACAGTCACACTTCACAGTAATCGGACATACTCCATCAAACATATTAGTGAGAGTATACTAAAGAAAAATGTTTTTTAAGTGAGAAGATCCCAAAATAAAGATCGGCTGGTTTTCCTAAATCCTGCCCATGTTTCACTCAAGTATAACAAAATAAAATGCATAACCAGGAAAACATAGGTTAGGAGAAATAACTGATAGCATAACAAGGAAAACATAGGTTAGGAGAAATAACTGAGCGGCATGCGTTGTATTCATGATAGTTCATATTCAATGATTGAGTCTTTGAAACTACTATCAATGGAATATGCTCTGATATCATGACACATAGGGAACAGTGGCGTATCTGGGCTTTTTTCCAGGGGGGGGGGGGAAAGGATATTTTTTCCTGGTGAACACCAGTTCGACCCGACAGAAATGTTCATAAAAGGTTGCCCCAAAAAATTTCCCAGTCAGTCACCTTGTGAATTTCACGTAAGTGGGGGGGGGGGGGGGGGGGATGGTCAAAAAGATTCGCACGGTCAAAAGATTTCGCACGGTCACAAAAAATCGCCCTTCCCCCCCATTTTTCCTGGTGGGTAGGTTTGAATTTCCTGCTGAGCACCTTCAGGGGGCACTGTGCCCCCCTGCCCCCCCCCCCCCCCCCCCCCCCCCCCCCCCCCCCCCGGCTGTTACGCCACTGATAGGGAAGATATATAAAGTACAGTGTTTAAAATACAAATTACTTTTACATTATGCTATGAAAGTGCCCTCTTGCTTTTAGGAATCGATCCTCTTCAATTTAGGAATCTGATTATAGCCACATTTTTGCTTATTGAAGCTTGATTGAAAAATGTGCTGCAAATGTCTGGATAATTTGTATGAATTATTTCAAAATAAAAACTGTAAGGGAAAACAGGTTTTGTGATATATTTTGCATGCCACTTGCCATCCAGGCCCTCCACTCCCCGCAAAAATCCCTTCCCCAAAAAAATCATAGAGTATCATTATACAAACTATAAAGT
>CM069456.1:59569666-59660096 GCA_035610835.1 Ophiura sarsii
TGTGCACCACTACTCAGGTTGTAAAGCATAAGGGGTCAAAGGTCACACAGGGGTCACTAGGGTCAAAACGTGATTTTCACTTAAAACGCATTTGCAATTTAGTGAAATAACCTAGGATCTTCAGAATTGGTCAACATGTTCCTTTTGACCGTACGCATGTACAATAGTTCGGTTTTTAAAATCAAAAAATATTTGGGGTCAGTAGGGGTCAAAATGTAAATTTTTCTCCATTCACTCAAAACCCTACTTGTCCGAGGGAAAATAACTGATGATACTCAGAATTAGTCAAAAGATTCCTTGGATCAATGTTCATATGGGTGTTCAGCGATTAAAAGTGACATGTCAAATGGGGTCACTAGAGGTCATTGACCTAAACAGGGATAAAATGTAAGACATGCTCCGATATTGACCGGTCATGTCTCATTTTGTAGGTATTGATGAGACAAGAACAAAAGTCAATCATATCGTTAAGGTCAAAGGTCAAGAAAAGGTCACTAGGGGTCAAAATGTAAATTTTCACTCAATTCACTCAAAATGCTACTAGTCAAAAGATTCCTTGGATCCATGTTCATATAGGGTGTTCAGCAAATAAAAGTGACATGTCAAATGGGGTCACTAGGGGTCATTGACCTAAACAGGGGGAAAATGTAAGACATGCTCCGATTTTGACCGGATTTGTTTTATTTTGTGGGCATTGATGAGACAAGAACAAAAGTCAATCATAAAGTTAGGGTCAAAGGTCAAGAAAAGGTCACTAGGGTTCAAAATGTAAATTTTCACTCCATTCACTGAAAATGCTACTTGTCTGAGAGGAATAAATGCTTGATGATTGGCAAAAATGGTCTCAAGGTTCCATTCAAATAAGAGCATAAGTGTCATCAGCAGGTCAAAGGTCAACACGCCCTCGACTAATATCCGTGATCTATGATCACAATTTATCTCTAGTTTTTTCTTCTGTGCCATGGTTTTAATTAATTGTTTTGTGAACAGAAATTTTAAGTGAAGAATGAAGAATTACATATAAGATGTAGATCCAATAAGGATTTGGGTGCAAAACATGTGAAGGAATAAGCTACCTCATTTGCATTTATCTTGCTAATACCTTGGTAACACGTTTTAAAGAAAACCGTGACAATGATACTGAACTTCTGTATCTTGTAAGCTGATAACATTTTGGGTGCAAAATATGCATATTTACTACCAGATCTGGGACATCCTTTTCATGTATGAATTTCATGAAGATCTACAATAAATATACCTACATGTATTAGATAATGCAGGGGCACAAAGAGATCCTTCAAGGAGAGAGCCCTCATTTTTTCAGAAGTTGAGTTGTTTGCATACGTATACTGCTTATACATACTATAAGTATAACTACCACCTAAAATTATATTTAATTAGCAGTATTTCATCCTATAGAAATTTACCAAATTCTTCTATTAAAAAGGCCACAGATGGCTTCATACTTATTTCTTTCGTGTTTATTCAAAATAACATTCAAAATAACCTTGAATACTACATGTTGCTAATGCAATAGGCCTGATGATCTCCCTGATTCATTCTGTGGATATTTTTAATCAAAATACAAAAAAAGTGAAAAGCACTATATATACCTTTGGAAATGCTGAGAAAATGTCTTTATTTTGCATTTTTACTAAAAAAATTGGAAAAGGTAAAAATCTTGAATTTCATTTTTTGAAAATTAAGTTCCGACTCCACATGAACCAAAGCAATGTGGTATTTTAAAGGTATATTATGTGATCTTTTCCATGGGCGCCCTCAAACTTCGAAACAAAATTGGAAGCAGATTTTCTTGTAGATTTATTTTTCTGATCATAAATCATAAATACATGTATATTCCAATAAGTTACAGAGCGATACAATTACTATAACCTCAAAATCATGATTTAAAGAGTGAATTTAGAGTAAAATTTGAAAAATAGATTGTACCGCTCTCTAACCATGATTTTGAAGTCATTAGGAATCATATCGATCTGTAACTTAGAGGATTATTTTGATTTATGATCAAAAATGCAAATCTGCAAGAAAATTTGCTTTTATAGTAAAAATCAATGATAGAGGGCGCTACTTGGAAAAGATCACATAATATGTCTTTTTAAGCTGTTAGGGATGCACCATTATATTTTCAGGGGGCGGGGGTAGGAAGTTTTTGAAAGAAGAAAAAAAATTCCCCTTTGTGCATGCAGGCAACCAAAAAAAATCCTCCCTCACAGCGGCCAAACCACCCCCCCCCCCCCCCCCCCCCCCACCCGAACCTAACTTCCTACCCCCCTGAAAATATAATGGTGCGTCCCTTAGTTAGCATAGGGTTTCAATTGACTATAAAAGACAGTATGATAACAAAACCTTCACATTTTTGTAATGTCAAACCCCACAATATTTAACTCAATATTTGTATAATTGGAGCAATGGAAACAACACAAACATCAGTAATAATTAATTTAGATACCTTTTTCGAACCATTGTGTTTGAGCTCCGTAGCTTTCGAGGTCATCTCGACCCCTTCATTTAGTGTAGTGTTTACTTCCCTCCACTTGTCACATGACCACCTTTTGGGTGATCACATGACAGCAGATCATCGTAGATGGCGGGTATAAGCCGGTGTCTTGGTTGGGGTCGGTTTCTGTTCGATGGCCTCTCTGATCTTACGTTTCCAAAACTGATCTTCTCTGGCGATCACAGCTGTGGCAGAACACTCAAAAGACTATAAGCACAAAATCAAGCTAGAGGACATCCAAGTGATCGCCAGAGAAGATCAGTTTTGGAAACGTAAGATCAGAGAGGCCATCGAACAGAAACCGACACCCAACCAAGACATCGGCTTTAAAACCCGCCATCTACGATGATCTGCTGTCACGTGATCACCCAAAAGGTGGTCATGTGACAAGAGGAGGGGATTAAACACTACGCTGAATGAAGGGGTCGAGATGACCTCAAAAGCTACGGAGCTCAAACACAATGGTTCGAAAAAGGTATCTAAACTATTACTAAAATCATGATCGAACCCAATATCAGTTTACATGCTTCTATAACACAAACATTGATTGCTAACTAAGGTCATAATTGTTTCTCAGGTACAATGTGTAATAGAAAAAGAGATAAAAAGAAATAATTAAATGAAGAATTCACTAGGGTGGAAAACAATTAATATAATGTAATAGCCAGAAATTAGAAAATGACAGTGCGATGGAAGTGAGAGGGTGGGATGGGTAAAAATGATTGATGTTATCACATAATTACATACTTTTCCCCCGTTATTTTCAGTGTTAGAATCAACCAGCCTTTCTGAACATAGCTATGCTCGTGTGTCTGCCAACTCAGGTAACTTAATAGTTGTTTGGTGTATGGGGGGGGGGGGGGGGGGGGGGGGGGTGTGTTGATGTTAGACCCCTCATTATATATTTTTTACTGCGCCCCACCCCCCCCCCCCCCTCCCCCACACCCCAATTGTTTCTTAACACCAGTTTGTTCCCCCACCCCATAACAAACATTATGCTGGCGTGGCCACTGATCAAAAACATAATTATATAGACGCTTCAAACTTTTAAAAATTTTAGTTGTATATTTAGCTGTTTTTCTTTCAGATGTTTATTAAACAGGGGTGTGAGAGTTCCTCATTTTAGCTGATTTCCTCTTTTTTTAACATTTTTCTTATGCCAAAATGTCAGCCCTTTTCTTTTCAGCCCATATTTGGCATTTTTACCCAATTTTACGCTGTTTTTCCTCGTTTTTGTCTGTTTTCCTCTTTTTTTTTATTTGTGGCCTCTCACTGAAAAAGGTTTTTTTGCTGTTGCTTTCATCATAGTTTCCCTTACAGCTGCTTAGCTAAAGCAAGATTTAAAAAATTAAAAAAAATTACATCATATTCATATTATACATTATTTTACATGTTTATATACATAATGTGTGTGCACACGTTTGCAAGTGTACGTGAAAAAACACAGTCAAAGTAATGTGTGAACAACTCCACATCAAAATATTAAACGAAACGAAACAAAATCAAAATATATAAACCAACTATATACACAATCATATTTTTCTTTCCTATTCAAACAAATAGACGATTCCAGTATGGTCACCACATCAACTGCAGTATTAATGACTTCTCCAAGCACAATGACAGCATCAACAGCCACGTCGACAGCCACCACAGCAACATCACTAAGCATCACTGCAGACTTGCCAATGCCCACAGTGTCAATGCCCACAGTGACGCCAAAACAGTCATCACAACCAACCACTGAGCCTACCCCAATGGATCAAGGGCCGTCATTACAACCAAGCTCCAAAACCACACCAATGGAACAAGGTATATCTCTGCAACCATCATTAGTTGAAAGTTATGTGGCTGATATTGATGAACAGGTGAGATTGTTGGTTACCTGCTCCTGTAGTTTTGTATTTTAGGGACAAACCACGGCGCGGTGGTTGTCAGCTGCAAAAAATAAATTGATGGTAAAGATTAGGAGATTAATGACAAGTAACACCTGTGACATTGAGTCGGTTGCAGAATGCATATCTTGTACTTTGAAGAATTGCTTAATGTCTTGTGGTTCTGGAGTTGAGTTGCACAAGTACTGAAGCGAAAGTTCTTCATAAAATGAAGTATATTATCTCAAGAACTTCAATACATTAAGCAATTCTTTAAAGTGCACGATTTGTATTCCTTATACGACTAAAACTCTTGGGTGTTACTTGTTATAAATCTCCTAATCTGTACAATCTTTTTTTTTAAATTGCAATTAACAACCATAGGGAGCCCATCTTGCCTTAAATACGGGGGTCAGTCAATAAGTTCTTAAAAGAGGTGTGTAGATAAGTAATTCACCTTATTTGTAATTGGCGCATACACATCAAAAATTTCTTACCACTTTTTTAAAATCAATGAAATAGTTAACTGGAGGATCAAATCACTAGTTACTGAGTAGTTTCTATTCCCGGCATTTACATTGTTTCGGTGTTTATTTTTCCCAACATGGCATCGTGTGTATGAGCAAAAATTGGTGAGTTTACTTTAAATATTTAAACATAATTGTTCGCATTGTTTTTACTACAGACTGATCCGAAAGGAGTATCATCTACTGAAACTGAAATACAAATTGAAGACATAGATAAAATGGTAAGATGTTAAGAAATAAAGTGACATATCATACAACTGTTTTCCATGACAAAATTAGTTCAAATACTCATGCACAAAGTGTGAGTGACTATCGTTTAGCATAATAAAGCATTGTTTCACACAGCAATTTAATATACAGGGTGTTTAGACTGGCATGTATACGTGAGTATTATGTTGTCATATCATCTACTACACACTTTAATTGATATCATAACTCAACCTGCAATAGTGGGCATGTATCATTATAATGTGTTGCATATAAGGGAATGACAATTAATTTAACAGATATTGTATACAGGGTGATGCTATGACTAATCCAACTTGACAATAACACATAATTGTGTAGTGCAATTCATTGAATAAATAGTCACCTAATCCCCTAATCCCCTAAAACCATCTTGAGAAAATTGTGTCTGTTAGGAAATTTTGAGTTTTAACAATTTTCCACCCATGTATTACATAGCAATCTAATGCTCCTCCTCCACATCCTCTTCCTCCACATCCTCAACCACCCCTGACTAATTATACTTAACGAGCTGTATTAATTAAAGCAAAAGTGATAGATGTTTTCTTTCTTCATATTATTAAAAGGTATTGAATTGTCTTTAAGATAAGCCCAAACACAAGTCTATTTGATAGAGGGTTCTTCAAATACAATAGCCTAAAGACAAACAACAACAAAAATCGAAAATGTGACAAAACCGCCTTTTTGTGGTGTCGAGGTTAAACATAGTTGCACATACTCCAATGCCTGTTTGCCAAAGATTAAATAGGTGGCCAATAATTGATAGCCAACAAAGCTCTGATTGATTCTCTTTTTGCATGCAATGCATATTGCGTAATTATAAACAATGCTGACATTCTGAACTGCTTATTTGTTTATCTATCATTATTCTTTGGTATCAAAATGTATCTTATATAGTTGTTCAAATGTCGGTTAACAAAATTTTAGGTAGGGGTTTATTTGTTATACAATTGTCAAAGCTCCCAGGGCGGTTAGCAATCATTTTAGATAAGGGGGATTTGTTATACAATTGTCAACGATCTTTAGTGGACTGTTTATACAGAACAACAAAGTACATTTTAAGATGAGTGTTGTAAATGTTTCAAATTTAATGATAAAGGTCTTGATTTTAGACCATACCCATGTTATATTTTCTGACATAAATGCAGACGAGAGTATTATTTTAAGTAGTTCAAATGTAATAGTTTTTATAAGAGTGTATGGTCCAACAGAATGTGTGTCAATATCATTTCATTAATCACATTTGTTTTATTTTATATTCTTTCAGATAAAGAAAGATCTGTTTGGAGTTCTACTAAACAATATTGGAGAAGCATCAAACCAGCAAGGATACTGCCAAGCGTTGGTAGACAGTTTCCGCCAATCAGATCTTATAGCGGCAGACAACGACCCTGACTATTTATACTTCAAATCTGTTGGGTATTTCAGCGACGGGTACGTTTTTTGCTAAATGAAAAGTATTTGTCTTACTAATGTCGTAACAGACACAGTGATGTGCACAAATGTTACCTGGTTGATGTTTTTGGGTGGTAACTTAATTTAGCATGCTGCCTTAATGAACTTTTATAACTTTCAGAAACCATCTTTGGTATTGATTTTTTAAAATAAATTCTTCCCTTCCCATGTTAATGAGTTTCATAGATCTATATAGCCAAAAAACAGAGGGTTCTTTGTACAACTGTTGTAGACACATGTGACCCGTCACATCAGAAGATGTGATGTCAGCAAAAAAAGTTTTTAGATAGAGGCAATTTTTTTTTATATAGTTAATTCTTCCTGATTATTTTGAAACACATTATCGATTATTTACGACTCTTCAAATTTTATCAGTGCAAGCAACACAGTTCCACGACATTATTTTATTTTAATATATTTGATGAAATATGAAAGAAAAAATAATACAGTATACGATTTTGCAGTTATATCTTATGATTACAAAGTCCGATTACTATGACCAAGGTACGCGTTAAATGTGCCCTTTAAAGTCATACCAATAACTTAAATTTGACTCTGGCCTCCAACATGTCTTGTTAGATGTTACTGGTCACAAATGTAGTGGCAAAGCATTATACAGGCATGAAATAGCAATTTGCATGGGTAGGGTCACCTGGAATTAACATAATGATCTCATTTTTAGGTCGTCCGTAGGAAGAGACCTTATAGCAGCATCCTTCGTGTGTAGTCTGTGTGTGTAGTCTGTGTGTGTGTGTCAACAATTTGGTATACACTTTTTGTTTTGTCCATTTCTTTTCCATACAATGACCAATTGCAATCAAACTTCGGTCATAGATGCAACATGGAAACCTTCATATGTTAATGAGGTCAAAGGTCACATACAAAGGTCATCTGAGGTCAAGATGTAAAATTTAGTATACACTTTGTATTGTCCATTTCTTTTCCATACAATGACCAATTGCAACCAAACTTCGGTCATAGATGCAACATGGAAACCTTCATATATTAATGAGGTCAAAGGTCACATACCAAGGTCAAAGGTCATCTGAGGTCAAGATGTAAAATTTAGTGCACACTTTTTGTATTGTCCATTTCTTTTCCATACAATGACCAATTGCAATCAAACTTCGGTCATAGATGCAACATGGAAACCTTCATATGTTAATGAGCTCAAAGGTCACATACCAAGGTCAAAGGTCATCTGAGGTCAAGATGTAAAATTTAGTGCACAGTTTTTGTATTGTCCATTTCTTTTCCATACAATGACCAATTGCAACCAAACTTCAGGCATAGATGCAACATGGAAACCTTCATATGTTAATGAGGTCAAAGGTCACATACCAAGGTCAAAGGTCATCTGAGGTCAAGATGTAAAATTTAGTGCACACTTTTTGTATTGTCCATTTCTTTTCCATACAATGACCAATTGCAACCAAACTTCAGGCATAGATGCAACATGGAAACCTTCGTATGTTAATGAGGTCAAAGGTCACATACCAAGGTCAAAGGTCATCTGAGGTCAAGATGTAAAATTTAGTACACACTTTTTGTATTGTCCATTTCTTTTCCATACAATGACCAATTGCAACCAACCCTTGGTCATATATGCAACAGGAAAACCTTTATATGTTAATGAGGACAAAGATCACATACCAAGGTCAAAGGTCATCTGAGGTCAAGATGTAAAATTAAGTACACACTTTTTGTCTTGTCCATTTCTTTTCCATACAATGACCAATTGCAACCAAACTTGGGTCATAGATGCAATATGGAAACCTTCATATGTTAATGAGGTCAAAGGTCACATACCAAGGTCAACAGTCATCTGAGGTCAAGATGTAAAATTGGCTGCATATGTAAAATTGATTACATTTAAACAGATGAAGTACAATTGCAACCAAACTACCCATATAAACGGACGACCTATTTGGGACCGCTGTCCCTATTTTTTGTTTTGTTTTGTTAATATTTTGATGTTTGGCCAGTTGAATAAATAAAAAATTAAAAAAAAAAAAAAATGTGATGCTTGTTTGAAGCTAAAAAGTTATTTTTAGTAAGGTTCATGTGATTATCAATTAATTTTTATACAGTAATCTATTATAAACTTATCTGATTTTCATTTAACCAACAGATATGTCCAATACATACCAGAAGAAGTGAAAACCCAAAACTTTGTTGCACTTCGTACATCTGGAAGGGGCAACAGATGTTTTTATAATAGCCTGTCGGTGCTTTTTACAGGAGTAGAGAGACATGAAATGTTCATGAACGTGGCAGTTGCAGCTGCCGGAGTTATATACCGAGACACCATTATAAGACACGTAAGTAAAATACAAAAAGAGCATTTTTCAATATACACAACATACTACACAATGTATGGTGCAGCACTTTTGGTTACAGTGTAAAATTGTAGAGGTTTTGCGTATGATGTAGGATACCGTAACCCTTAACTTTGTTCAACATAAACAGATACAAGCTATGACCCTGTACTCGTATGTTGTAATGATCTGTACTAGACACAGGTTCGATAGTTCAATTACGTTATAAATTGCTTGTCCAAATCTTTTGTCCAACTTTATGAATCCTATTCATTGCAAAGATAGCAAATTGTCTATCGGTTAATGGATGCGCAGAGGGCATTAGCATCATTCTGCGTAGAAATGCGGATGTAATACCAGGCGTGATATGCAAAGTAACCGCGCCAAATTAAAACCCATAAATATGCAATCTTAATTAACAATAGTGCACGTGAGATATTAAAAAGCATTGAATGTAAGGGTAAATGACATTAGAAATTGGAATGCACTACTACTCTAGACCCTTGTTATTAAATAGGTCATTCATATATACCATCAGGCTGCATAAAGATTTTATACACAAAGGCAGATTGAGTTACTGTTCCATATTATCTGTTTAACACAAAGCCATTTCAATTATCTATGGTGTAAAATGACAGCACATAAAACAATTAATTTTGTTTGTTATTTCTTTGTAGATATTACAAACTATGTCGAGCCATGAAATAGTGAGCTTAGCGTCGGAGACGGGGATTGGGATACATCAGCAGATGAATGACCAAGAGATGGTTACATTTATAGTGGACACGGAGCTAGTGAAAACCCGGATTGTAGGCTCAGATGCAGGTAAAAATCATTTACAGATCAGTATGATCATGTACAATGTGAAGAATATTGTTATAATGTTGGCTATGTGTAGTACTTGTTGAAAGGGTTGGTGCTACTTGTACATTGGCAATGTATAGAGTAGTCCATAAACTTTTTTGCATTTTTAACTTTATTTGTTGGATAATTTTTGGACTTCTTTCTTGTATTGATATACTATTTAAATCATCATCATCATCATTGGTCGCCCTTGGAGGAAATATTCAAAACATACGGGGCCCAGACTACTTTATAAGGGAGGTCAATGTATTCAATAATGAACTCATTTTTAGGTCGTTCGTAGGATGGACCTTATGGCAGCATCCTTATTGTGTGTCTGTGTAGTCTGTGTCTGTGTAGTCTGTCAACAATTGGTATACACTTTTTGTTTTGTCCATATCTTTTTTATACAATGACCAATCGCAACCAAACTTCGGTCATAGATGCAACATGAAAACCTTCATACGTTAATGAGGTCAAAGGTCATATACCAAGGTCAAAGGTCATAGGAGGGCAAGATGTCAATGTAAAAGTGGCTGCATATAGAATTGATTACATTTGTCCATTTCTTTCCCATACAAGGACCAATTGTAACCAAACTTTGGTCATAGATGCAACATAGATACCTTCATATGTTAATGAGGTCAAAGGTCACATACCAAGGTCAAAGGTCATCGGAGGGCAAGATGTCAATGTAAAAGTGGCTGCATATAGAATTGATTACATTTGTCCATTTCTTTCCCATACAAGGACCAATTGTAACCAAACTTTGGTCATAGATGCAACATAGATACCTTCATATGTTAATGAGGTCAAAGGTCACATACCAAGGTCAAAGATCATCTGAGGTCAAGATATAAATGTAAAAGTGGCCTGCATATATGTTAAATTGATTACATTTGTCCATTTCTTTTCCATACAAGAACCAATTGTAACCAAACTTCAGTCATGATGCAACATGAAAACTTTCATATATTAATGAGGTCAAAGGTCACATACCAAGGTCAAAGGTGCTATGGTCAAGATGTAAAAGTGGCTGCAAATGTAAAATTGATTACATTTGTCAATTCTTTTCCATACAATGACCAATTGCAACCAAACTTGGGTCATAGATGCAACATGGAAACCTTCATATGTTAATGAGGTCAAAGGTCACATACCATGGTCAAAGTTCATCTGAGGTCAATATGTAAAATTGGCTGTATATGTAAAATTAATTACATTTAAACAGGTGAAGTAAAATTGCAACCAAACTCCAGGATGTTTTTTTTTAATATCCTAGATCCGCCAGTGGTCTAACCTCTTTCTTTCTAGTGGCCTGATGCCTGTGGTTAGAGAACCACCTTGTTTTTAATCTACCCATATAAACGGACGACCTATTTTTCAATTATACCAAGTTTTTGAAAATAATAAACCTATATATCTTTTAAATAGGCATTATACAGATGTTGGCCACATCTGCATTTTTCGGCCGACCATTGGAGTTCATGACGGTAAGGATTGGTGACCCACCCAAGAGGGTACTGCAGGTTCCAGCAGTGACAACAAGGATTCCGTCATCAGTCCAACTAAAGATCCTGCTGGTTCCTTGCACACCTGCAAAAAAGATTGCAGAGGCCCGATTCAATCACTTCATACCAGTTGTACCTAAGGGTGAGGACCGTAATGATGGGCTGTGCAGGGCCAGGAAATTGGGTATCTGCACTGGGCCAGGGCCTGATGTTAAAATGAGATTATGCATCAACTGCAGAGCGCCCTACCATAGTCTATGTTTAGGCATACCAGAAGATGAAGAAATAATCTGTGGATGCCATCGTATATGGCCCATCTCCTTGAAATGGTGAGTATCGACATATTTACTGAATTCGCAAATATTGAATTAAATATAATAATAAAAAAAAATGTTTTAAAGGGTACAAAATAACACAAATAGATAACATAACGGTTCAAGGACAATTCTGTCTTTAGAGCCTTCATAAAGGCAAAAAACAGAAACAGACTGCTAATTAATGTATTAAGTAGAATGGTATTTAAATACACAATATTCGTAAAAACAAAATGTGGCTTTAAAGACCCAAGGATAAAAAATATATACATAGCACAAAAAGGCCTGAGTGACTTTATGTTTATGATATTTAAATTGATTGATAACTCCACTGCAAAACAGGAAGTCAAATATTTTGTTCATAATACAAACAACAACATGCAATAGAATTTTTAGCACTTAGAAAAAATTGAAAAAGCATCAAACTTATAGGAGACATACAGTTAAGCCCACAATTATTCATACCCCGTGAAAAATATGTGTTTTTTGCGTTTTTCTCATATCTATACCAGCTGGAGTGGTGGAACTTTTGCTTTACACTAAAGACAATTGCAAGTACAAATCAATATATTTGGGCTCAACATTTTTTGCATTACAATAGAATTGAACAAGAATTGTGTTTTTATGCCTGTCCAAAATTATTCATACCCCATACCAAGTCTCAGGATTGAGGCCACATTTTGAGATAATACACATGTTTTTGACATTCCAAACATTCTTTATATTGTGTGATAGGCTTTTATATTGTTATGCAATTATTCCATACAACGTGGATGCATTACAAATGTGTCCTATTGAATGTACAGTGAGGGATATTATAGGACAACACTCTAGCTCTTTGACAGCATGGCAAAGGGGATCAAATAACTCAGTGAGGACCTTTTTTGTGCATTGTGAATGCTCACAAAGAGGGGAAAGGCTACAAAGCTATTTCGAAGCAATATCAAGTGCCAAATTCCAACATAAAAAGCATAATTAGGAAGAACAAGACAGTTCAAATCAGTTCAAATCAGTTAAAAACCCTGAAGAACACGGTCGGAAGCCAACAGTGTCCCCTTGTTTGACAAGAAAAGTATGGTGAAAGGCCCACAACAATCCACATATCACCATCAATGCTCTCCAGAACAACCTTGGTGAATCTTGGACCAAGATATTAAGGCAGACACTCCAGCAGACATAGTACACAAGAGTTCTCCACGGACTCCGACCAAGAAAGACTCTACTCCTGAAAAGAGACAATGAGAAACTCATCTAGCATTTGCAAGAGCACTTCTGGACAAATATCCAAGTTTTTGGTCTTCAGTGTTGGGGTTGCTTAAGATGCAAGACAAGTTTCTCTGTGTCTCTTTTAAGGAGTAGAGTCTTTCTTGGTCGGTCTCCATGGAGACCTCTCATGTGCCATATATGCTGGAGTGTCTGCCATGATATCTTGGTCCAATAATTGCCAGGGTTGTTCAGGAGAGCATTGATGGTGATCTGTGGATTGTTGTTGGCCTTTCGCAATACTTTTCTTGCAAAACAAGGGGACACCGCTGGCTTCCAACTGCATCCTTCAATGTTTTTTAGTGAGTTGAACGTCTTGTTCTTCCTAATTATGTTTTGTGTGGTGGATTCTTGCACTTGGAATTGTTTCGAAATAGCTCTGTAGCCTTTCCCCTCTTTGTGAGCATTCACAATATGCACAAAAAAGTTATTTGATCTTCTTCACCATGCTGCCAAAGAGCTAGAGTGTTGTTCTATAATATCCCTCACTGTACATTCAATAGGACACATTTGTAATGCATCCACATTGTATGCACACATCATGGAATAATTGCATAACAATATAAAAGCCTATAAGGAATGTTTGGAATGTCAAAAACATGTGTATTAGCACAAAAATTTGCCTCAATCCTGAAACTTGGTATTGGGTATGAATAATTTTGGACAGGCATAAAAACACAATTCTTGTTCAATTCTATTGTTATGCAAAAAATGTTGAGCCCAAAGGTATTGATTTGTACTTGCAAACTAATTGTCTTTAGTGTAAAGCGAAAGTTCCACCACTCCAGCTGGTATAGATATGAGAAAAACGCAAAAAACTCATATTTTCCAAGGGGTATGAATAATTGTGGGCTTAACTGTAAATACATAATAAACATGAAGCATCTTTGATTAAGTTCATTTGAAGAAACATGTAAAGGATAAATGTTGGGTAAAACCTGCAAGGATGGATCCGTTAATCAAGACCAACCAAATACCCTTTTTAGGTCGTCCGATGCAATCGGAAAAGACCTTATGGCAACCTGATTCGTGTGTGTGTCGGGGTGGTGGATGACAAACATTTACACCTTTTGGTTGACACTTTTTCAGTCCTACATAATTGGTCACAGTATCTGTATATTTTATTGGATTTTCATGGGACTTGGACACATTGGTTCTTGGGTAGGGGCACATGTTACCCCTATGTGAGTGGGGTCAAAGATCATCTAGGGGTCATTAGAGGTCAATGACTTCCGGTAGACAGAATTATAAGATTGATTTTTTTTTTCCTCTAATTTTTTCTTCTTTAATTTTTGTTTTTTCAACAACAAAAATCTTCTTTTTTTTCTTTCTTTTTTTTTCAATTTTATTTTTAAATATTTTTTTTTTTCTTTCTATTTTTTGTTGTTCAAATATCTTCTTTTTTTCCAAATATTTTTTCAATATTTTCAGGGTTTTTTTTCAAATATTTATTTCCCAATTTTTGTTTCTTTAAATATTTTTTTTAAAGCCATTTTAACAATGTCCATACAAAAGTATAGGCCACTGAATACTTTAAATGGCTGTATCTCCCCTTTTGAGAACTTTTTCTAAAAAAACCTCCAAAACAGGTTGGAGAATTTATTCAACATTTTTAAAATGTAAGATCATTGTCAAGAAGCCACGGTGCATGGGTTACTGAGCCATTGGCTCGCAATTGCGCAAGTCGAGAACCGCGAAAATAATCGGACGACCTATATGGGACCACTGTCTCTATTTTTTCTTCTTAGATTAAATTTAATGACCATGTTTTCTTTGACAGGTTCATGAAAACAGAAGATGCAATGCCAGAAAAAATTGTTGCAGCATGTAATGTTACGGTGAGTGCATATAATGTTCAAATATGTACAGATTTTTTGTGAAAAATAAGTTTAAATATGAAGGGTCCATCATGTTACCGACGTTTGTATGAGGGGAACATTACATTCTCTATCACACATTCTAGAACGAAGAGGTTTTGATAGGATCTACTCTTCGTACCATATCATAATGAACTGTTTTCTTTATTGAGAGACTAGTCAAAGAGGCAAATAAGACTCAGTTGTAACATTTACATTAATTGATAATCATCTTTTATTTCAAGTATAATATCTTTCATTTTAGCCATTAACAAATAATCATGAAAAATATTCTATTTGGTACTAGAGGACCAAGCCCAAAGCCTACAGAATTAAAGGCACATTTGTCCTCCTTGATAGTGTTGTCATTCCATTCCTAAAATTAGTAACAAGCATCAAAACAACCAAAGAAAATGATTGGCTGATCATACCATAAGTTAGCATGACGCATGAGATTTTGGAGGAAACCTCCTCCCAAAGCTCGTCCGGTAACAGAAGTAAAGTTTTTCCCAAACACTGGGATGCTTCTCCCAAATTAAAGACCAACAACAAAAGAAAGATGAATGTATAATCAGTCAACCATTGCCATAAATATGATACAGTGGAACCTCATTAACATTTGTGATACCCAGTCATATTACAGTTGGTAAACTATCAGCTTATGATGAACAACACTTTATGTTATCAGGAATTTTTTGTTTACAGAGTTTGTGTGATATTTTAAGAGCAATTAATAATAACAATGTAACAATAAGGTTTGTTACAATATGTATGACATACTTGTCACTAATGGCCTGTAGAATTGTGGATAATTTAGATAATTTATCCTTAAGCTTTTTGATTGTTTTATGTTTGTTCCAGGAACTATGGCAAAACATAATAAGTGGAAAGATCCATTCGCCGAGGTATGTCTTTGGCAAGTCTATCATCACTCGTCATGAACATGAGTCTATCGCAAGGTGTAACTTTGCTTTTGTGGATGTCGATAGTGTGAGTACAAATTACTCGTGTCGCCCATGTGACAATTTTTATAAATAAAATTGAATTTAAATATGCAAAAATGCAAAATATCTCTTCAATTAAAGGTAGATGACCCGATCACATTTTCGTAACACAGAATTATTTCAAACATACGGAGATTTTCATATCATATGAAAGCTCGTATTTTTCTCATCATCATACTGAAATTTGACGGCCTAGATCGGTATAATTACGGAGAAATCGATGAAATAACGTTGAATTACCGCGAATGGTGGTATACCACCGATATAGTTTGTGTACAACTCAATGGGTACAGTTCACAGCATCTTGTGCGTCTAAAATAAGAACCATTAGAGCTATGCAACTCAAACTTTGGAACACGATTTTTTTAAGGATGACCTTTCATGTAGAATAGAAAACTTCAAGTTGAAAATCGGAATGTGATCGGGTCATCTACCTTTAAATGAGGCATTATGGATATATTGGATACCAAGGACCAGTAGTCATATGTCTGCCATGAACACAACTCAGTCATTAGTCAAATTGATCAAAACTAGTGATCAAAATCTGAAAATGGCTATATCTAATCAATCAAATGGTAAATTTAGAGTATTTTAGATAACATACTTGCTTGGTCACATCAAACCAGTCCCTCATTTCTGTCAACCAAGATTAAGGTCTTATGGGTAAATAATGTGTCAAATTCTTAAAACTGCTATATCTCATCAGCTCATGGGTGGATTTTAATTATACTTAGATATATTAACCATTGCATTGGCCCAACCTCTATCTGTCATGTGAAAACCATAGGTCAAAATTTGAACGGTGTCAATTACGGCTCAAAATTATAATTAAAAAATATAGAATTTCTGTATTGACAGAGTATTGCAATAAAATACTGCAGATACCAACATGTGCAAAGCTGATTCTGCTCTCCATACAAGCCTCAGCACTGTGTCATGCATATTCTATAATTGTTCAACTTTGTCCAGTACTTTTTGACAAGTGTAGTCCGGTAATTGCCCTTTACTCTTGTCCACGTGTTGCCATACAATGGCAACAAATCTCTGGACTGTTGCAGAAATATTGCGTGGATCATTTAAATTTGCACCAAAGTAAATGTATAAATTTAATTTCAAATGGTTATGTAATGTAAAAGCCATAGTCTAGTAAGATTTCAAACTCATTTACACTTTTCATATTGCAGGATTTCGAGCAGTGGTTTATCCAAATGGGAAGAAGGGCAGGATTTGTGGAAATCAGTGAATGTAAACATGCAGCTACTCTGTATATAGAGGTAAGATTGAAAACATTATGTGTGTTCTGTCATTCTTTCTTTCTCCATGTAAAGTGCTGATAATGAATGATGCACTGTGTGGTGTGTACATCCATCCACACATTGACGACTTGATACAAAATAGAGTTGAATAATGTACAATGTGCAAATAAAAGCTGTAATTTTAAAGTAATTTTATTCAATTTTGCGGTATAAAACTACTAATAATTTATACTTTGTATAAAATGGTTGAGTATTTAGATGCAAACATTTATTAGAGTTATCAACAAATAGAAATAATCATATATCTAAAACTTATAAATATAATCTGGTGCTGAGAGCCATGAGATGGGCACCAGCCCCCTGTAAATTTGGCAAAATCTTGCAAAGTCAGCCCTTTTTATATAAAAAAAAGAAGTTCTGCTCTGCCCCCCTCCCCCGTAAGTTATGTCACGTGCCCTTCCCTATGGATCTGCCCCTGATAATAATAGCTAACTTCAGGTGATTGTAACCAAATATTGAATGCCTGAGCGTGTGATAGTATACAATAATAGATTGCTCATAAGGGAAATAGGGTGAAGGTGATCTGAAGACCCTAAGCATAGTAGGATTACTATTAGTAAAGAGCATTTTTTGACATTTTTTGTTTGCAATTTTGATAACATTTACATGAATTAGATCTCAGGCTAGTCAATCCTCTCTCAATAAAAAAATAAACATACTGTTTAGTTAGTTAGACCAACATCTCCTATTGAGTCGCCAAGGAACAATTACTCATCTTACCCTGGAATTCTCCTCATCCATATAGAGGTCTAGACATTATGGCACATTGTTCTCTGGTCAATTGGCCACAACATTTCATCATTCATGACTAAAACGGGACTATGAGCGGTTAAAGGTTATATGTTTGGCAAAATAAATACACAATGCAGCCGGTTTGTTTACGTTTAAATAACTCGGCATCACTTAGTAGTTTTATAAGGAGATCAATGCTGGTCAAAATAGTCATTGATCACCATAATTGCCTGCCTTGAGAGACTATTTTCTATATCTTCTGTTATGTAAAGCGTATTTCAAACTTCCTTCATTATGAAATTACTAATAACATTACTGCATATATTTTGTCTATTCAGATTATAATACAGGCTCTGCAGCAAAATGAAGGCCTTAACAAGATGGAGATAGAGGAGCTTATATTCCAATCTGTGTTGACATCTACAAGGGCAGAGACTTAAGTCTAGATGATCTCTTAAATTTGGGGTACAAATATATTTACTTTGACAGCAATAGCAGTAAGTAGCCAATCCTATCTTCGGTAGATGGCAAATCTGTCATAATCTATATTTACATCGAGAGCAATAACAGAACAGTATGTTCTGTAGCAAAAGCTATGTAGGTCATGACAGATTTGCTATCTACCCAAGATAGCTTTTGCTTCAACCTGTCATTGCTGTCAATGTAAATGTAGGTCATGAAATATTTGCTGTCGACTGAAGATAGCTTTTGCTATTTACTGTTATTGCTGTTTAAGTAAATGTAAGACATGTCAGATTCTCTGTTTACTGAAGATAGCTTTTGCTATTTACTGTTATTGCTGCTCAAGTAAATGTAAGGAATGACAGATTTGCTGTCTACTGAAGATAGCTTTTGCTATTTACTGCTATTTCTGTCAAAGTAAATGTAGTTCATGACAGATTTGCTATCTACTGAAGAAAGCTTTTGCTATTTACTCTAATTGCTCTCAATGTAAATGTAAATGTAGGTTGTGACAGAATTGCTGTTTACTGTAAGATAGCTTTAGCTATTTACTGTTATTGCTGTCAAAGTTAATGTAGGTCATGACAGATTAATTATATTCAAGTTCCTTGCATGAAACTTTTTAATATTTTTTCAATGCATTTTCATGATGATGCAGCTTCAGCTTCATAATGATAACACTGGTGCTATTAATTATGTACTTTTTCATAATTTTTATAACTACCTCTTGATATAATTGCAGCTTCAACTTCATAAATGTTAACACTGGTGCTATTATGTACTTTGCCATATTTTTATAACTACCTCATGATGTATAGCTAGGTCACCTTGATATAATTGCAGCTTCAACTTCATAATGTTAACACTGGTGCTATTAATATTATGTACTTTGCCAAATTTGTGTAACTACCTCATGATGTATAGCTAGGTCACCTTGATATAATTGCAGCTTCAACTTCATAATGTTAACACTGGTGCTATTATGTACTTTGCCATATTTTTGTAACTATCTCATGATGTATAGCTAGGTCACCTTGATATAATTGCAGCTTCAACTTCATAATGTTAACACTGGTGCTATTATGTACTTTGCCATATTTTTATAACTACCTCATGATGTATAGCTAGGTCACCTTGATATAATTGCAGCTTCAACTTCATAATGTTAACACTGGTGCTATTATGTACTTTGCCATATTTTTATAACTACCTCATGATGTATAGCTAGGTCACCTTGATATAATTGCAGCTTCAACTTCATAATGTTAACACTGGTGCTATAATGTACTTTGCCATATTTTTGTAACTACCTCATGATGTATAGCTAGGTTACCTTGATATAAATTTTGTTTACAGATATTGCACTAAAAAATTCTGTTCGAGAGAGTTTCAGAGAAAGACCCATGAAAATTCATTCTTAGAAAGATTTTTCTAGACGAATCTTCAAGAATCCAAATAGATTATCCCAAGCATTTGAAATTTATGATTACGCTGTAAGCATTTTCAGCTCTCTCTTTGACAATCTCGCACTGATTTTATATTAGGGTATGGAAAATCTGTGATCACATCATTTCCCTAACCCTATATACATAACCCTATATACATAACCCTGTATACACATAGGTGTAAGGAAAATCTGTGATCACATTTCCCTTACCCAATTTACCATAGGGGTAGGACAAATCTGTGATCACATCATTTCCCTGACCCTGTATACATATAGGTGTAAGGAAAATCTGTGATCATGTTTCCCTAATCCTATTTTGTCAACGTTGTACATATTATTTATACATTACACTTTCTTGTTTTATCGTTATATTTGTTTTGATGAGTATTAGCAGAATTCTCTCAGACTGACATATCATGTTAAACGACTGATCTTTTGTGTGGCTTTGTGGTTGTGGGTAAGATATTGGTTACTAAATGAATGAAACGCAGAAAATTGAGAACTTAGTTAGCAGTCACAGATTGAACAGACAAAGAAGGGACGAGTCCATCTAGAACAGCGTCTTATTCTATTCATCACTTTCAAACATCGATTTTGTGTAATTGACACTTACTGTGATTTTCACATTGAAAATACATGTGATGTAATTTAGATAAGTCCTCAAGATGAGAGAGTGACGTAACTTTAACAGGTGCAGCTTTTACGCATGCATATGTATCCGCCGCCGTTTTTCAACGCTCGTGTGTATATTATGTTCTGCAATTACCGGTAGTAGAATACGCAGCTACATCACTCTCTCGTGATGGCCAAATAGAGTATAGTGCCTATAGAGCTAGGGTGTGCGGGCCATTTTGACAGCAATTATGATGGCTGCCACTGCTAATTCCTCATTTCCAACTTCACATCTTGCATTTACAAAATGAAATTTAACCCATATCTTTGGGCTTGAAACTATACCTCTGTTCAAGCATATGAGAAACCATTTATTTTGTGTGTACTTCACTATTCTGGTAAGTGGTTTTGACCTAGGGTTGACCACCATTTGATATATAGCTGCATGCTTCCGACGTATGGCAAGACGTACTGCTAGATTTAGCTTCATGACAAGGTGTACGATTCAGTTTATAACAGTACCGTACATCTTATAAGGAGTACTGTACATCTTTTATTAGACTTTTTAAAAACTCAGGAATAAAATAAGGCCCCCTTTTTTTTTTGACCGGTAGCCTATGATTGCTTAATGACAACAATATTCTTTTTCATCCCTAAACTTATGTTTTACGTTTTCAACTCCAAATGTTGAGAATCTTTGAACGTCACAAGTGAAAAAATACTCCCAATTTTTTGTTTGGCATTAATGCTACTTCTCATAATCTCTGTGTGCTTTAGATAAATGACGTATCTTCTCAGGTAAAAGATTTATATGATTTATGCAATTATCATACCATATCAGTATCCAGTTATGCTTTCTTGCTATGCCAAACTGCCTCCATTGACTAACTTACCTTGACAGCTGAGAGAAAATGTTAGTAATGTTAATATTTTTTATGTAACAAAAACTGTGGTTATTTTTGTATGTTATATATACTGTACATATAATATGTTATACTCTTTTAAAGTTTCCAAAGATTTAACCTGTTACCTACGGTGTTGACATTTATAACATTTTGGGTGCTAACTCTACTATAGTCGATTCGCAGACATTGGCCGATTTTAGCGATATACCATTTCAGTAAAGAGGTAACAGAAGCAAAAGATGGGGAGGCACTCGAATTTAATCGTAATATGCAAGGGTAATACCGTGGCTTCGTGTGCATGTACTACTGTGATCATGGTGATGTAGTCACCACTATGTACATAGTGACAGGGAACTTGCGGTTGGATTATCGGCATAACGATAAAGAAAAAGTATTGTTATTCAGATAAATTGATGAAGATATTCAGGTGGTCTCATAGCCAGAAATACTTAACGTAACGTTTATAATCCGTATCTTGGTTGATATAACTGTTTTTCCATTTAATTAGGACAAATGGTTTTGTACCTAGGTATATAAAAAAAGGATTATTGAATTATTTTCCGGTTTATTCTCGCAAAGAAATACGTAGAACTGTTATTTTCATTTTAATGTTTCCTTTATTCCACGTGCATAATAAAAACGTAAAATAATAAAAAAGTATCCACTAAATTATGAATAGGTAAAATGACATACATAATATTTTTCTTTTGAATCCTGTAACGGTCGATGATGGTCGATTTGTTTTTATTGTGGTAACCGCTTCCAAAGGGATAACACATTTGAAGCTGCTGGATTAAGTTTTTGGTTGTCGTGATTGTAAAGCTATTTGATCAGCCCTATTCATAAAGCCACACTATCAAGAATAGCATTTGATTATGGAGCACAAATAATCATGATAATAACATAAAAGTACCGCTGTTTCATCATTGGTCAAAATGGGTTCCTCTAACGCCCAATGGACGAGGTCCAAAATCGATACTGATGCGCCAGAGTTTATGAATCTACTATAACAACTGTAAAAAATAACTAGTAATATTTATGCCAAGATAATCTTTATAATTATTTGAACATTGTGATTGTTCAGGGTGTAACAGAAGTAACAATCTACTTGAAATGCGTGTTTTATAACAGGTATGAACTGTGTGTGATTATATTGAACATTATCATTATTCATGTACAGTGTGTAACAAAACAAAAATATACAATTTTGAAAGTATTATTGAAAATATTTCTAATGTAATTATTGTTTCAATGTTTCTATGTTTGTAATTGAAATGTCTTCAGCTTTAAATTAAATTTTATTTCATTCAAATCGGTGGTATGATTGCAAAGATGTGACCTATTGTCTAAACTAGTCATAAAATTACTTGGGCCACTTTGCGCTTGAAAAGTAACGGAATCAAAGAGAAGCCGGAAGGAATGAATCATATGAATGTATTGGTTTTAGAAGTAATCAATAGCAAATCGTCCATAATTGGGTAATGAAGCATGAAATATAAATTTCCTTCGATCATTTCATGCTTCATTGCACATTTTTGTATAATTTTCTATTGTTTACCTCTAAAAACGGTCAATTCATACGTTCATACTATGTTTCATTCATTCCAGCTTCTTACTGTTTCTGCTATTTTACGACTAGTTTAGACAATTGGTCATATCTTTGCAATTATACCACCGATTTGAACGAAATAAAGTTTATTTCAAAGCTGAAGACATTTCTGTTACGAACGTAGAACATTGAAACCAAATTGACATTTGAAATATTTTTAATAATATTTTCAAAATTGTATAGGTCTTTTTGTTACACCCTGTATTATGTGTAGACTTTACTTCATTTCACCTGTACAATCAGTGCATATTCCAGTGAGCGCCACTTATTATCAAACATGTGACTCGTATGCGCAGTACTGCGTATGCGCTGATGTATTTACTCACATGATCATAACTACTCCAATATAACCGCATAATACTTCCATCTATTACTGGAAAATGCACTGAAATCAAGTTCATTGGGAGAAGGGATGTAAAGATCACCAAACATTTGACAATGTTACTGCAAATAATGATAATTTTAAACCATGCTTGTGCTGACTGAATACTAGGCAACTATAATTTTTGACTAAAACTCACCCAAAATAAAATGTTTCCTGTAGATCGTATCATTGAACTTATTAAACTACATTTCAAGGGTTTTCAAGAATTTGATGATAAAAATCACAACTCAATAATATTAATTGTTGAAATGTTTTCATCAGGCCACCTTTTATAGGAAACAACTCTTTGTGTGTGTTGAGAGAGGGAGTGGGGTGGGGTTGCTTAATCTACAAATTGAAGAAAAATATGTGTTTTCATTTTTGCTTTGTATTAACTTTGGGTTTAAAAACAATAGTGACAATCCATTTAAAAATAATATGTGCTTTCTGAAATGATGTAAATTGTCCATGCTGTACTGAAGAGTAATGTAATCAAATATGGGACTTTTTATATCAGTCACAAAGATATCTGACATTTGACAATTATTGACAATCAAAGTTCCTATTATTCTAACGCACATTCTGGGTATAACGATAAACCCACAATGGATACAATGGATACATATTAGGATCCTCTGGACTCCTTCAAACTAAAATTCTAACATTTCCTTGAAGCAATGATCATACGAGGGTCATTCAATTAGTTCTACCTAATAACTTTGCTATTATTATAAGCCAGTCTTATGAAATATTCCACAATTGTAGCTTCAAATGTCAGCTATAAATACATATTACATTAGACCGAACACTAATTGTACTTTTCAATGTATGCAGAGAAAAGCAAATGTTAATTTAGCTCAACGGAAACGGTTGAAAAACTGTAAAATATGTCAAAAGCCCTTATCATTTCGCCAATTTCAAGAGACAATAGAAACATATTGGCTAAGTATTACCGTTCTAAATTTCAGATATATCATAAATATACTATAAACAATAAAAGTGACTGCTTTTATATGAAAATTATGTTTTTTAATTTGCAAGAATCACATCAGGACCACCATTGAGCGTAACCCTAACATATACGGAATATTTCAAAAGTCATATTTGCTTTTCATTAGAACTGAGAGATTTTCGAAATACAGGACTAAAATGAGTGATACCAAGTCTCCCTGGGATGTATATTTATGCTATTTTGCTAACTCATAAAGTGACGATAACGGTTCAGATTTAACATATGAGGCATCACTGTGGCTTGAATTTGAACAACACTACTTGACTGAATAGCAGTATTCCAGTATGTTAAAGGCATAACGATACATAAGAGTTGATATTATACTGTTTTCAAGCTTACAAGATATATTTGTGCTTACAATCTAAGTAATACATGATGATACAACATTATATCTAGAAATCATCTACTGTTTTTCATGTTCAGGATTAAAATCGTGCTATTTTATCCAACCATACATTATTGCGAAAAAAAGAAAAACATGTTTTTATTCTTTGGGTCATTTTCCGTTTCCGTTGTCCAAAATCTCTCTTTGGCTCAGACCTCATCAGAACAAAAGTAAAACAGATATCGAATATCATTTACTATAAATGTAAAGCCAAGATTTAGAGTTATCATCATGGAGAATGTCACACGACTGACATTGAAATTAGCAATGTTATAGGCGAGGAGGCAGAACTTATTGAATGACCCTCGTATATGGTCAATGTCATTGCTATTATTTATCATAATCCTACATTTTTCAGCTGAGTAAGAGTTTAGAATCTTTATTTTTAATAAATGTTTATGTTTGTAGTTTGATATGACAAAGGCTTGGTTTTGAATAAATTAAAGCTGGAAAACGTTTATCTTTTGTGATTTCATGTTCCTTCGATGTCTTTGATTTGAATTTTATAATATAGGAATCACAAGTGTCACTGGGTAAGAATTTTGGTGATAATCAAGAATGTTGTAAACAAATATGCAAAAAAAACATTTTGATTCTAGCAAACTTTAAAAGTTTATCAAGTTTCTCAATGTTACCGTGGACCTACCGCTTAGTGCTATATATCAAATTAAAGCTTTAGTCAAGTCGTTTAAGAAAATGTGTGTTATTTTGATCTGGTTGCCATGGTTACTATGCAAGGCCTCTGATTGGCTAAACACGGGAGCAAACATAACTAGAAAAGGAAATGTTGCATATACACCATACTTGGGTAGATGATGTATCCTTAAAGTGCGCATGAAACCATGGATCCGGATTTTTTATACGGTTGCCATGGCAACCATGAACCTACCAATCAGGTAATTTTGTATTGTAATTCCAATTTCAAAACAGATATCAAAAATCGGGCTCCATGGTTTCATAGCCCCTTGAGTGCTTAACATCTGGTCCAAATCCCATGGTTATATGAGCTTTTGTTTTTGAGTTACGTTTGCTCCCGTGTTTAGACAATCAGAGACCTTGCATGGTAACCATGGCAACTAGATCCAAGAATGTTCCGGAGTTTAAAGTACCTACTTTGAAGGAGTTTTCCTCGGCAACGAAAGAACTTGTGAGCTTTGTTGTGGGTTTTGGTACTGTCCAGCCTGCTCAATATTGAAAAATTTGAAAATATAAGGTTTTCCCCTACCCAAACTTTTTTCCCCTTGGCCTTGAAAACACATTACATTGATTATATCGCAAACTAAAATGTGGCCCTTTTATTGCATAACATTTTGTTGGACAGCTTACGCAAACAACTGATCCTTAATATCACACCATGGTGGCAAAATTCGAGGCCACATTTGCACTTTTCAAAAAAAAAAACAGTGGTGCGATACTTTTTTTTCCATGTGTATAAATAAAATTTGGAATAAAAAACAACAACATGAAAATGCGCCAGGGTTCATGTGTGCTCAGTATCAAAGATACCTAAAACAATTTTTTCTTCTTCACTTTTGAGTGAAAAATGGAAAAATAAATGTTTTGTCTTTTTTCCCATAGCAAGACTTGGACTATAATGGCGGTAATTTGTGTATTGAATATATGACCATTATTTTAGAGAACTATTGTAAACTACCAAAAGTTCTACACCGGACAGGATTGGGTTATTTACAAAATGGTCACCATGAGGAGAGTTGAGCCATTGGTCATGGGAGAGTTGAGCATAGGGAAAACAGGTAGTAACATTTTGATTTTTGGACTAAAGGTGAAAAATGTATAATAAATGAGAGAAAATGTTATTTTGTGCCATGATAATAACAATCGAGCACTACCAATTAGAATACATGTACAGGCTGTCCCAAAATGATTAGTACCCATCGATGCCCAAAGTTCAATACATTTTTTCATCACCATCATCAATGAGATTAGATCTGTTGTTTTTCTATCATATTTGCTATACTGAACCCTTTTATTAGAATTTTAGATCATGAATATCGGCCTTATTTTAATGAAGTTACACTCCATTGTGTAAGACATGGTGATTTCACCTTTTTGGCAAAGTGCAAAAAAATGTATTTTTAAACAGTTTGTTTAAAAGAAACTAATACATTCTCTTAATCTCTTGTCTGCTAATATATTTGGTTCCTTTCTATTTTAAACTGCTGTTGTATCATATTGTTGTTCAAACCATTAATACTTCTTCATTTTGATTCAATTTGAAGAGTAAATATGGATCGTCACGCATGAGCGACCCCAAGCTTTGTTTCTATAATGAGCTAGTTTTGAGGCTAAACTCGAGGGACATTTAAACCGGTAAAGACTATGTCATGGGTAATTAGCAGTGGCTTGGACTTCTGTTTCATATTGGGGATGCAATTTCCTACAAACTTGCTAAAAATGATATAGTCCCTTAATGTTTAACCTCACAAAATCCATTCTCCAATGTGAAAATGAAATCACCAAATACCACTTTATTTAGAAGTCCCTACACTTGTCAAATAAAACAATGCATGGGGTCACTCAAGTGTGACAAACTTCTTTTAACCATTAAATTGAATTAAGGAGAAGAATTATTAATGATTTGAACACCCATAACTATTATCTACTAACAGTTACAACAGAAAGACACACACGATTATATTGAGTAGACAAGAGATTATAAGAATACACAAGTTTCTTTCAAAAAAGCTGTAATAGCACACATTTTTTTGCACTTTGTAAAAAAAGGTGAAATCACCATGTTCTACATAATGGAGTGTAACTTGACTTTGATACATTCGATATTGATGATCTAAAATTCTAATAAAATAGTACAGTAGGACAAATATGATGTAAAAACAACGGATCTAATCCCATCAATTTTGATGACAAAAATTATTGAACTTTGGGCATCGATGGGTACTAAACATTTTGGGACAGCCTGTACTAGTCATAACAAGTCATGTGATTAGCAGTGTTTTTGCACATTCCAGCTTCTTGTATCAACTGTAATTTGTATTATCACTATGTAGTTCACTTTAAGTACAAATGTATAGGGAATTTCACACGTCCTTCCGTTACCGAATCTTTAATTACGTTTGTCTATGTTCTAAGTAAACGAAACTACTAATTTCCAAATGAACAGTGTCAAGTATTGCCAATACCAAAGGGATCTCATAAAATAACATTGACTCAAAAACTTCACAGCCTTTTCGCAATATATGGTGGTAGTGAAAAACCTGTGTCCATTTCACCGTCCTTCTGTTACCAACCTCATTAACCCTAACCACCCAAGTCACATTTTGAAGAATTTTTTTCAACAACAAAAACGCGGACAAAAAGAGTGGTGCCGCAACTTGGGCTCGTACACACAACCTCTCGGTTGCGAGACGAACGCTCTACCAGTACGCCATGGGGGCCAACCATACTCGGGCCAGTGTATTGGCCCGACTATGTAGTCTGGGGCCATTATTTCATCGAAAAAGTGCCCCGCCAGCTGGCACAGTCAGACTTTACCGTGGACATTTGCAGCATTGGGGATGGTTAGGGTTAATATATAAGTCGTAAATGAAAGACAATTTTGATGAATTTTTAATGGATAATAAATGTTTTAGCTACATTTATATGAATAAGGTTAATTGACTTCAACATATAAAAGTTTTTCTGAAACAAGTGTTTGCAAGCTGAAAACTGTGTCCGATTTGTCCTGTTACCGTGGAATTGGCCAGTAGTAAAGTGGTCAGAAGAGGTGATCAAAACTAGTGGCCAGATTAGGTGGTCAGGTTATGGTAACACCCCTGGTTTGCATGTTTTCTATTTATGGGAATGTATATTATTAAAAAGTCTACTCACAATATTATTGAACATGGTTGATATTGATAGTTTGCACAATACATGTATATTGCTGAAATCAAACATTCTCCATATCAGATATTGCACACTGCAACATTTTGAATGATACATTACCTTTCAGCACAATATAGTTAATCAGTAAAAATGATTGTCTTATATTAAATGAAACCCTGACACATTTCAGTCTGACCATTTTTCTGCTGGGACACTATAAAACATGTTCCCCCATCATATTTAATTACTGCATTTCTTTTCATTGAGACAATACTAGCCCAATACTACATCCGACTGGTTTAAGATTTGTGCAAATATAGCACTCTATATTATAATGTATATAAACACTTCAAAAGAAGTAAGTTCCCCTTTATGGGTTCTCTTATATTTCCAAAAACAATACGTTGGAATGAAATGGGGTTTTCAGTCAAATGATTATGGGCCTCATACCTATACTTATATTCACTCAAGCATGACAGAACCTGTTGATTTGAAATTTTGGTCAAGTATTGGTATGAACCTCGTAACAATTTGACAGAAAACCCATTTCAACCCAATGCATATTTTTTGAAAATATAAGGGAAACTTACTTCTTTTGAAGTGTTTAATATGCTATATCTATGATACATAAGAAAATTAAAACAGACAATTTGTAGTTCAGTATACTTGTGTTGCTATCATTTTATTTCAACAATGTGTCATGATACACACATTTCATAAATCATAATCACAATTTAAATTTGAATGAGGGGATGTAAATTTTTGCAAATCATTAGTGCTGACAACATGTAAAATCAATGCCATCGGGGCTCATGAACAACACCCCAGTAAAGCAAGCAAGCAATAGAAGTTATTCTTAATTAGTACATTTGCAGTCGAAGAGGGATTTAAGTGAACTGAAAAAAACCCCAAGGCTAGCAATTTAGTGACGCAACAGTGCTGTACATTGCAATTATCATAAAAATTGCTGAGCATAGATGACATCCCTCTTCAACATAACTGCGACAATTAAAAATAAAAACTAACGTCTATTTGTAATATTGGAACCCGGTTATTTTTTATTATTTTTTAAATTTTAATTTAGTGAAAATATATATATAGTGACACTTACGACTTTGTCATTATACTTTGCAGGTGTATAACTCATTTTCCTTGAGTGTACTAGCATATAATCAATGTTAAAACATGTATCACATCAAAAGTGCCTAAAGTGTCACTATATTTGCACTAAATTAAAATTATTCAAAAACAAGTGGAATGAGGTGTAAAAGCTACTGGTTATGCAATGCACTTCTAGTTTCAGTTGTAGACTCTGTAGGTGGGTTAGATAATATACAAATCTCACATATTTCCCAACCGATCGCCACCATAAATGAAGAACGTTACCTTACCAACCACCAAATTGCATACGGTGCAAGTTATAGGAAAATCTTGTAATAAGGGAGAAAGTTATAAAATGATGAGGATATACAGGGCAACTCAAAAAAGGGTGTCCCATGAGAAGCAAAAATCTGCTTGCAAGCCCTATTTAGTTCTGTGAAATACCCTTAATTCCATTAAAATTGACCACCTAACACCTGAGATATGATAAATCCAGTAGCAGGAGTGTGAATCCTAATTTAGCCACTTAAAACAAGAATTTGATTTTCAACCGACAAAAATTCATTGGAGCTTGTAGTGATGAACTAAAAATATCAATGTATTATTTAAATTCCATCATATAATTAAATCATGCATAACATGGATAGAAATATGTTTATATAGTCAAATTGAACTAAACTGTCATCATTTAGTGGTAGATTGTTTTTATTGATTATATTTATCAACACACTTAACTGATGGTTCTATATGAAAGAGCTATCTTTAGGTGAAAAGTGGCCAACGCTGAGTTTGACATTTCTGAGTAAATTTGACATAATTTGAAAACGGAAACTCCAAATTGGATAGAAAAAAAATGAATGAAGATTGCTGAACACACACATTAGAACTATATATTCAATTTTAATATTTGTCATGGCCAAAAAAAAGTGTGTTTGTCATTGGACACTTTTCTATTGAGACGCCATATAATTAGTAATATTCCCCACCAATAAATTAAAAGTTTATTGTTTGATTTTCCTGTTGAAATCAAAATAGGTAAATTCAATGTCTTAAGACTCTTAATTTGTCCTACAATAATGTTACTCTTTAATTTATCTTAGGCCAAGTAAAACAAAACAACAGTTGATCGTCAGGACTTTTCGAAAAAAGGATGCGGGAGGGGCTTTTAATTATTATTTACTATTTACTTCTTTTTTCCAAGATGGATGCCGGCTTTTTGAAGTAAAGATTTTACAATCTGAGCCTCTTTACATTGGTCGAAATCACCATTAGCAAAGTCTTCGAAAAATATCAGCCAAAGTTTGCTTCCCATCAAGAATTGTCCGCGCATACCACGGCTTTACTGTTTTCTTTTCAGTCCGAATGGACAAACAAACAAACACACACCATCTTGCTTTCTACTTGAACTTTAAAATACGTGGTCTGTAAAATTCAGTCGTATTTGTCTCAGCGGAAGCGAAAAGACGCACTGCAGCTGCATTTACATCTTAAACGATTACGTACTTTCACAGGGCTCTACCTATCACTTAGTTTTGTCCAATGAAGTAAGTTCATCATATCATTTATTGGTGTTCTGATATCAGCAGATAATATTGTTCTGGCTAAACGGTTGTGTAAGACTTGAAGTCTTGCTTGATTTGTATTTGAACAGTTGGACCATACTGGGCTGGCATAATCAAAATGAGGAATCACAAGAGCATTGGATAACATCACAAGAGTTGGATGTGAAAGAAAATGCTTTACATGACGAATAACACCGATTCTCTTGGAAACATTATTTGCTAAGTAATCTATATGCGATAACCAAGACATGGTACTATCAAATTTGACACCGAGATATTTAAATTCTCTAACCATTTCAATCATATTATCGTTATATGTGAGTGAAATATCATTAAACCTATCTAACATCTGTCTGGTACCAAATAGCATAATTTTAGTCTTATTGATATTCAATGTAAGTTTGTTTGCCTTCAACCAATTAGCAACTAGATCTAGGTTTGATGTTAAAGAAGTTGAAAGTTCATCAGGACATTTTGATCTAAATAGTAAAGTGGTGTCATCAGCATACATTTTAGTTTTACAATTTACAGCATTTGGTATACAATTTACAAAATAAAATAAATAACAGAGGTCCTTATATTGAGCCTTGTGGAACACCAATATTTATATTGCTCAAACTCTGAAAGATTAGAATTAACATTTACAGCCTGTGATCTATTACTGAGATAAGATTTAAACCATAAAAGCTCAATACCATCAACACCATACCTTTTTAATTGATCAATTAGTACTTTATGGTTGACAGTATCAAACGCTTTCTTTAAATCGAGAAAAATGGCACCTGTGACATAACCATTATCCATATTATTGAGAATAAAATCTTGTACATCTATATAGTAGAGTTGTTGTTGTAGAGTGATTTGCACGAAAGCCAGATTAAGCACTTAAAAGAATCCCTTAGTACTTACATACTTATACAGTTGGTTATGAACAGCTCTTTCAATGATTTTAGATACTATTGGCAGCACTGAAATTGGCCTATAGTTACCAACATCTGATTTATTCCCTGATTTATAAATAGGTGTTACCTTTGCCCTTTTCCAGTCATCAGGAAAAACAGAGCTTCTCAGTGACAAATTACAAATAAAAGCAAGAGATTTTGAAATATAGGGTGCACCTAATTTGAGCAACCTAACACTAAACTGACCCTGCTGACTTATCATTACTCATATTATTAATTTGATTATAAACAAATTCAGGTGTAATATCATAAAATTTAACTGTACAAGATTATCACAGAAAAGAATAATATCAAAAGGCACAATTTTAACCATATACAACTCCTTTCCTCCTGATACAATGCAATGTTTACACAATTAGGTAAAATACTTGGCCATTTGAACAAATATAAATAATTAGTGATAAGACACATTAAAATAAGCAGGATTTTATATGACACCTATACAGCGTGTATCAAAAAGAACGCAACACTTTTTGTCGAGAGCAGTACGGTCACAGTAAAAGAAAAATCACTCTAAAACTTATATATTCTGTTAGGTCTACTTATTGGCTATCACATAGTCAAATTACAACGATATCGATTATTTATTCGCTGAGATATTAAAGGTATATGTAGAGAAGTGCAAAACAAGTTTTACATCGTTCGTTCTAAAAACTTGGATTTTCCTGTCCGATTAGTGTTATGGGTTAACAGTTTAATAACTATGTAACCTTACTGTCTGGAATGGTTTATCTTAATTTCCTTCGTTTGAGTAAGGTGGTACATAAAATCATTGAATCGTGTAATCTGATAATCATTCGACCATTTGATTACGTCAATCACCCTTTTTAAGTTCTGAACCACCGATTGCTATGATCGCCACATATGTCTATGGTACGTTCTTTCATAAATTAAAGTTCATAATCAATGCTTCTTAAACCAAGTACAGCATTTTGAGGGTCGAGCAGCACCATAATGTCCCATTCCTATTCACAACACACTAACAATGACTGATTTATACAAGACAATTACTACCTTCCCTGGACTATTCCATTTGTTTATCTTTTGAATAATTTGCCATACTGTATTATTTATGACATAAACGAGAGAAAAAGAGAGAGGATTTGCTAACAGACTTTGTAACCTGGATTTTCAAGTTGTGTCATTAACTATCAACTAATTTATTGCCAGATCTAATTAATATTGATATGATACTGTAATAGCCAGACATTTGATACCTTTAACATGACATTTTATTCTCAGAATGATGAGTTTGGTTCCAATATTCACCTGACAAGAAAATCAGGCATACAGGATAAACGATGTAAAACGTGTTTTACACTTGTCTACGTGTATCGTTGATATCTCAGCGAATCAATAATCGATATCGCTGTAGTTTAACTATATGATAGCCAATAAGTACACCTAACAGAATATATAAATTTCAGAGTGATTTGTGATTTGCCGTAATCGGAGAGCTCGCGACAAAAAGTGTTGCGTTTTTTTTGATACACCCTGTACAGTGAACAAATAATTAACTTATGAGCTGATAAATACGGTCTTAAGTCAAAACTATAACTGCTATTGAGATATTACACGTGAAGATCGGTTAACAATAAGAAATACTTGACGGAAAGAATAAAAATGTGCATTTTGCATTTTCACATTTTTGATCGTCTACACGCAGCTACGGTGTAGCAATCAATAGGCAGATTATTGATTAACCGGTAGCCACAACTCACATGTCAATAGTGAGATGAGGATAGGAGCAGCTTTAATTGATCAAAAGCCCATTAGACATTTACCTGTCACACATTCCTGTTAAAGGAAGGGTCCCGCAAGCACAACATTTAGCATTATTTGTTAGACAAATAATTATCAAGCTGAAATAACGTAACTATATAGAACAAAACACCACACTTGTCACAAAAATGAATAAAAACTGCCATCACTCAACATGCACTTCTAAAATTTGCGGCGATCGAAAGTCCCGGTGTCGATGACGTCATGGGTATCGGTGCTCAAAGGGGATGTTGAAAGATTGCGGTTTTTATTTGTTTTTGTCATAAGTGTGGTGTTTTGTTCTATTTAATTACCAAAGTTGGGCTCGATAGTTATTTTTCTAACATATAATGCACACTTTTATGCTTGCGGGACACGTCCTTCAACACAAAATGCAAACTGCCCTATTTTTCATTCATTCCAGTGTAACGGGTTAACTTAAGTGTAACTGATCTTTACGCGTAGTAATGTCTCATATTGGAGAAAAGAATTTCGTTTACATATTCAAAGTTATTCATATTTATGAAACGTAAATCGTATTGATAGGCTACAAATTCTCAACATACAGGATTTATTTCATACACAATTTCTTAAGGGCATGCATGCAAGTATGTCGCTATTCTACTGGAGTATACTAGCCTTTTATGTACCGATAGGGGGCTCACTCACTGCGACTGCTCCCAAGCTCCCCATCCTCTGATCTTACCCGGAGAAAAAGGGTCTACTTGCATTGGATTTTTGACCTTGTGACCTCCGTATACTGTTACACTATGCTATCCAAAAAACTGTATGTATGCGTAATGAGCAAATTGTTTGTATGGGGTTCAAAATTGACCAATGGCAGACACGATAAAAACAAAGTATATGAATATATACCGTCTTGGCAGGCAGAAGAGTCTTGCCTGGTTGACAACTTTTGATAAATTCAAAATAGCAGCTGTTCGGTCTAAAATTGCAACTTAGGAGTAATCTTTGACATAGATCCTCACCCAAAATATTTTCCTCCCGAGATATAGCTATATTTCCGCATATGTGGCGATTTCCATGGTATTTCCATTCTTTTAATACCGTGTAATAAAAAGCCTTTATATGTCCGAACAGAGACATGTATTCATAAAGGAATGCGCTAAAAGGGTGATCAATTCTAGTCTTAACAAAGAATTCAAAAAAGTCCATTCAAAATCATATGTGTTCGACCACGCGGTAAGGAAACTTATATTGTGTGATTAAATAGCGTAGGTCAGGCTTGGCTAGTCTCAAAAATCTGACAAGTCGTCTCGCTAGGGGGTGTCACAACTTTGAGTATTTTACTAAACACTAACCATGTTTTAAAGTATTAATGAGCATTACAGATCCCTGTTATAATAATATTATGTGGTTGCATTTTGTATAATAATGTAAATTGTCAGAGATGATTTTCGCGCTATAACAGCAAAAATGAACTCATGAATATTAATGAGGCGAGAATTGCATGGGATTTCGCTATAGAGAAAATAGCGACCTCAGAAAGATATTTATTTTGAAAAATGTGTAAACTACAAGGTCAAGGTAAGATGAATTTATGAATAAGAAGATATCCAGGCACCTATATAAATAGGATTGGACTTTGATATGGGTAAAATTACAAGACAGTTTGGAGAATAAGTTCTCTTGATGGTGTGCGCGATCAGTTCTGGGCGGTAGTGTACAGTGGAACAGGTCATAAACACTCAATAATTTCCATCACAAGAACCTTAAAATGCAGCAAATGGTAGTCAACACATACAATAGACATACTTTGAGATTTCATGATACATTAAGTATTATCCATGACAGAAGTCAGTCAAGTTGCCAGAAGATATCTTTTCAGTTGAATATAATATCAAAAATCCACTTTTTGGGCCTCAAAATTGGTAATCAAATATCAGTTTGTTTAATTTTCATTTTACTTGAATAATTGCTAGGAATCCATAGCATTGAAGATACTTTTACACTACAGCCATAAGTCTGTATGCACTCCATTGAGACAACTTATTCCAAGAGTTCCAATTAAAGTTTCAAATTAAAAAGAATTTAAATAAAAGACCCAAGATGGATTTTTGATTATTTCAACTTAATAACAGTAGGCATATATTAGATATTCAGGACTAGAAAAAAATGTATATTTCCCGGAAGAAAAGCAAAATATCCCTCCATTTCTTATGTATTTCTTTGTTTGGAAAGCAAAATTTCCCTCCAAATACCAACATTTCCTGGGAAGGAGCTTCCTGAATTCCACATTTTTGGCCTGTAGATATTTCTTAACAAAAACACCATCAACTGGTGGATGCTTTACAATTTGAAACTCGAAATTTGAAAATTATAGCTTGATTAAATCATACAAACATGAAAGGGGGCCTAAAATATGAAGATATACATATTGGAGTGTTTACTGTCTGTTCTACTGTATCAAGGTGAGGGTACAGTAAATTATCTAGATGGACACATTGTCTCAAAAAACAGATGATTTTTTCTTGTACCAATTCTTGAGGGCAAGAAACAATGCTGCGTGAAACGTGAAGTTTTCTGGTAACATGTACGATAACTGGCCTTTGATTCTTACCAAACCAGCATTGGCTTGTTCATTCACCTGACTGTTCATTTGTATGATTTCAATCTTGCTGTCGTAGTAATGCATCCTATACCCCATGCAACATCCACGATGGTTGTACTGGTGCATTCTATCAATCAAAAACACGGTGTTTCTGAAAAAGTTTGGTTCCCTGCAATGAATACAAGATGGGAACAAATAGAATATAATTTATAAAGCAAGAAATTTATTTTAACAAATGGATATAAAAACATGTTATTTCTATCCTTATGTAGTATTCAAACATATTCATTTAGAACCTACCGAGGGTTCAACTGTGAAATCCAGGTAATGTTTAAGACAAACCTGTTTAAAACCCTGATTTTAGAGGCAATTTTCACCGCTTAATGTGTGAAACCAAATTTTAATTTTAATCTTATGTGTTTATTTCAAGGAAAAAATAGTTGGCACACTTGCCACAATGTATTACAATCCCTGTACTCCAATTTGAGAATGGACTTAGGTCATGGCGTTTGGTTAATAATAGCAAACAGAGGTCTTCTCTTTGCTTCCCCACCCCCATCAATCAATGTTGGTGGAGCTGTCAAGACTTCTGATAACATATAACTCGGATTTCAACAGATTTAACAGAGATGGTACATTCTAATTACAATGACAAACTGAAACAAATTCAGAACTGTTTTTAAAACGCTGGCATTGCCAAAATTGACATATGTGTCCACAGTTCTTCCAAATCCAAGTAAAGATTTCATTAAAAAGGTTGAAAGGGAGTTTTTTGGATTTATTTGGAAGAAAAAACCAGATAAAATCAAAAGAAACATACTATATAACTCGTATGAAAACGAGGGATTAAAAATGACTGATTATGGATCTTTTTGCCATGCTTTAAAAATTCCATGGATAAAAAGGTTAAACGATGATAAAAATCAAGGTTTTTGGAAGAAAAATACTTTATCTGAACTTGAAGTTTGGAGGAAATTATATTTGGAATTCCAATTTTAATTTAAAATGGATTAAAAGTCAGAATGTTCCTTTATTTTTAAGAAATATTTTAGAAGCATGGTACTTTCATTCATTTTCAGAACCCGATTCTGCTCATGCCTGTGCGAATCAAGGCATATGGAATAATTTGTTTATAAAAGTTGGTAATAAACCTGTTATGTATAGACAATGGCTAAACAAAAATGTGAGGTATGTAAAAGATTTCTTTTCTGAAGGTAATGATAGCTTTTTATCTTTCGAGAATTTCATAACTAAATATGATATTAATTGCAATATTTTACACTACCATGGGTTAATTAGGGCAATTCCAAATAATGTATGTTTGTTAAATGACACAAATACTGTAATGATAAATTATTTCAAGCTAAGAGAATTGTTAAAATGGCTTATGATGCTATAATTTAAAAAAAAGTGGGAATGTCCCGAAAAAACAATTAAAAAGTGGGAAAATGATATTCAAGTTAATGAAGAAATGTGGCCTTATCTTCTTACGATTGCATTAAAATGTGCATTGGATATTCCTACCAGATCATTTCAATTTTTGTTTTACATTAGGCGGTTAGGCGGTTGCCAACGAATAAATTCGTTCATAGAATTGGTTTAATTGATTCACCAAATTGTACGTTTTGTAATGGGAATGTTGAAAGTTTAATTCATCTGTTTTACGAGTGTGAACATGTTAAACGTTTTTGGACTAGTGTTGAGATCTTTTTAAATATCATTTTTGGAATTGATCTCAGTTTAACAAAATTTTCAATAATGTTTGGATACAATATTTTTGATCCGGACCCTTTACTAAATTATATTATATTATTGGGGAAACTGTACGTATATGTGTGGTGGCATAGAAAAACCCTTCACATGGTCATTTTCTAGTAACTTGTTTTTTTTTCTTTGGCAGAGAGCTTCATATTCTACTGAGTATAGGACTGTTTAAATTTTTCAGAAATTCCATCTAGAACTATAGTTATAGTATTTTAAAGTCGGCAAGTGTAAACGCAACACTCAAATTTGAAACTGAAAATTCAAAGGTGTACACAAAATCTTTTAAATGCTCTAATAATAATAAAACTACATTGTTATATCCCACAGAATAGCTTGTCATATGAAAAGGATTTTTGATATGAACCTAGTTTTTTGCGATATTATTTACAATTGTAAGTTCTTCACTTTTAAAATCTTGACAATGCATTGTCGGAATTCACAAGTAGTTACCATGGTAACAATGTCATTTTACGTAAACATAGCATTTTACACATAAAATTTGATAAACAAGGTTCAGAAAAGTACTAAAATAAACTTCACATCTGGAATTTTGCATAAAAAACTCCTGGAGACTAAAGTTCAAGGTATAATCTCTATCTTGGGACCAACCTTGGAAAATTGACTTGGAACTTATTTGTTAGGGATATTTTGGTATGACCCTGATATCTCAATATTAACACTAGCGACTTCCGACGGGTTTTCCCATACCACCACACATATAGAAAAAGATGTGCAGGTTTACAAAGCTCTGCACCCTACAGCAGCGCGTACAAAAAATTGTAAATGTATGCGCTCAGATTACCGAATATTTTTACCGTTGACACAACGAAATCACTATTAACCCAATATTATTTTTAAACAGTCTCTTTTCCAAACCATTGAACGTCATGGCTCAAATTTTAACAATGATTGAGAAACGTATTTGTAAAAGTTGCCTCGCTAGGTAGAGGATGTGGATGAGGCAACATTTGACCCTGCACTTTGCATGTACAAGACCTTACTGTTGCATTCCCTCTCGTAGTCAAAAGCACAGTTCATATTATCAGTATTGTTCGTACTGCTCTTTTCGATGTAGTCAGCACTAAATGACCATGGGACAGTGTGCATGTTTGCATATCAGCAGTACATCGTTTACCGTTGATGAGTATAATTGACGCTGTAACATTTGAACATTTGCATAGCTTCGGGCGATTTTCACACACGAGGAACTGTCAGTGGCAGATTTCTAAATCAGTTTTTTCTTGGAAATTAAAGAAGCTTTAGCCATTCAACCAACACTACAGCTACACATTATTTGAACATTAAAGATGATATCCAATACAGAATGAAGTGAAAGTAAGAATAAATTTATGTCAAAAAAAATTGATTGCAAAATATGGCTGACCGTCAACACTGTTACTGTCAGTGTCACTGTCAGGTAGGCCTATACAAGGGAAAATCCAAAATAAAAAGTACCCCTTCAGAACATATTTTACCCCTTCAGATACATGTTTAAGATCATTAAAGGGTAAAGAAAAAATGTTTTACCCCTTCAGGAAAAAGCTTAAAGAAAACCCTGTTGTGGAAGTGTAAGAGTACTCATTTATTTATTTCATTCATTAATTATTTTTCTTTTATTTATTTTTAGTTTACTTTATTTGAATCCTTTTTTTTTTTGCATGGTGAAATGACTGTTAAGTCAATATTACCTACCTGTTCAAACAATACTGATGGAGATGGCATGCGTTATCATACACAATCACAGACGGTGCTTTCTCAAACCTAGTTTTAAAAATGGAAAATGGCAATTGTGGGCTCTCGTGGCGTTTCATGCTCTCAAACCCAAGGCAAATACCATGTTGACAAAACAGGGTAAAAATGCCAGGAGATAGTGTTGGATGTCCACGGGAAAACTTTCTGCAGTCATCTTCTGATCTGCATGCTGTGTGCTCCGTCTTTCCATACGCATAGTGTCCATTTCTAGAGGTCAAATGAAAAAAGAAAGACATAATCTTTAATAACATTTCATTATGGCACAATGATAATTAGGAACCGAAACTAAAAGAGGACCAATAACCCTAACACTACCATATACCCCAAAATACCACTACTGGGCACGTTGGTACCACCCGGCGTTAGGGTGCATCTGGTGCCCCTCATGTCAATGGATTTGTCTGTCCCTAGTCTTAAAATGTTCCTATTGTCACAAAACTAACATGTGCCAAGTTTTAATTAATTTGGAAGTTGTCGTGGGGGGCCTCCGAGAACCGAAAGTTACAGTGTGTGTTCCTATGTAGGAAAGTTTGTTGACCCCTGTACAATTCCAATTAGAAGCCGATCGAACAATTTGAAGTAGCTGAAATATCAAAACCGTTTGGACTTATAGAAGTTCAAATCACCCTAATATTGTAAAAATATCAATAATTTTGTTGTTGTTCAAAGTACAGAGAATTATTTATTTTTCCTAAAAATTCCATTACAATTTGTATTTTATTTTTTTAGTCTACTGCATTTTGTGACTGCTACACAATATACAATTGGCATACATGCTTAAAGTGTATCCATGCAGGTAACCAACTGACCAAGCTGGAAGGATATTGGTCCAACCAATATCGCTCCAGTGACACAATGTGCAGAATAATAGGTCTTTACTAATGCATTGAAAGTATAGGACAAAAGATTCGAACTGCATGGTTGCAATTGGTCATTGTATGGAAAAGAAATGGACAAAAATAATCAATTTTACATATGCAGCCACTTTTACATCTTGACCTCAGATGACCTTTGACCTTGGTTGACCTTTGACCTCATTAACATATGAAGGTTTCCATGTTGCATCTCAGTGGCGTACCGACCGGGGGGGGGGGGGGGGGGAGGGGACAAGTTGCCCCCACTGGCTCCAAATACCGGGACGCTAAATTTGCATAAGAAAAAATAGGGCATATAGGCCGAAAAACACTGAGGATTGGGCATTATTTGTTGACTGTGGTGCTTTTTGGACTGCAAAATTTTGTGACCGTGCAAATTATTTTGACTGCACTATTTTTTTTGACCGTGCATATTTTTTTGATCCTACCCCCCCCCACACTTACGTAAAATTCACGAGGTGACTGACTGAGAAAACATTTGGGGCAACCTTTTACGAAAATTTACGCCACTGTCGGGATGACATATACTTCTGCCCCCCTGGCTCACATGCCGCGGTACGCGCCTGTTGCATCTATGACCGAAGTTTGATTGCAATTGGACATTGTATAGAAAAGCAATGGACAAAACAAAAAGTGTATACCAAATTGTTGACAGACTACACAGACACAATAGACAGACAGACAGACAGACAGACAGACAGACAGACAGTTACAGACTGACGAAGCATGCTGCCATAAGGTCTCTTCCTACGGACGACCTAAAAATGTAAACAAAGGCCAATCTTACGATCATTTAAATTTAAGTTTTCTTTCAATTTCTTCACATTGTGACAATATAAATTGAATCTGATAGTTTATTTTGATTGTTCATAATTAATAGTATACTAGCCTGTTGTTAGGTCACACGCGTATTCCGTGAACATTTTAGCTTTAAATGGTGGAAAAGTCAATGTTTTTACTAAATCTATGTTTTCTAGAAGTTCAAATTTGATATCAAACTATAAGGTAAGCTTTTACTACCATTTAGTTTTTAAGTTATGCTGTCTAAAAATTGTGGGTTAAAAAATAGCTTTTTAGTTCATTTCTCGAAATGTAGTTTATTTATTTATTATCAAATTTCCTTTCTATAAATGTAGGACCCACATAAAACAACAGACATCCATCGACTGGAGATGATACAGCACAGGGCTGCTCGTTTGTTACAAAGAACTACAGCAGAACAGTGGGATCCATCACACATATCCTTGATCAACTACAATGGCCAACACTGGAGCAACGTAGAGAGCAAATCCGCTTAACCACCATGTTCAAAATACAAAATAAAAACCATTGCTATTCCTCTTCCTGATTACATCCAACGTCAGACCACTAGTAGAACAAGGCAATACCATCCTGCCAAATTTAGAGTCATGAAAGCTAACAGCAACAGCAATGTTTACAAATATAGCTTTACCCACGTACAATAGTGGAATGGAACGACCAACCTTCCAATGTTCTTGAAGCTGCTAGTGTAGAAGGGTTCAAGTCAGTCCTTTAAACATTTGATGTTTTTTGTGTTGCTTTCATTCAATGCCATCACACATCTCACTTAGATATTGCTTATTAGGCAACTTTATTGAGTATTTTATATGTAGATATAGATGTATACTTGTATAATGTGCTTTTATCCAAGGGCGCGTTCCCACTGTGGCTGTTTGATACCAGGACGTGGACTCGATGCTACATTGAGTCTACTTCCAAGCCTAGTGGGAACACGCAATAAGGGGTTTCGACCCTACATCCACGATGGAGGGTCGAAACCTACTTGAAGAGGTAGTCTCGCAACTAGGACGTGGTACCGTATAAACATCGCTAGTGAGAAAGCGTTTTACTTATTGTATGTGGACTCGTACCACTTGTTCCACAATAACAAGCATGATGTGCTGTGTTCGACTGCACCGCTGTTAGTCGCGTGCTTCAAATTGCAATTTCACTCAGCCAAATGTCATGCATGCGTGGTATATACGCGGTAAGTACGCACGGCACACTCGCTTAAACTTGTAAACAAGTAACACCCGGGCAAGTGGACTCGATACCACATCGGTATTTTGATGTATTTTATCGCACAATGAGAATGCAACATCAATGGTATGCATATACTCACACCTAGGTATAAGTCCACATTCGCACAGTGAGAACATACCCTTAGAAGCAAGTTGATCATCAAAATAAAAGGGTTGACACCTCCCTTAATGTTCCTCTTTTAATTTAGTACATTATATAATTATTCCCAATCCCAATCAGTTTACAACTAGCAATAAGATTGAAACGGCTAATGGGAGGTGTCATGGATAGATAGATACATGGATTAAGAGCCAGCCTGCGTTCAGCGTCAGATTCAACACGTCTGACTGTGACTAACACCACCAAAATGCTCAACTATGCTGAACGCAGGACGTTGCGCCCCACATGTGGAACAATTTGCCCGTGACCCTGAGAGAGTGCAACACAGTCCCCAAGTTTAAGAAGAACCTAAAAACATATTTGTTCACTTATGTTTCCTCTGTTTATTAACTTTTTTGCTGTTGTTTTGTTTTATGTGCTTTGTAAGGCTTTCTGCCATCTTTCTTATTCAGCGCTACGATCTCGATGTAGCAGCGCTATATAAATGCTTCTATGTATGTATGTATGTATGTATACCTCTCACTAACAAAATTATTGCCCTGATGGGAATTGGGAACAGATGTAATCAAAATAAGATTCTCATGTTGTATCTTTGTATCAAGCTATGATACTGTTGGACCTTGCATGAGGGTCTTTCTGTGTTAAATTAACCAATTTTTCTAAAAAGTCCTCATGTGACCCTCTCAGATTTTGATGAAATTTCATCAGATTAATGGACCATGTCAAAAATTAACAGACGCAAAAAAATAAAATCATGCCGTTTTCCTGATATGGCCCGTTGAAAATTGGTTGAGAAAGCCCTTTTTCGCGTTTGCAGAAAGTCACATTGTAATATTTTCCAACTTTGAAAGCTTTTTATATCTCAGTTATTGTACAAGGTAGGATGTAGAAGGCTGAAATTTGGTAAACTAGCTAACTTTAAGCCATATTTCAAGAATTTGCCATCAAATAAAATGGACCTCCTTCACTTTTTATGCTATTGCCACCCAAAGTAGCCACTTTATTCAGCCGGAAGTATTGTTCGGGATTTTAGGTCACATGATTTCCAAATTTCATATGTGCAATCTAGGGTCACATGTCTATACATGAGCAAGTACAAGCTCATCAATGTATTTGTAAAAAAAAATGGCATGGCTCCAAAGTTGGGTCCAGGTGAAAAAAATGTCAAAAAGACCCCCTCGTCTTGTCATTGGATGACCCTGCGAGCAATTGAAATATTTTTTGAAATTTACAGCAGTTAAACATAATATGTATCATAAAGGGGTCAAAAAAAGTAAGTCCCCCCCTAAAATTATATTACTTTTGTTTACATAACTTCCCACACAATTAGACGTTTTGAAAAATTGAAACGATTATGAAAAGAAAAAACGCTTGGCTACCAACTAGAAAGTTTTACATTTTGATATCATGTCTACTTTTCCCAAGACAGTCACATTTCCTCAAAATGATGTTTGCAGAAAAAGTGGCACTTACTTGTATTGGATTGTGGCAAATTTCATGTTAACGGAAACATCATTTTGGGGATATTTGACTTTTTTGGGAAAAGTAAACATGATATTGAAAATGGGAAACTTTGTACGGATAGCTAAGCGTTTTTCTTTTTCAGAAAAGTTTCAATTTCTTAAAATGTCTTATTATGTGGGGGGTTACGCAAAAAAAAATTGTATAGGATTTTGAAAATTAGCCACTGTTTTTGAGAACATCGTTTTGGGAAAATGAGATAATTTTTATGAAAAGTAAACATGATATTGATAAGGAGAAACTTTCTGTGAGAAGCCAAGCACTTTTTCTTTTCACAAGTTTTTAAATTTGTCAAAACAATTAATACCGTGCGGGGTTATGCAAACCAACTTGGTCTAATTTTCGTTTTAAAAAAATTATGAGAGAGAGTTTTTAAATTTACTGGTATGGACCAAGTGCCACTTTTTCTGAAAACATCATTTTGGGGAAATGTGACTGTTTTGGGAAATGTGACTGTTTTGGGAAAAGTAAACATGATATCGAAAATGTAAAACTTTCTATTGGTAGCCAAGCGTTTTCTCATTTTATAATTGTTTCCACTTTTTGAAACGTCTAATTGTGTGTGAAGTTATGTAAACAAAAGTAATCTAATTTTAGGGGGGGGGGGACTTACTTTTTTGACCCCTTTATCTACTTGTAAATCAAATTTCAGCCCTGGTACTCAACTCCTTCATGGTAATGCTGAGTTTTTATTATTTTTAAATTGGGGTATTTTGCCCATTTTCTGTGTAACATAACTGCTGAATTTGGCAACCCATTTCAGATTTTGACTAAGTATTTTAAGCAACATTTTTAAGAAATGGTGTCCCAAAAATGTCTCTGTGCCAGAATTGTGACATAATGAAATATATGGGGAGGGGTGGGGGTGGGAAATTACACATTCATTTTTCTTGAACTCAGTTTAGTGGATTTGGGCACAATATAAATCCACATTATTATTATTATTATTAATATTATTATTATGGTAAACTATGTTTACAAGTTTATAGAAGAATATGTTGGCTTACCCATGTTGTTTTTTGAGGTTTGGGAAGAAGCTGAGTCCTTTAAACAAATCCTCTTCCACAGGTGGTGGGTAGGCATTGGTGGCTTCATCAGATGCGCTTATGTAGGCTGCCTCCGCTTTCCGCAATACTTCTATGATGACCTTTATGGTCATCCTACAACAGCTGATAGGTAGAAGTGATGTCAAGGCCGGCATAACTGCCTGAACTGTCTTCAGTATGTCATGGTTGCTGCTTAGAGAGAGGTTTTGCGTAGTTGATAACAGTACTTTAACAGCAAGAACATCGGCATGGGGGGTTCCCTGAACAAGAGCAGCTGCTGGGGAATTGCAACTCAGGTTCAGGAAGAGTTGTTGATGGCTGGCAGGTGCCTGAAACAACAACTCTGCTGGCACATGCATACTGAAAAGTAGATCAGACAGAGCTGGGAAGTTGGCCTTGTCTCGGATGAGGATTACCATATTGGAATACTCTTCAGGGGACAGTGGAGGTTTCCCTTTTGAGTACTTTAACAACAGCTTCCTTGCTGGTGGACTGTTGACAGCAACCCTCTCACAGTGCTTACTGCCTTGGATTTTAGGCAGCTCATCATCTACTGATGGTTCCTCAAATGATTTCAAAAACACTTTTTTGAAACCAAGTGAAGTTCCATCACAGATGATGATGTCAGGGTGTGAACCACAAGTTGGACAGGAGAATGCCTCCTTCCAATCAATGGAAAGCAGTCTGGCAAATGCATTCCAGGCTTTGCGGAGAGTGTGCATTGGAATACATTTTGTCCCACTTAGTACAGCATAGTTGTGTTTGAGTGCCCTATAAAAAAGAAAGGAAACAGAACAACCATAGAAATTTAAAGTAAAATTAATACAATATCATCTAAAGTTATTGTACTCTAAGGACTCTGTAAAACTGCCGTAACTCCTTCATTATTCGTTTAAAATGTGCATAAAAGTAAATTGTGTCACCTGTTTTAAACAATGGCACCATTAGCATCAACTGTGCAAAATATGTCTTGTTCATAAGTTTGACATAGTATAGTATTGATGGTTATGGCTAATCCCTACTAAATCAGTATTAAATGTTTATAGGCTAATGAGAAGATATCTGAATTTACTTGACCAATATAGGTATGTCTGTCTCTTAGAATTGGCCATATGATTGGTAATCCGTACTCAGAAGATATTTTGCTGTTTTTCATCCATTCCTGTGAAGCTAAATGTACACCGATTTAAGAGATACAACTTATTGAACGACCCTAGTATTATTACTGGATTTGTAGTGTTATATTAAGAAGCTATGTTTTGATACTTTAACGTTAATCCTCATGGTATTTATGATTTAGAGTGGTATTCTCATTTACTGACTCCAATCAACGTTCAAATCTCGTCATATTAATGATAATCATATCTGTCATATCTGAGTGTTGTATGTCATTTATTCATCTTGAGTCGTAAAATATTTTAAGTTTCACCTTAGCTATAAAACTCATTAACATACTAGTATACAAAAATACTCTTCATATAATGTGTGCAGCTCCATTTTGAAAACACCCCTATATAAAATGTATTATCCTCACATTATACTCCCCCTATTATAGGCCAGTGAGCTTGCTATATGGTAGGAATGACTTAACACAATATAACCTTGATTTAGGTATAAATAGTTATCATCTGTTTTTTAGCTAATACTGTTTTTACCACTTTTGGTAATTTGCTCTAAACTTTACCTAAACTGAGGTATTGTACTAATCACTTCAGATCATTAAGTGATATTATTATCAGATTTTGCATCCTTTGGGGTTGAGTGCAATATGTGAGGGACAGACTGAGAATTTTAAAAATGGGTATCTAAGAAATGAAAAAGCTTGTAATTTCTAAATGCAGCAATATTTGTCAGTATTTGGGTATACATGTTATACATATAATATTACCGATCATTCATATGATGGGGAAAAAAAATGTCGGACATTGCTCATTTGCATATTAATGACTTGAATAGATAATTAGCTAATTTGCATATTTAATGAGCGTATAAAGCTAAATTATAATTTAAAAGATTAGGTATCATACAGTTAGCAATTATACCAAGTTTGATTGCAATACACGATTCACATCTGGATTTATAACAATTACGCATATTAATTGGCTGGACTTACAGTAGTCATTTTTAGGTCGTCCGTAGGAAGAGACCTTATGGCAGCATCCTTCGTCAGTCTGTGTCTGTCAACAATTTGGTATACACTTTTTGTTTTGTCCATCTTTTCCATACAATCACCAATTGCAATCAAACTTCGGTCATAAATGCAACATGGAAATCTTCATATGTTAATGAGGTCAAAGGTCACATACCAAGGTCAAAGGTCATCTGAGGTCAAGATGTAAAAGTGGCTGCATATGTAAAATTGATTACATTTGTCCATTTCTTTTCCATACAATGACCAATTGCAACCAAACTCCGGTCATAGATGCATCACGGAAACCTTCATACATTAATGGGGTCAAAGGTCACATACCAAGTCAAAGATCATTTGAGGTCAAGATGTAAAAGTGGCTGCATATGTAAAATTGATTACATTTGTCCATTTCTTTTACAATGACCAGTTGCAACCAAACTCAGATCATAGATGCAACATGAAAACCTTCATATGTTAATGAGGTCACATGGCAAAGGTCACCTGAGGTCAAGATGTAAAATTGGATGCATATGTAAAATTGATTACATTTAAACAGATGAAGTACAATTGTAACCAAACTCCAGGATGTTTATTTATTTACATTATAATGTTTACTTATTATGTCTTTAACAGGGAGGCTATACTATGTCCTCTTTCTTTCTAGTTGCCTGATGCCTGTGGTTTGAGAGCCACCTTGTTTTTAATCTACCCATATAAACGGACGACCTATTTGGGACCGCTGTCCCTATTTTTTGATTGCGGTCAGTGAAAGTGGTCAGAATGACCAATTTCCAAAGTGGTCAGAATGACCAATTTCACTACGTTATTTTAGCTTAATGCAATATAATGTTAGCATTTAAAAAAAAATTAACATGGTATAGCAGGATTGTCTCCAGGGCAATTTGGGTGCCGGCTAATTTTACTGATGGCGAGCGGAGCGCAGCGGATCACGGCGCGGGGTCCAGGGGCCTGCTTAGGGTTTTTTTGTGATGCAATTTGGCCTATTTAGGGGTTCCTGCCACATAATTTCTTATTTTATGAGGCAGTTTAACGATTTTATCCATGTAGAATAGAAGAAAAAAAAGATGATTTTTTTTTTAGTGCGGTTTTTTAGAGCCGGTCGGCCAGCGTGAGTGCCGGCTACACCCGACCGGCGCGGAGACAACCCTGGTATATAGATATTCAATTGTTAAGAAATGAAATATGTGTAAATGGTGTTGTGAATATTACATTATTAACAAATTGAGCTCTCTAAATCCTGAAAAATGTGTTACTGTTTTTGGCAGGTTTTTCGGCCATTTTCGTGGTATTTCGAAAAAAACGTCACTCAAGAACACATTGACCGATACTCATAATTCTTTTTGTAAAATAAATCTTTTATTGCAATCTTTCATTTGACACCAATTTTGTAATGTCTCAATTATTTGAATTTATGTGTGCCATGCCTATTAATAGCAAGCAGAGGTCTCCTCCTTTGTTATATCCTTCCACGCCCCATCAATCAATATTGGGGAAGCTGCCAAGGCTTCTGATTACATGACTCGATCAACATTGCCTCGGGGGAGAGGGGGTCACTTTTTCTCCTTAATTGGAACAAAGTGTACCAACTTTTTTTCCCTTGATTGTAGCTAGGGCGAAAGCCTGCTTGCTCAGAGATGAGGAGTTTATCCACCCAAAACAAGTTCGATTCGGTCATTAAAAGAGCTGTTGGGTGGCAGTGGCACAGAAGTGAAATTGGTCTATAGCTCTCAGGCTATGAGCCATCTTTAAATGGTTTAACCCTAACACTCCCGGTGGATTTTCCAACGAAATTTTGTTCAAGCAAAAAAAGCACACACAAGAGGTGCCACGCCCCGGGGTTTGAACCCACGACCTCTCGGTTACAAGTCCAACGCTCTCCCAACTGAGCCACGGGGGGAGCTGTGCTGGGCGAGCGGGGCCATTATTTCACCCAAAAACCTCAGCGCCGGGTGGAACCGACAGGCTGGGAAATGGGATTTCATGGGGTGTGGGGCTGTAAGGGTTAATACAGGTGAAATTAGAGAAAAAAAGTGAAAATTGAAAAGAAGAAAAAAAATCGTTCCTTAACCCTAACACTCCCGGTGGATTTTCCACAAAAACAAATTTCAAGCAAAAAAAGCACACACAACAAGAGGTGCCACACCCCGGGGTTTGAACCCACGACCTCTCGGTTACAAGTCCAACGCTCTCCCAACAGAGCCACGGGGGGAGCTGTGCTGGGCGAGTGTATTCGCCCAGCTATGTAGCCCGGGGCCATTATTTCACACAAAAACCTCAGCGCCGGGTGAAACCGACAGGCTGGGAAATGGGATTTCATGGGGAGTGGGGCTGTAAGGGTTAAAGGGCACCAGAACAATAGCTTACCTTCAGATCTTAGAAAGTTTGTAAGTAGATAAGCAGTGGTTGGTCTGGTAAATGGGTCATTTCTTTGCAATAGGTCTATTTTTAAAAGCTTTTGATCTTTCCTTTGAGATATCACTTAGACAATTAGCTTTTCCAGGTTCACACGAGCCAATACCATTTTCCAACTACAATGTAGGTGTTTTATGTTTGGAAAAAAGGTGGTAGGATATTGAATTTGAACCACTCAACAATGATAGGTAAAGATAAGAAACTGGGAGAAATTAGCTATGTTGAATTCTAAGTGATATCCACTGACCATAAATAACATCAGTTGCCTCTTTATGAAATGCATGCCACTAAATGTAAACTTAAAGGGGCATTGAGAGATGTATCGATATACTAAATGAGCAAATAACTTAAAGATAATCATCAACATAGCCCAAATCCAAAATGTCATACAATTCCGACATCGCATTCATGCCAAAATAAGCAAATAACGGCACTTCCGGGTTGAGATTTGCCGCGAAAGTCTAAGCACTTCTGGGTTGAGATTTGCCGCGAAAGTCTAAGAAAAACATGAAATTTTATATGATAAACGGCGAATGTTGGTAAACTGTTTCAGATGGTAGTTAGTATAATGCCTAAGTATTACTTTGATGCCAAAAACTGATTTCCATTATAATTGAGGGTGCACTCCAATACCCTTTTAAATGGTTTAGGATGTTGGGTACTTTTACAAAGATTGCATGCACTACAACTCACCTGTGGCAAGCAGCTAATGGATTGCGGGCTTCCAACATATGGTGCATGTACTTGAAGAGAAGGCCATATGTTATTATGGCCTTGTTGTCCAGATTGAATAGCAAAGCCTCCTGACCATCAAACAACAGACGACATCCGCAGGATCCAGAACTTCTTCTGCAAAAAACTGATAAAAACAATTGTTTATGAAACAGTTATATCATTAAATTAACCCAAACATTGCTACATATCCAAATAAATCCTAAAACAGCACTGTATTGGTAGCAATCTTGTGACTTTATTCCATAATGGCACACTATAATTATGTACACATAATTCTTGAAGACTTGCAAAACCTCATCCATCCAAGGTGGACTAGCATTGGTAATCAGGATTAATTTGAGGTTGGTAGAATCAAATAGTCTGCCCCTTGTTTTGCCCAGTTTTCATATAGAGTTTCATTCCTTAATAATAAAAATCACCCCTTCCTGGTTTATATATAATATTATATATTATCAATGTGGTAGTTAAGTCCACTCCAACACAGTATTAATTCTTATATCTGAGGTTGGGTCAGACCAAGTCCAATTCAAGAATCCTTCTAGTTCCATTGACAAAGTATGGATCAATGAAAATGTAATTGTCTTTGTGGAATAAACAGGTGCTCGAATAAACAAGTGATATTTAGGCCTTAACATATTTGTTGGACCAATGTTACGGTAGTGACCCATCCATCTTTCCTTTTGACAGGCAGAATTTAAGTCATCTCCCAGAAGAGATCCTACAATAGTGGTTACAATTAAAACTCAACAAACTAAAATCTACTTCAGACAAAGACTGACAAATAAGTTGATAGGAACTCATTTGAATCCACTGAACCCCTGACAGTTGCAGACAGTGGCAGGTATGTTTGAAAGGATAATTTTGGAAGGCTAGTTATTATAGAAAATATTGCATATTGAATTGATTTTTTATTAAAATGTTAAAACATTTTAATTAGTGATGCCTAATTAATAATTAAATCGAAATTAGACAAAGCAAATATACATTTTTAACTCTTCAAGTACCATGAACCAACAAGTCACAGCAGCATCAACTCTTCTCAATAGACCAAACTTTTACTTTGCATATTTCATGCATATATAATTAGCCATAATTAGGACATTTCTTGGCAACTGGAATTGAAAACATTAGGGTTCAACCAGTTACCAGATCGGATATCGTATCGGAAGGGAAATGTCACATCGGTTGATCCCTAGAAAAATTAAGAAAATAAACAGAAAGTAGTTGCCAAATATGTTGGTATTAATACCCCTTTGACCTACCATTTCAACCGAAATTTTTAAAAATCAGTTCCGGAATTGTTAGACTAAATTTTTAATCAGCCAATTGAGCCACCTTAAATTTATTCTTTATGTTTTTATTACCCTTGGTTAGTTAGTTGTTTGGTTGGTTTGTTGGATGGTTCCTGGCATGACTGGTAGCTTATGTATGCAAACGACTTTCAGCAAAGGAGTCACATTGTACAATCACTAAAGAGGGTGTCCTGTGTCCAGCATATATTTTATTTGGCTAATCCACTGGGGGCAGAAAATAAAGGTCTACCTTTATTTCTCTTCCTTTCAATATGGCCCAATAGCTCAGCACCTGGGATGGTTGATAGCTTAAGTCTTTTAGACAACCCGATTACACAACCCTTACCCTAAATCCAACAGAAGCACCGTGCTGGTGGGCCTCAATTCCACAGCCTTTCATTGTACTTGTGCATTCAACCCTGTTAGCTTGATTGATATGATCCCCTATTATGATTTTATTCATACCTCTCACTGGATGATATATCCCATCCACACTACATACATGAGTTATTTCCATGCTGTCGGTGTAGATGGTGGCATTCCTCATAAAAATGGGATTATGTTGGTCCCACTCATGACCATGTGGACATGTTTTCCTTGGTCCTGTTTCTGGGATTTCTGGAATGAGGTTATGTGGATACCTCAAATATCCTGTTTCGTACTGCCTATACACCTGTGAAAAGAAGAAGACAAATTGCACATTAAGGAACGATGTTTTTTCACTATTTTTCTTTTTTCTCTAATTTTTGTCTCATTTACCAAACACTCTTGAGTAACTATGAATTACTTTGATACAATGTGCTCGTGTCACCCGGCTCGGCAGTTTTTCAATGTATTGTCTCCCCCCTCCCGTGGCCTAGCGGTAGATCGTCTGGTCTGCCTCTGAACCCAGAGGTCCGGGGTTCGAGCCCCGTGGGAGTGGGCCCTTTTTCCCCTCGGGTCATTAAAAGATTCATAATGTCCATGTTCATACAATGTATACTACAAGTAAGATCCCACACTCCACAGCGATTGAAAGTGACATTAGGGTCGAAGGAAAATGTCAGAATATTTTTTGGGCTTCATTCTATTTAAATTGTTGTTGGTAGAACTTGTGCAGAAATGAAAAATACTGTTTAAAGTGGTATCATCCAAATCTGAGCATTATTTCTTGCGTTGTGACCAAAACTGTATTACGATAATTTACCACATTTTTAAAGGCGTACAAAAGCAAAATACGGATTATTCCAATAACCCTAACGCTACTACGTCTCACAGTCACCTCACAGCCAGCACCACGTGGCTTGCGCGCGCACAAGTTCTATCTCCTGTAGCACTAAACTACGGGTATATATGGTCTCCGATTTCTTAGCCTGTGAAGCCCTCCCCCTGTGGCTGAGTGTTAGTATATCTCGCCTGTCACGCGGCCGACCCGGGTTCAACTCCCGGCGCCGGCGGACATAATTTTCCCCATTTTTTTATTTAACCCCCTCCCCCTGTTCTTCGTTCCATCCCCACTGCCACGTTCTAGGGTTAGGGTTAATACGACACCACACAGTGCATTTTTATAACCCTAACGCTACTACGTCTCACAGTCACCTCACAGCCAGCACCACGTGGCTTGCGCGCACACAAGTTCTATCTCCTGTAGCACTAAACTACGGGTATATATGGTCTCCGATTTCTTAGCCTGTGAAGCCCTCCCCCCGTGGCTGAGTGTTAGTATATCTCGCCTGTCACGCGGCCGACCCGGGTTCAACTCCCGGCGCCGGCGGACATAATTTTTCCCATTTTTTATTTAACCCCCTCCCCCTGTTCTTCGTTCCATCCCCACTGCCACGTTCTAGGGTTAGGGTTAAGGGAGGACTTAAAGAAGTTTTTGATTTGATTTTTTTAATTTTGTGAGTGCTGTAATTATTGAACTATTAATCAAATGCCTATAAAAGTATACATTTTTGGAAAGGAAATGGATCAGAGAATCCAAATTTGGCGTCAATATTGACCAAAAACATAGATTTTTTGAGAAAATCACAAAATTCACTTATTTTGACCCAAAAGTTTTTGGAACAAAGCTAACAAAAATAATTTTGAGTAAAAAATGGCCAAATCACTTTATAATGATGTTAACCCTAACTCTACCCCCCACTTTTTCAGAATTTGTTCTTCAACGCGGAAAATCGACCAAACTATCCCCCCGATCCCACCCGGGATTTGATCCAGGGACCTCTCACACCAGAGGCGAGGGATTCCACACTTCACCACGGCTGTCAAGCACAGTTCTGGGCAGTGTATTGCCCAGACTGTATGTATTGGGTCCATTTTTTCATGGATGGTACCAACGTGCCCAGTGCCCCAGTCGAAAAAATATTGGATTAGGTTTAAAAAAAAAAAAATTGTCCCTTCATAAGTGTCTTACAGTGGCGTAGCTCGGGGGGGGGGGGGGGGGGGGGGGGGGGGGGGGGGGGCAAATGCCCCCCCCCCCTTAAGGAAAAATCCCATTTGTGCCCCCTGCCCCCACCCCCTCTAAAAAAAAAGAAAATAGGAAAAAAAATGATAAAAGACCGTGATGGCGTGGAGTGGAACTGGTTATGTGTGGGTATATTCAGCCCAAATTGTCAAATATAAGGCAAAATAGTATATGTATTACATGTACTGTGCGGTTTTTTGGACCCCCCCCCCCCACCCCCCACACCCCCCACTTTCGTGAAATTCACGAGTTGATGACTGGGGAAAAAATTGGGGCAACCTTTTACGAAAATTTCAGAAATCTTGCCCCCCCTGAAAAAAATCCTAGCTACGCCACTGGTGTCTTAACATCATCATCAAGTGATTTGGGCATTTTTAACTCAAAATTATGTTTGTTAGCTTTGTTCAAAAAAATTGGGTCAAAAAACAACATTTTTGGTCAAAATTGATGCAAAATTTGGATTCTCTGATCCATTTCCTTTCCAAAAAGGTATACTTTTATAGGTATTTGAGTCATGAACTAACCAAATTCAACAAAAAACTTCCTTAAGTCCCCCTTGAGGCCAACTTTAGACCCCCACCCCAAATATCCACAGATTTTCAATATATGACCATGTGAAAAATTATAAGTTTCTTTTTGAGCCCAGTTTTATGTTCTGTGTTTCAATCTAAGCTGAACATATATCAGATACATGTACATACATTAGTCCCATTTTAAAATAAAATAAAACAGTGTTAACAATTTAAAATTGGAACACAGACCATATAACCATTTTTATGACAAGATTAAAAGGCCGCGGAATCAAATCCACTACTGCCAGTGCTGGCTTTGATGTATGTTTGTCTACAAAAGGGCCTTAGAAGATCCACAGGAACCCATGAATTTGTCCTATTTTTAATGTCATTAAATTAGTGCTGTTGAGATCTTTTTTTCATATTGACATGTTTTTATTTCACAATCTCGATATCAACATGATGTCGACATATTATTATGATCCAAATACCAAGCTGAGTGTCCCCGCAAATTAATTCCCGCTATAGTATAGAATATTACCGCAGATCAAAAATATTGATAAGTCAATGTACACAAGTTAGAAATCCTTAGTATAATACGGTACTTGAATGCAAAATCATTTTGAAACAATGTCAAACTTGCGGTCAATAAGTATGACACAAATAATGAGGCTAGGCTACTAATTTTGCACACTGACAACAAATTCTCTGTCTATATATGCAATGTTTTAATCATGAATTCACCAATCCATATCGCCCATTAGCTCGCTATAATTCATGTAGGAGACTGACGTTGCCAGTCACCGCTATGGAAAATTATATATTGAAAATACATGTGCACACAAAATCGTTTTTCCGCCATTTAACCGAAGATAACACAGGAACTATGGCAAACTCAGAAATTGCGAAAGTAAAATACAAATTACGTCATGGATCTATCGATGGAACGGACACTGTGATTGGTCTTCGTATAGTAAACATTACTAGCACAAATCAATAAAAAACAGCACTTCTGGAATTTTCGACGCCATGTTTGTTTCAGTTTTGTTGGTTTTGTTTAGTAATTTTGTACTTCCTAGTCGAAATATGCCATTGCAAAATACGCGATGGAGCAAGTTGTGAGGGGAACTAGCGTGATTACTTTTAATGGTTTAATTTGCTATAGTAAGTTGGATATCTCCGACACACTTTGTTAATAGAAATTGCCCTATCTACACAGCACAAAATGTAAATGCAATCATGGTATAAAGACTGTAATCGAAATCAGGAAAAAGAACACACCACCCTCCCCCCCCCTCTTCCCTCCACCAAATCCCATCAAGATAGGCCTTACTGATCTATTTGACTCCATATTTGACCCCCGATGACCCTGAAAAATTAATCAACAAAAAGAACACACCATCCCTCTTCCGTCCACCAAATCCCATCAAGATACATGTAGGCCTTACGGATCTTATTTGACCCCAGATGACCTTGAATGACCTCCAATGACCTTGAAAATTTAATCAGCAAAAAGAATACACCACTGCCTTCCCTCCACCAAATCCAGTCAAGATAGGCCTTACGGATCTTATTTGACCCCCGATGACCTTGAATGACCTCTGATGACCTTGAAAATTTATTCAGCAAAAAGAACACACCACTCCCCTTCCCTCCACCAAATCTCATCAAAATAAGCCTTACTGATCTATTTGACCCCATATTTGACTCAGATGACCTCCATGGTGACAAAGAAAATTTAATCAGCAAAAAGAACACACCACCCCCCCCCCCCTTCCCTCCACCAAATCCCATCAAGATAGGCCTTACTGATCTATTTGACCCCCGATGACCCCAACAAATTAATCAACAAAAAGAACACACCATCGCTCTTCTGTCCACCAAATCCCATCATGATAGGCCTTACGGATCTTATTTGACCCTGATGACCTTGAATGACCTCTGATGACCGTGAAAATGTATTCAGAAAAAAAGAACACACCACTCCCCTTCCCTCCACCAAATCTCATAAAAATAGGCCTTACTGATCTATTTGACCCCATATTTGACCCAGATGACCTCTGGTGACCTTGAAAATTTAATCAGCAAAAAGAACACACCACCCCCTTCCCTCCACCAAATCCCATCAAGATAGGCCTTACTGATCTATTTGACCCCATATTTGACCCCCGATGACCTTGAATGACCTCCGATGACCTTGAAAATTGAATCAGCAAAAAGAACACACCACCCACTTCCCTCCACCAAATCCCATCAAGATCGGCCTTACGGATCATATTTGACCCCGATGACCTTGAATGACCTCCAACGACCTTGAAAATCGAATCAGCAAAAGAACACCCCACCCCCTTTCCTGACATCAAGTCCCATCAAGATAGGCCTTACGGATCTCTAGATATCGCGTCACAAAAGTTTTAAGCATACTTGACCCCGATGACCTTGAATGACCTCCGATGACCTTAAAAAATCAATCAGCAACAGAACGCACCACCCCCTTCCCTCCACCAAGTCCCATCAAGATAGGCCTTACCGTTCTCCAGATATCGCGTCACAAAGGTATTTCTTAGCACATGGCAGACGCCGGACAGAAATAGTGATAACATAGTCTATTTCTGATTACATCAGGCGAGACAATAAAAACCATTAAAAAAATAATTGTTTGTAAGAAAAAAATGATTTTACAATTTCCTGTACTTCAGACGCAGTATTTTCAGTCGGCATTTCAAAACCAATGCGCACGCACACTTTGAGACAACCTTTTTTAATTTAGCCTAATTAACAACAAATAATTAACATGTTAAAAGTGTGCAAGGAAATTTACCTGAGTTTTCTGATATTTTCAAAATGAAATACTCTAGTCTTACCTCTTGTGACTCTGTGGAAATAGGGTATGGAATGGTATCACATGATACACTCTTATATGTGATCCCTGTCCTAGGCAGTGCTTCTGTAGCTTCCTCATCATCATCCTCATCGCCTTTCCATTCTCGATATGCCTTGATATGGCTACAGTTGGATGTCCTGGCCTTGGAGTGACAGGAACACAATAGTTTCTTGGTGCGCGTATTTAGACATATTGTTTCCATGGCATTTTTGTCAAACACTGCCACGAGAAGGGGAGTAACAGATACTTTCAAGATGCTGTCTTCAATATTATCTAAACACATAGAATTAAAATAAAATTGTGAGAATAAATATTGAGATAAATTAACCGAACGTGAACGATAATAAGCCCCCTAAGTGCATAAAAAGTATGTTGACCCCTGACGTCACAGTCTGCCATTGAACAGAATGGTTAAATCACATTCAAAAATGTACACAAAGTCAATGTCAACTTATTCTGGCTAGAAATCTGGTGCATTGGAGAACAATTCTTTATGTTCCTGGCCTTTGCTGAGATGAATGAAGATTGGGAGAGTGTGTTGCTGTACATGTACATGTATGCATTTGATTTTGGGACCTCGTGTTAATTTGTGTGAAAATAGAAATCATAATTATTGACTTTGAACATTCATAAATTTGGTATTAGACTAGCTACTTACGATTGTTTATGTAACCAGGGAACATTTTCAAAATCATGAAATCTCAATCAGATTTTTCCTGTTTGTTTTAGCTATTTTGGTGACATTTGTTAAGAATGTCATTGTTGTTACTTACGTACGTGTTGGGAATACAATTAGCTTTGAAATGAGACTACTGTGAAAAATGTTGAAAATATACTATCACGTCCGAAAACGTGAATGTAGCCAAAATGAAGGCTCAAAAAAGATCATTGTCCTCTACCATAAGGGGCACTTAAGACCAGTGTTTTCAGAAGGCCAAGGGTGTGGGCTAATAGTGATACAATATCAAAACCAGATTGACAGTCATTTGTTCGGATAGGAACAATAGCGGCTGTCTGTCTATACCGTTTAGCAGAAGACTAATCTCTCCGTGGATGATCTGTCTTCATAGTCACTAGAATGATTGCAGACTTATAATTCCTGACAGTCTATGCCTAAAGTCCGGTGTCAAATTTCTCTGCAGGGAACTTCAAGATTTGGCTTTCAGTTGCCCGAGTGGGAGAGATATTTTGATCAACACATCACTCGTTGTATGGAGCCAGACGCTTAGAATTTATTGTAAGCGTTGATTGGCTTTGACCTGAGGCGACAAGTCCTGCAGTTCTTCGAGAAAAACCTTTCTTCTGGCAGCGATAATTAGGTTCTCTGTTGGCATGTGGTTTTTTTGAACCCCTGCCTAAGCAGGTCTATTAGTAGTAGGGGGAGCAACTTGGCATGACCCAAAAGCAAGTCCACCATCAGCCAAAACCACACGTTTCGGCCAGAGGGGGGTTACGAGAAGAATGAAACATTCCTCTCGAGCCACCTTCCCAACTGCTCCTCAGTTGTACCCATGGGATGTTTGAATGCTGAACTACAAAATGAAATCTGCAAAAGCTTGTGGTTCTGATCAAATTCCACCAAAATTGGATTTTGTGTATAAATTTAGTGTACTTATAAACAGATTATTTTAAATTGTCATAACTCTGTGCTATCTGGATGAATGGGTCTGGAGTGAGCTGTGAATAATGAAAGTCTTAGCTATCTTTACACACACACCAACAGTGCGTAATCACACACAAATCAATGATTTCCTATACCTAGCGCAACTTTGCTGATGTTATGCATGGTCATTGAAACCGCCATAACTTAAAAAGTATCCATTCGATTTTGTTGAATGATGTATCAAACTGCGGAGAAGACATTTGCTCATTTAATTTTATGTATAGCCTATCTCAGATTTTTGGTACAGATTATCTAATTAGCCAACCTCAAAGTACCTGAAAGTACCTGGTCAGGGACTTTTGTTGCTAGGTGTACATGTATATTGATGATTTGAGTCCCCTATAGATAATCAGAAGAGCTTCAAATTGCATATGCAATTGCATTCTATGAAACTGAAAATTACATGACCCCCTGCTTTTGTTAAGTTGTACGTTTTGGGTGGTTTTGTGAGTCTTCATAATCGTAACCCTAACAAGTTAGAACATTCAGGGCAGAAACCTGATATGAGGTGAAAAGCATGCAATAAATGACATTTTTTGAAATCATAAAATTGGATTTTGTAACATACATAGAGTGGAAATAAACTGTTAGGTCTGCGCGACAACTTATTTTTCACTCTAGTAAAATCACTCTAAAACCATGATTTTGAGTAAAAAGGAATTATGATGTATCGCTCTGTAACTTTGCAAGAAAATCTACTTTCTAAAAGAATCATGAATGTCGGTCCCTAGAAAAAAGTTACACAACCTAAACAACCCCTGTTTAAGAATAAAAAGTTACATAACCCCCTATTTCAACATTTGAAAAGTTACACACCCCTAAAGTTACCCCCACCCCACCCTCCACCATTATATTGAACGGTCCCTTTTTTAGGGTGACTGTAGTGTAACCCAAATAAGTTAAACCCAAAATGGGGTTCAAAACAAGTTTATCTTATCCCCTTTTCTCTCTATCTGATCTCCCCAACCTCCCTGAAGCTGAAAACACCAATTTATTAGTCTGTCGAGCAAAATTATTTTCCATTTATCATGGATGATAGTCACAGAAAAGCTTCATATTGTATACATGTAACTACATGTAGGGGTAGGGGGTCAAAGGTAAATTTCAAAATGCTTTTTGGGGCTTCATTCTTAGATTCTGGGATATAACTTGTGCGGATATAAAAAATTAAAAAACCATTTAAATCGTCAAAATTGTAGCATTATTTCTTGCGTTGTGACCAAAAACGTAGTTCGAAAAATGACCCAATTTCTTGCGGAAAAGGGCTAATTTTGACACTTTTGCAGATTTTTTAAAAATGTCATTAAATCAAGTCTTGGTCTGAAAATAACATATACTGGGAGTATAAGATGCATATTTTACATTTACCTACCGTATTATCCAGGGCTATTTAGCGCCCAGGGCAGTTGAGTTAGCAAAGTAATTTTGTGTGGGCGCTTACACTATAAAAGCTTACATTTTCGCGGTGGTTTTATTTTTGATTTGATGGTTATTTTGTAGGGAATTCTGATTATTTTTTTTAAATATTTTAAAATATAACAATATTTTTTGAAAAAGAGGTCATTCTCTTCAGGACAAATGGGCACATTCATGATCTGAAAACAGATAAGACAGACAACATTGCCATGTATCTTATTTCAAAAGTCTTCTAATGGGCATTTTATAAGGCAAAATATTCAAAACCGCAAATCACACAACAATTTCAGAATTATTATTGATTTGAATAGAATGACTCATGGAGCATTTGAAGCAACGTGTGTATTTTATCTAAAAGTAAATTTGTATTACCTTCTATATCTCCAGCAGCAAATGGGTTGTATGCCACGATGAACGATGGCATCAGTTGATTTGCCACGTATGTGTGCATACACATATCATCATTTTCCCTATAGGAAAACTGTATGAATGGTTCGTTTAGATGTGGCGCTGTCAGCTGCAAACGCTGGTGCTTGCTGGCTCCTTGGTGACAAGGGCATGTAAAAACATACCCTCGTTCCGGTCCACCAACATCGGGACATCCTACAAACCATCGCTTGTGAAGAATAACGTAGGCTGCACTTGCCAAATCTCCTTTTGCTCTGTCAAACTCGGGGAGAACGGCAAATTGCTTGCTTACATCAAACGCCAGTTTTTTCTTTCTGACACACGCCAGATAAACGCACTTGGGCTGTATGGTTGAGACCACCACCCTACAAAAAAGAAAGAAGAAAAGACAAGATGGATACATAAATCTTTGGTACCAGTAGTTATTTTTATAGTACATGACAACAAATCTGACAGCAAGTATGATTCTCTCGCAATCTCAGATGCCAGGTTGTGCCCGTAGCGGTCACTCTCGTGAGGTGTTCCGCCACAGTGGAACCAAAGGCTGAATGCCGGATAGCTGCTGAAGGCGACTGTCAACGGACCTCAGGCACTCCTCTCAGTATGGGGAGTAGGTCCCCAGCTCTATCTTACCTTCTGCAGGGAGCAGGGGCGTAACAGAGGTTGGTTGTCAGCAAAAACAAATCCTGGTGAGAATAATTCCGTCTCGAAATTTTTCGTAAAAGGTTGCCCCAATTTTTTTTCCAGTCAGTCACCTCGTGGGGGTGGGGGGTGGGTGGGGGTAGGGTCAAAAAAAATTGCACGGTCACAAAATTTCGCACTACAAAAAGCACAACAATCAACAATTTGTTGACTGTTCTGCTTTTTGTACTGCAAAATGTTCTTTCTTTACCTTTCGTCTTTTCTTTCTTTCCCCTTTTTTCTCCTTTTCAGGGTGTGTATTAATTATTATTGGCCCATTTTTAGGCCCTTGTCATTTAAAACTGGAACATGCTACAATTTTGTTGATTAAAGTTCTGAAATCAGCATAAAAAGTTAGTTTTAGATACCAAATCTCAATATTCTAGGGGGTTTACTTCTTGAGATAATGGCCGCTCAACATGGACTTTCATTTCGCGACGCATGTTTTTTGCGGAATTTAGGCGACCCCCACCCAAATTTTCAAATTGCCGCTACGAGATCACGAAACGGAATTAGGACCTCAACATTTCAGGTTTTTCACATCTCATCAATATCTATAGGTGCACTTTGACTTATTTGAGTTATTTTTAGAAAATTTGCTTGGCATTGGCAACAAGACATAAGTGTTTCAAAAGCAAAACATTCTATATGGCCATGTGTTTTAAGTTGGGCAGCTAATATAAGGGGAGCCGGTTCGCTTGTGCGAGATTTCGAAGGTTCTTCATCAAAATTTCTTACTGGAGGGTACTACCTACCCAGGCAAATAACCTATCAAATTAAAGCTTTTGTTGAGTACTTTAAAATGGTACCCCACGTTTTGTGGTAGCATGTTGCATTCTTGAATTATGGACACATTTATGAAAGATAGCTTTGGGTGAGCTGAGGCACTGGTATGTAGGGTTCGGCAGAATCCATGATTTTTTAAAGCAAAATCCGTGGGCAGTTTGTGTAAAATCTGTGATTTCCGTGATTTGTGTGATTTTAAGCAGAACCGAGATCAAACTGTGGGAATTGACAATGACACATGAAATCCATGCGGTCATATCTTTAGTCACTCAAATAAAAATATATATTACTCAAGGGATATTAGTAAATAAGTGTTAGATTGGAATAAAAATGCTATGTAAAAAATAAAAGGTAAATGGTGATATAAAAAAAAATCATGCAGTGTAGTTCTCAAAAAAGCCACAATTCTGATAATTTGTGATTCTTATTATCAAATAAGACTGTGAAAATCGGCTTGTTGGACAAGTTACCGCGGTTGAAATAGCATATTCTGTGATTTTACAGTACAATTTCCCAAATCTGTGATCAATTATAAAATCCGTGAATTACGCCGTGAAATCCGTGTTCACGGATTCTGCCGAACCCTACTGGTATGGAGGCACCGATATGTAAAAATGTAAGAAATGTAAAATTTTAGTGGTACTAGTATATTGGATAAATGGGTTATTTTTAACATTTCACATGTCTTGCATATTTTGAAAGATATTAATAGGAGTGGGCTATAGATGGTCATAGTTTCAGATCATGCTTGCTACATGATTTTTTGATGACTTTATACGTACTAACAACATTTTCAACAACAAAATTGAAAAAAATGCAAAATCCAGGGTGCCCCGGCCAAAAAACCACAAAAAGTCGGCCATTATGGAAAAACAGTATTTTGATCATAAATCAATCAATTTTGGTCCAATCAATTTGATTTTGGTGGCAATACCCATGTTTGTGGAGACATGGAATAATCTTATGCAACTTCTATCGCATGACGATGTTTCGTTTTCCTGAAAATGGCATTTTTAGTAAAAATAGCCCTGTGGGGGCGCTGTTTTACAAAATACCTTTCGCATCGAAGAATCTCAAATTCTAATTTTGAAATATGATAGGAGTTACATTTTAGGCATTTCCTGAAAATCTGAGTAAAATACCATTTATTGTTTTGAAGCTACACCATTTTGAACATCTTTGAATTGTCTCCATTGAAACACACACTAATGAAAGTTCGTTGACCCCTGTACTATCCAATGGAAGCGCTTTTAATGCGTTCTTGTGATTTTAAAATTGATGCCACAGTAAAATGAAATGAGGTAGCATGCTCACATCTTCAGACAATGTTTCTTGACACACTCTTAACATATTTCATGTATTCAAATTCATTTTAATTAATGCGATAGCTACTTTTTTGCAAAGCGCCCTCACAGTCCAAATTTGACCAAAATCATGTATTACAAGACAACGAAGGGATTATATGAGACGAAACCAACATAGAATGACATCTTTTACCCTTAAACATGGGTATTGCCACCAAAATCAAATAAATTAGACCAAAAATGACTGAGTTATGATCAAAAGACTGTTTTTTCCAAAATGGCCGACTTTTTGTGGTTTTTTGGCCGGGGCACCCTGGATTTCGCATTTTTTTCAATTATTTTTTTGAAAATGTTGTCAGTACGCATGAAGTCATCAAAAAATCATGTAGCAAGCGTGATCTGAAACTATGACCTAAAAATGACCCTCTATAGCCCACTCCTAATATTAAAGAGAAGAATGAAAATATAAGTGCATTATTAATCAAAATATTAGTAAAATATCAATTTGCAGTTCGACTATTGTTTTTATTTGTAACAGTGCCTCGGCTCCCAATAAGCTTTTCACAAAATTGTCCATAATTCAAGAATGCAACATGCTATCAGAACTTAGGGACCATTTTAAAGTACTCAACAAAAGCTTTAATTTGATAGGTAATTTGCCTTGGTAGGTAGTACCGTTCAGTAAGAAAGTTTGATATAACATTCAAAATCTTGCACAAGTAAACCGGCTTCCCCACGTCACAAAGATCCTCACACATCAGAAAAACTGTAACAGGTATTTTTAAACGCTCTTGAGCTGAGCAACTCAAATATGATGTCAATTTTGACATAGAGTGTGATGGTACAAATACATGATTGCCTAAAGTCAGACAATTTTTCTCAAAAATAGTTGGTGTTTGACTTTCAATAACCCTCTTGCCCCTCACCCTACCTAAAAAACAACCCCATTTTTGGAATCCTTGTGAAATTTCCCTTCAGAAAATGTATACTTTTTCTGTAGTAGATAGTACATGGGAGGAAATATTCTATTTCAGTGTGAAGTTGATGCGTTTCGAAGTGTAAAATTTGTGACAAATCTAACGAAACAAAACACATGGCCATATATCAGTGTCCGTACTCAGGGGTGTACTTTCGGCGCGAATCCGCGAATCGATTCGCGCAAAATCACTACCGCGCGAATCCAAGTGGATTCTTGCCAAAAATACTTTTTTTTAAAACTTTTTTCTTCTTCTTTTTAAGTCCAAAACAGGACCTTAGATGACTGGTATTTGACCCTTAGTCAACAAACATGCCGAATTTGGAAGTTATGCAAGCTTATAGCCTTATTATTGATATTATTTTAATTAATTTTAAGAAGTGTTTGATTCAATTTGTACACTATTATTTTCTAAGTATACAATAGTACAATAAATGTTTAAAATGCGGAATTTAAATTCAGTAAAAAGGATTCTCGCAAAAATATTCTGCGAGAATCCATCTCGCAAAATTCCTCTGCGAGAATCCATTTGGATTCTCGCAGGATGTCGCGAAAGTACACCCCTGCCGTACTGTCCGAATTAGAAAATAAAACTTACCTGCACAACAGCAATATTTTCTAGAAAAATGGATTTTCCCCCTTAAAAATGGCTATTTTCCCCCTTAAAAATGGCTGAATATCACAATTTTACATGCACACAGGCAAATGTTTACATGCACAGAGCCATTTGTGCATGTAATAAAACCCCTCTATTTCGAACACTGCCATATATATGCATGCACTCAACTTAGGGACAGGGGGAAATGCTCAATAGTGCAAAAGCACCCAAAAAAGCAGCTTTTGCCCAAAAAAGCACTTTTTCATCACACAGCAATTTTTTCAAAACAATTCTAAATGTTTAACAAACAATGCCCATTTACCTAAAAATCAACAACAAGTTACATAACTGTGGCTGCACTTAGTATAGTTTGAATGTAGTTTTGAATGAAAAATGATGGCTTTGACAACGAAAAAAGAAATATGTCAACATGGAAACATGCAATATAATCGCGCTTTTGGATTTATTTTTAACGCATACATGTATGGCACAATTTTGGTGAAAAAAGCACCTTTCAACTAAAAAAAAAGCACCTTTTAACTAAAAAAAAGTACCTTTTGCTCCAAAAAGCACTTTCTCCCAAATCAAGCAGCACTTTTAGTGCTTTTAAAAAGCGCAAAATCCCTGTCTACACTGAGCGTTACGCAGTACTTTGTACATGTAGGCACAATGTGCGGTTGCCTTAATTGATTGATCTGCGCAAGTTGTTTTTCACAGCATTTGATTGTATTCAGAGGCATGACGTAAGTCCGCTGCCTTTGATTATATTTTTTTATTCTAACAATAGGCCAAAGCAAAAAAAGGACAAAGGGACAAGGCATAACGCCTAACGGGTAGACCGTGCCTGACCATGAAGGAGAAGAGTCTCCAAAACACTTTTTGATTCATATGAAAGGTTAGACATGTATTAACATTTGGTGTGAGTATAAAGTTGGAGATTAAATGTAACCAAGGTCAAAGCTCATGGAGAATGTCTGTGTTTTTTCGATATTTTCTGTCTGGAGCCAACTTTAGACGCTTGCCAACTATTTATTAAATGAGTCAGGGCTCTATCATTGCTTGTGGGTAACAACATGTGACTGTACAATACAAATATGCAATATGAAGCTTTTTTGTGACTATCAACCATGATTGTGGGGGGTCTTAAAATGGAAATTAATTTGTTCGACGGACTAAATTGGTGTTTTGCGCTGCCTGTAGAAAGAAAGGGGGATAAGATACACTTGTTTTGAGGCCATTTCTGGGTTATTTGGGTTACAGTCACCCTAAGTACCAATTTCCAGCTTTGCATCTTATTCCAAAGGTCCTCTATAGACAATTATAAACACAAAATATTCAATGACGTGAATCGCGTCACTTGAAGGGGCGGTAACCTCCCAACTTTGAAGGGCCATAATTCCGAAACGACTTGGATTTGGAATTTTATATTTTGCATGTGTTCATTATACAGGTCTATAGATGTATATTAGAAATGAATTTCAGCCAAATCTGAGAGGTGACCCGTACCAATTTTCAGAATTTTGGTTGATTTGACACGGAATGACCCTATAGTGACTTGCAAGAATGTAAACAGCAATGTTGTGACACCCCCCCCCCCCCCCCCCCCCCCCTATTATAAGGTCCTGGGCGCTTAATAGGGATAATACGGTACTCGGGGTTTTAGCTCCTGAGCAATACAGACCAACATCACAGGGGAAACTCCAACTACTACAAAATACTCTGGAGTATTTTGTAGTGATCGACTACAAAATACTCTGGAGTATTTTGTAGTGATCTGGGATCTTACAACAGAGACCAATCTTTTGGGGTTAGGGTTAAGTTATCAACCTAAATAAATTAAGCTTGACGACACAAATTTTGACCTTTTTTCAGGAAAAATGGTTCACGAAGAAGACGGCCATGAAAGGACTAGGTTTGAACTAGTCCCAATAGTGACTTGTCCTAGGACGTAGCTGGCTACCTAGGTAGGGTTGTCCAGTTTCGTATTTTCAAGCGGCGCACTTCACCGTATACCAAAATGTTGAAAAGTGTTGCTACCTCATCTGGCCCAAATACGGCGACACTCGCGGGAGTGGACGAGGCCTGGTTTCAAATGAAGGTAAAGCTGAATATTTTGTACTTTCTAGTCGAAATACGTTCATATTTAATATTAAAAACCCTTCCGAGAGACGATTAAACAAATATTATTCCAGAATATCGTCGATGTAATAGAGTATTTTGATCGTAAATCGCGCGTGCTAAACCAGTCGTAACCCTTCCGAATTTGACATCCATATTATGAATCAATTTTTCAAATATCTTTTTACTACCTGAATGGAACAACCAGTAAAAACGGTTGTTGCATCCTGATACTATATTTAACTTAAAAATGTCCATCGTTTTGTCTAAACTTGAACCCTTAGCTAACCGGTTTGGCAAAAAAAATTGTTGATCCACATGTGTAAACCCGATCCTTGCGTCTCATTTCTGTGTTGGGCGAAATAGATTGGCGCATGTTTGCCGGCAAAACGGTATTACCGTGTTGATAAATCTGTTGATCAGGAGCACATGCTTTCGCGCAGTCAGGATTTGTTTTGTTTTGATTTGTATAGTTTTATGGGCGAGGGGTTGGGGAAGAGGGGACCCGGGGAGGTGGAAGGGGGTGTCTGGGGAGGTGGAAGGGTGTCTGGGAAGGTGTAAAAGCCCAACAAATACTTTGATTTTTTTTATTTTAAATCTTCCAATTATTTTTTAATATTTGTTTTTTATTTTAAAACTATTGTAGGATTTATGTTTGGGGTAGGGGAATACATTGTAACAATGGGTATTTCGTGAATAGCAAGGTTTGGTTTGAGAGTCTTTTGGGCTACTTTGGGTTAAAAAAATATTGAGCCCTTTTGGGCTTAAAATCGTTCATCAATAAACATGGCATATATAATGAATCAAAGTTTTTGCATTGAAACACTGTTATAAAAACCATCAATTTTACAGCACATTTTTCTCCATAACTTCACTTATACTTAACCTAGTTAACTCATCAAGCACTCATTTTAAAGGGGATTACATGATCTTTCCATCAATACTAATAACATTTAAATTCAACATTTCTAAAAAAAATATGAACATCCCTAACCTAGGGTCACAAAACTCCCTATTGACTGTTCACGTCGCGAAATTCACATTGATGATTGAGTGTCAGCACTGCCGATTTTTCACCTCAATATTTTCCCCAAAATGAGGATGCTTGATCAAAATTAATCAACTCAATGTATTACTAAGAGTTCTAGGAACAACATGTGAGTGCATTTTGCTTGATTTAAATTATATTTGATGTGAAAATCTTGAATTAAAAATGTGATTTTCGCGACGTTGTGTGTCTATAGAGAGAGGGTGTTGTGGCTATAGTGAAGCATGAACGATAGTACTTACTACTTTATTAGTAGCCAACCAGTCTAGTCCCAATAGTGACCTGTCCTAGGTAGCTGGCTACCTAGGGTCACAAAACTCCCTATTGACTGTTCACGTCGCGAAATTCACATTGAGTGTCAGCACTGCCGATTTTTCACCTCAATATTTTCCCCAAAATGAGGATGCTTGATCAAAATTAATTAACTCAATGTACATGTATAACGAAGAGTTCTAGGAACAAGATGTGAGCGCATTTTTATTGATTTAAATTATATTTGATGTGAAAATCTTGAATTAAAAATGTGATTTTCGCGACGTTGTGTGTCTATAGAGGGTGTTGTGGGTATAGTATAGTGAAGCATGAACGATAGTATAGCCACCATTGCAGCCCTCAAATTAACCGAAGGCACCGAAGGCAATTGCCATCGGTGCCCCACCTTACCTAGTTGCCTCGATGCCCTCAACTTCTGGCTGTTTTTACTCCATTGAAAAGTACATAATTGCCTTGGTGGAAGTTGGTGCCCCTTTCAAATTGCCTGAAATTGCCTTGCCCTTTCCATTTCTTAATTTGAGGGCTGCACCATTGTCCATTGGGTCTACAACCAGTCCATTGGTAGGGATGTTCATATCATTGACTATAGAGGGCGACATATTTGACCAAAATATGTAGAAAACTCTTGTTTACCTCTTTTAAATTCAACGGAAAAGTACGAAACTGCTGGGATGTATTCACTGATGTATAAATAACCCCACGCAAGCAACTAGACATCATGAAAGTAAACCCTTAATTTACCTAAAATGGTTTTAAAATGTGCATGACTTAAACTACTTTTGGTTATAACTTTTTTTATTATTCAGCCTGCAGACAAGGTTGAACCATCATTTTTTTTTGTAAAGTACTTTGTTTCCATGTATTCCATTTTCAAAGAGATAATTTTATTTTCAAAATGTTATGAACATCAACATGCCTACCATTGGCAATAATTGGGTCTACTCTAGTCTAGGTTTGAACCAAATGTTACGGGAAACAACATGGATTGGAATCAACTTTCATTACTTAGCTTAATATAGCCTAGCCCTAGTCAGGACCTCTTTAGTCTTTACTAATTTTTATTATTTTATTTAGGCCCAAAAAAGGGGTGATTTACCTTTCTGCTGTTGTTGTTGTTGTGGATGTTGACGTTGTGTTTGCAGATGCCTCATCCTCAGCAGGCTCAAGCGGTAACGACTCCGACTGCGGATGTTGCTGCAGATGAGCTTCATCATGTTCATGATCCTCGGCATGTTCAACATGATCAGATGGTAGATCAGATGGAGTCTTTTTACTCCTACATGTAGTGCTAGTACTACTAGAAGTAGTTGTACTTGTAGCAGTAGTTGTACTAGAACTTGAAGTTGAAGATGGTTTATTGTACGTCCTTTTCCTAACACTCACTTTACGGTCTGGTACAGCCAAACGTTTCATAATTTCAGGTATTATTAAATTGATTTAAACTACAATTTCACAAACGCATAGACGATATAAAACTGTTGTATAATTTTGAATTTCACCAACGGACGCACGCATGAAAAATCCAATATGGTGGCATGATAGTCGATCGATCGAGCTAATCTCATCTGCATAACGACCTTTAACTTCCGGGTCGAGCCAGGGTCACGCCGTTCAATGTGGGGTTTTTCGATTTACGAACGCGTCCGTTTTTGGTGTTCAATTCGCACTTTTTGATTCTGTACCTACCTCTTGGGGCGGTATGATTATACTCTATATACGTTAGCTTTGTAAAATTATGTTATTGCCTCATCTGAATTAACAAGAATTGCCAAGTATTGATTAAAATAAAAGGCTGGTTCACACTTTGGACGCGGCTATTACTAGTTTTGCCAGATATACAAAACAGTTCAAAAACCTGTCCCACATGTTGAAGTCTTATCTCAATAATTACTGAATCAATACTACGTATGTTTGTTACTATTTTAATGCATTTCTCATTGTGATTCCAAATATAGTCATGAAATTTAATACTTTTGACATTTTTTAAACATTTTATTTGGAATGTCGTCTGCAGACGTCTGCTGCGTGGAAAATGTTAAGGTACTACTGAAGTCTATATAATGAATAGCATAACAGGTTTTCATTGCCATAGTTTACAGAATTCTTATTCTTTATAATTATTACGTTGAGAAAAAAAATCAACGTATTGGTGACAAAACACTTACATGTACATGTACTGAGTAAATACAGGTCCAATCACTATCATCATGATCATCACAAACATATAGTTGGATACGATGCGCAGCGGCGGCTCTCTACCGAGACCTACTTTTTTCAAAGCTAATTTGATTCAAAGCCCAATTCGTCTTAAAGTCAATAATGTATGCACTACTTGATACTATGTATGTTGAAATACATTACGTAGTGTATCAGTGTGACTGTGAACCAGGGGTCGCATTCTGACGCGTCTGCGCGTCCTAGACCTCTCATTTTCTAATAGTGACGCGTCAGGTTTCATATTGGAAAGACTTGCGGGTCCCGATCAAAATTGAAGGGACCCCTTACATTTGACGATGTATGGAAATGGAGACCTTAAGAAATTCTGTAAAAAACATATCCATCCTTTGCTCACAATATAAATTCATTAAAACTGCCTGTAAAAAAGTAAAATGTTCAAATACCCAAACTTCAGGACCCCTCAATTTCTTGGGAGACCCCTTAAATTTGTTTTTTGAAGTCCTACGGGGTCCTGAAAAATGTCATGGGACCTCTCACATTTTTGATCCAGTGCTATCCCTGCTGTGAACTGTATATACAATTAATTCCTTGTACTGTATACCCGTGCCTTTAATACAGTGTCTGTTCTGTGAATACAAACGACTTAAGTTTGAAATGCTAATGCTATCTACGAGTTTATAAACACACTATTATTATATTAGTCGCCAAGTGTTGATTAAAACTTATATTATTTCGTTAATTGAATGAATGTTTTTAGGAGTATTGCTTCTTTGTTTCAAAGTCGCGTTTCCCGTTAACGTTGTGCATTGATAAAAAAACAAAATATTTATTGGAAATGAAGAGGTGGCTTTTCGCTCTTTTCATGGATAGGGTTAAGTGCAACAATGGAAACTGCATCATTTGGTATTTAAATGGCCACTGCTTCATCAATATTCAAGATTGGGTGCTATTGTGACAGATGAGGTGTCAAAATGCGCGGGAGGAAATGCGTGTTCTTTCCCACATGTTGAGTTTATTTAGGGTCCTAGGAATAAAATACAGGGCGTCTCGAAAAAAGTGGATACTTTCTTCTTGTGCAGTGTATAATGCTATTGACGCTCCTCATAATAATACTTTGTAAGAATGGTAGATTCAAAGTTTGATGTCTTTTTGAAATATCATTATGCAGATATTTGGCTTCGGTCTTTTCATATTTCAGTTAAAATTATTCGATTGTTTATGTTTACGAAACAATATGTCTTGTATAGGATACTGAAAATTGTAAGTATAGAATTTGTTGAGATTCATGATGTTATTCTATTGTTTACTAAATATAATACTAATATGGATGCCTACCGTCCTTAGCAGTATATGCGAACTATGTATTGACTATTAGTAGTAAAGTGCTCAACAAAAGAAAGTCAAACACTTTGTTTATGTCCGATAGAGTGATTTCCAATTATTTCTGACCGAACAGAGTAGATTTGGATCGACTCTTTTAGGCACAATTTAATACCAAATAAGCCACAAAACAACAAGGATAAGTCATGATCGATGATTAGCTCCATTTAAAGAAAATTTGTTTAACGTTTCCAAATTTCATTTTTGAGCACTGTAGATTCCATTAAAAACATTCGTAAACATATAGCTGCTAAGATTTTGTACATACCGATGATTATAGATATGTTGTAAACTATGTATTAAGTATTCTTGCTATACTGTATCGTTTTGTAAAAATATATTAATGTACTTGAGCACAGATTTGAATAATACATAATGGGCAATGATGAAAAAACAAACCAGTTGTGTTCTGTTCTGTTCTGGAGGCTACCACACCGAGCAATTCGTTTAGGGGCGTAACCAGAGATGGCAGGGGCATTTCCCCCTTCCCCTTCCATCCAGAAGGCTTTCCCCCTGATGCCCGCAAATGAGATGACAAACTCTATGTTTATATACCCCCGCCGCTTAATAGCTTGCCCCCACTTGATTCCCCCCAAATTGAAGACCCTAATTCAGTGGTGGAACTTCAGATTTTTTCCAACTAGCCAGTCGGGCAGGTAACTCACAGAATTTACCTGCCCGACAAAAATTCCACCAGCCCAAGGTTTTTTTCATAATATTTCCTACTGTAACCCTAGCCCGTTACAGCTCCTCGTATTCATCATGATCTTCAATCCAATATTCGTTAATCTCCTATCAACCTGATCTCCTCTATCATCATGACACACGGTCTGACGATGAAATGATCCACCTGCACTTACTGCTACTTATATACACTTTGAGCTTCAAAAATGTTACCCGCCAGTCGGACGGGTACCTTTGCATCTTCACCCGCCCGACACGAAAGTTACCCGCTATGGGCGGGTGGGTGGGTCTTATTTCCATCCCTGCCCTAATTACGTTACTGTATTCGTGGATTGGAAGTGAAGTATATTGAGCCGGGGAGCTCTCTGAATGAGAGGGATTCTTATCACTCTCTGTTTATTTTGACGAAAGGCATGGATAAGATGCGGTCTATAACTACACAAAATAAGACAAATTACAGCTGATTGTTCATTTATTTCTTGTTCTTTCAAAGGAAAGTAACATTTATTGTTGTAACGTTTTACAAAATACACCAAACTACCGTTAATTGCTATATGCTCATATAAATTAATATAAGGTATTGGTGTTATTATGATAGCAATGGAGCCATATGGTCCGTCCTCTACTGTAAAGTATAGGTTGGTTTAGCTAGGGAACTCATCTCTACACGCAACTCTAGTTTCACGCTTCATTCCGTATGATGTCTATGGAGGCTGAACTATGGCTCCAGGGGGCACACGGCTCCTTTCACACCGGTTTCAACTTGCATTGATGAAGGTGTATATTATGAAGATCTTTATCACCATATGCAAAATACCTACGGTATTCCAGCAAAATTTCAGATATCAGTATTATACAGGCTGTCCCAAAATGATTAGTACCCATCGATGCCCAAAGTTCAATTTTCTTTTTCATCCTCAAAATCAATGAGATTAACAGTGGCGTAACTAGACTTTTTCATCTGGGGGGGGGGGGGGGGGGGGGCAAGAAGGGGCAGTGACTTGAAATGGGGAGCTCCTAATGGGTGGGCTCCATTGCAGTGTCAAGAAATGCGCGCGTAGCGCGCGAACATTTTCGACTTTACACCTACATTTTGCACGACTGAGCTACATTTCGGCTCTAAACAAGCTTGTACCATATATTGCATTTTGGGAAGACATGCGCGCGAAAAATTTTCATCTGTGTACTTTGTACCATCATTATTCCATGATTCCTTTGGTCAAATGAACCGACAGTGGATTTCATTTGGGGGGGGGGGGGGGGGGGGGGCAAGCGGGGGTGTAAGACTTTGAACTTCCACATTCGTAACTTATGACAGATTCGTCGTTTCCTTAACCAGGAAGCGTGCCATCATGCCGTCAGAGCACTTGTCTTGTCTCGCATTGATTATGCCAATTCCCTCTTGTACGGAGCACGTGAAGCTGATCTAAAACGTTTGCAACGTTTGGGGGGGGGGGGGGGGCTCCAGCCCTCCTGCCCCCGCTGGTTACGCCACTGGTAGATCCGTTGTTTCTTATCATATTTTGGTATACTGTACCCTTTCATTAGAATTTTACAAGACTTTGTAAATACATATTGAGGATACTAATAATCGTGTTTAGACAGGAAAATGATACAGGACTCATCCGAAACATACTATGGAAACACCGTTTTAACACTTTCACCAGCTTAACACTTTCCACGCGACTATTAGTTTCAATAACAATGGACGACAGGATATAGAAATCCATTAAATGACTTGCCATGTGAGAATTTTCGGTTTCAAATTCGGTATGCCTTTCCTCCTAATAGTAAAGTTACACAGTTTTCTTGTCCAATGCCCGGGGTCCAATGACGATCGAAATGAAGTTGACCATATCTTACTAGTGGTCTCATGGAGGCCAACATTGATAGAGGGCGACATATCGCAAATCAAATCGAGCATCCATGCATCATCAGACGGCTGCGGTCACGGTGTATTAGCAACCACATGTCATATAACTTTTTAAGTACGCTTGATTTTACGTGGCACGACCACGTCCGTACAGTATCCATTGGAAAATGAAAAATATAAGTTTTACACTGTTTTCCTCTGAATTTGTATTGGATCTGAATATATAACTCTTATAATTTTTGAATTAGTGTTAATTGAAAATTCAAAATCGCGTTATGCGACACAAATGTCGACATTTTGTCAAACCGTGACCGTCAATATACTCCCGCTAGTCAGTGATAATGCATCGATTAGCACTTTCCACGCGGTTATTGGTTTTACCAAATACAAAACATATTTTTCAAAAACCATTCCCAAATTTCAAGATCTATCTCAAGGATTACTGTACCAATACAAGGCATGCTTGTACTTAAATCAATGCATTTCTCATGATGATTCCAAATATGGTAATTAACTTCAATAATGTTGACATATTTGAAACATTTTGTGACATTTTTGAATGTCGTCTGCAGACGCCTGCCGCGTGAAAAGTGTTAAGTTAATTAAACCAATCACTGTTAATACGTTGGCGATTTAATACATGCTTTTAACTTGTACACCCCCCCCCCCCAAACCGGAGCGAAAAATCGAGCTCGAAACATACTATGGAAACACCGTTTTAACACTTTCACCAGCTTAACACTTTCCACGCGGCTATTAGTTTTACCATACACAGACAGATTTTTCAGAAACCTTTCCCAACTTTCAGTCTAATATCTCAAGGATTACTGAAACAATACTATTACTAGGCATGTTTGTACTTATTTTAATGTATTTCTCAATGTGATTCCAAATATGGTAATGAAATTCAATAATTTTGACATATTTGAAACATTTTGTGAAGTTTTGGAATATCGTCTGCAGACGCCTGCCACGTGGAAAGTGTTAAGCTTAATCCGCAACACCCCTCTAAACGCTTTATTTCGCAATGCAGAGTGGCCTTAAGGGTTACTGACGAATGTAGATGCATCAGAAACCTCTGCTTGTATTCAATAACAATGGACGACAGGATATAGAAATCCATTAAATGACTTGCCATGTGAGAATGTTCGGGTTCAAATTCGGTATGCCCTTCCTCCTAATAGATATGTTACACAGTTTTCTTGTCCAATGACGATCGAAATGAAGTTGACCATATCTTAGAGCGTTCACATGGAGGCCAACATTGATAGAGGGCGACATATCGCAAATCAAATCAAGCATCCAAGCATCATCAGACGGCTGCGGTCACGGTCTATTAGCAACCATGTCATATAACTTTTTAAGTACGCTTGATTTTACGTGGCACGACCACGTCCGTACAGTATCCATTGGAAAATGAAAAATTTAAGTTTGATATCGTTTTACTCTGAATCTGTATTGAATCTGATTCTACAACTCTTATAATTTTTGAATTAGTGTTAATTGAAAATTCAAGATCGCGTTATGCGGCACAAATGTCGACATTTTGTCAAACCGTGACCGTCAATATACTCCCGCTAGTCAGTGATAATGCATTAAGATCTATCTCAAGGATTACTGTACCAATACTAGGCATGATTGTACTTATTTTAATGCATTTCTCATGATGATTCCAAATATGGTAGTTAACTTCAATAATGTTGCCATTTTTGAAACATTTTGTGACATTTTGGAATGTCGTCTGCAGACGCCTGCCGCGTGGAAAGTTTTAAGTTAATTAAACCAATCACTGTTAATACGTTGGCGATTTAATACATGCTTTTAACTTGTATATTTTATGACACTTCCCCCAAACCGGAGCGAAAAATCGAGCTCGAGAGTGCCAATCTCAAACGACACGACTCGACTATTGGAATATGGGGGAGGCCGCGATCGCCACCCTCTGGCTACGCCACTGTACAAAAGGCGAAATTATATTCTCTAAATGAAACATTTTTAAAGGTATACAGGGTTGCTAGCTAGCTATAATGTGACGTAGATGCAGCATAACAGGGGTTATTTAACCATTGATCCATTTATTTAAAACAAACTGATTTTGATCGTGACATTTTTCGTGACATTTTTTATACCATTTTGTATGTTACTCTCGCACAAAATGTGTTTATAATGTCATTATGGTCCTTATTTTTGAAAGAATGGTAATAAACTTTGAAAATTTCGAACTCAAAAAATGGCGTCATATTCACAGATTTCATTGCTCTACTGGACGTGGTGTGACGTTTTGCATTATTCATGTCATTTAAATCAACGCTTGACGTAGCGACTGACGACACATTTTTTATAATTCTACGGAACACCATTCGTGTCAATATGATTGCTGTTTGATACATGTACTAAATACACACATTTGACGCATGCGACAATTAATTTTGTAAGGGGACGATGCTGATCAATGTGGATATTTACCTCGCTAAGTTGCTATGCTGGTGTTACTCGCCAGTTATGCTCTAAGAATTACATCGTTAGTAAGTTACGCTACAGTTAGAGCATAACTACTAGGGAGATATCTTACCTATTAAGTTACGCTAGTTTGGTGCACTCGGCCGTTGGTGTTCCGTACGATTCTCGCTATCGACGTCATTTTGTCAAGTAATTGTCAAGTGTAACATTATTTTTTATTTTTCGCAGTTATCGTAATCTTTAACTCGATGCCTTAATAAAGGTGTTCGTACTATATTAGTACTAAATCGTCCGTAAGCTACCTCCCTATGTAGTTATGCTCTAACCATGCTAACTGTAGCGACTGCGTAACTTACTAACGATTAGATGTAATTATTAGAGCATAACTGGCGAGGATCGTTAGATGTCAATCAGTGTACACCTATGAACATTTATTTCGATAACATTCCGATTGGCCTGGTGAATGCTCTAACGAACGAATATCATCAGTATTTGTCAGCGATAAAAAGTAGACCTAACCTTTATGACAAATTTGGGACAATTATAACAGCTAGGTCAAGCTGATTTTCCAAAAGTGGAAGAGAACAAAAATGCGTCGTTCTTAAAAATCATGCACTATGAATACCTCTGTGAAGGGTATAACAGAATTACTCCAATACCACATTTCCAACCTTCAATTTGTGCTATACAAGGTGGCAAATAAACACTCAGTTTAAACTTCGAATACTATAAAAGATATTTCACCTTGTCAGAATCAGATATCAGAACATGTACATGGGTTTCATCGCTGCACTGTTTAGACGTTCTTAATGAGCAGTACAAAGTAAGCGGAAGACGCACATCGGTTCGGCTATATGCGGGGAAGGATTTAGAGAAAGAGAAGAGAAAGGGGGAGGAGAGGGAGAAAGAGAAGGGAAAGGGGAAGGAGAGGGAGAAAGAGAAGGGAAAGGGGAAGGAGAGGGGAAAGAGAAGAGAAATGGGGACGAGAAATTGTTCATGTGACCTTTAGCGTTAGTGTTACAAACATCTTTAACTCTGAAACACCTGAATACAAAAAGTTACGACTGAAAAATAAAGAAAAAAGAAAAGAAAAGTGAAGCGGACCTCAAAAAGGAAGCGGGAGGGGAACGCTAAACATGTTTATTTTTTGTTTATTTTGCATAATGAATAATTAAGTAGATAGGAAAAATAGGGCAGGGTATTAGGTGATTGGAGTGTGGGTATGCCGCAAAGAATTATGGGAAATCCGATGATCATACATTATACTATTGGTATACATAGCTTTTTGTTGCAACATAGTTAAAAATATGCAATTCATAATGTTAATTTCTTAAATATTCACTTTTAATTTTGTAACCTTGAACTGTCTACTTTAAATTGATGCAAAAAATAGAACAATATACCGTTTTTAATGGTTCAGTGATTTCAGACATTTGATCTGCAGATTTGGCGTTATAAAAAACAGTACTAGGTTATATCAGGGATAAATAAACTCTATATTCATCATCGCATGTTTATGACACAATCATCACATGTATATGACCAAACCTGCTAAATATAGCAGTGATTTTCCGTGGATTTCATGTACATTTTGTACACTGAAGTAGGCCTATATAGTATTTGCAGAATGGTATCAACAGTCGTCCACTATCTTCATGCTGCTGAATGTTATATTCATCATCACATGTTTATGACACAATCATCACATGTATATGACCAAACCTGCTAAATATAGCAATGATTTTCCGTGGATTTCGTGTACATTTTGTACACTGAAGTAGGCCTATATAGTATTTGCAGAATGGTATCAACAGTCGTCCACATATCTTCGTGCTGCTGAATGTGTCCGTTGGCGGTAGATCATAGATTGAATAAAGCAATAGAGCGTAAGTGTTACTAACAGCAGCCATTTTACAATCTGCTGCGTTATTTTGTCCGATAACTCCATTTTAATACAACGTAACAGAACAGACACAAGACAACGACTGGGAGCTGGAAAATACCCATTTGGTATAATGTGTAAGTGTTGTATAATAATCACTTAGTCTAAAACCCATTAATTACATACAACTCATACATTTTCTCAAGAGAGACATTTTAACATTGATAAATGTGTACCACGCGTTTGAATTCATTATTGAATTTTGGGGGAAAAAAATACAGTTTTTGCAATGAAAACGTCAGAATTCATGCATTTTGTTTGATGAAATCGTCCGTCGTGAAATGTTTATTCATTTTGACCAGAATAGCCTTTCTGTAACTTACATGTATCTAAATTGACCCATTTCATTCTATGATGGTGTGCAGCGAGCGGTATATACGTCTGACATCCACATTTTGTATAATAATGTCGTAAAAATAATAAATCGTAAAAATAATGAATAATGAATAATGAAATGGTTGCCTCCCCTGTTTTGAAAAAAAAATGTTACGGGAAACTAAAGATCAAGTTGGCGAGGCCTAAATTGTGTTGTTGTAGTTGTTGTTGTAATGAAATTACATGACACGCGAATGATTTATTGGTAATTTTGAATGTTTGTTTACACGGTCGGTCCGGAAGGACACACGCTTGGGTCCTGAAGGGACCAGGCTCAAGCAAAATGCTCAGGCCAGGCTAAAAAGCCTATATAAGCATGCTGGCTGAATGAAATGAAAGTTAGATAAAAATTCCATTGAAATGGAATGGGGGCGATCCAAGAGAAAGAAGCATGTTTTGTAACCATTTTCTGTTGCATACCAAACAAAATACCATGGAAATGTGTATGTATTTTCGATAATTCAAACCAAAAAACAATAATACACCGCAGTCTAAAAATAGTACAGGAAACCAATAAAGTTGATTTGTGTGCATGGAAGGGGGGGGGGGGGGGGGGGGTGGGGGTACCGTCTGAAGAACAATCTAGGTATATATGACAGCCACAACTCACCATTTATTCAAAGATTTTCTGATTTATTAGACAACCCCACATCAATTGGGAGATTTCTCCTTAGTCAAACAAAATAAGCTATTACCGTATGTCTCTCTGTTGGGAGTCTAATAACATCTCTCTGATTGAATCATCAAGGCTAAACAAATATAGCTTTGACTCCATCACAGACTGCAGGACTGTTGAAATAAACTGCATAGGTACATGTAATGTACTAAGACTACAAACATGGCGGCCCCCACTTATGTCTAGAAAGACCAAAATGTGTAAGTCTTTGCAATAACATGCTATAAGGGTGGCTTTGCCCCCCCCAATCGCCCCCCAAAAAGATGGAAGAAAAGAATGAAGTAAAAAGAGCCACTTCCATCAAATAAAGTTAACAATTTTGCTGTCAGCCTTCGGACATGAGAAAAGAATAGTCTTGATCCAATCTCATTTGCCACATTTGGCTTCAAACTTTTTTCTTTGTTGTTCATAAACAAATAACATAACAATTATAGAAACTTAAAAAAGTACAGGCACGTACTTCCATTAGTTCTTAATTATTATTATTATTATTATTATTATTCAAGGTTTATTCAACAAATGTACATAGCAGCCAAAGGCTGAATTGCATACAATCTTACAATAAAAACAATTAAATACATACAAATGACACCAATTAGATATATATATACAAATAAATATATTACAAATAAAAAGGCAAGCAGTTAAAGGCAACAGCCAACAATTATACAGAGTCACTCAATGTACCATACACCCTTAAACTTTCGAAGCTTCTGCATTCCACAACCTGACCATGTACGGGATGGGACTGGCATATCTCTGAGTACGAGCCTTGGGGACTGATAGGAGGTTAGAGTTACGCAAAGAATTGTCATTATCCTCCCCTCTTGTCTTAGGCACCCAGCTGCGGAATGCAGGAGTCTTCAAAAGCTTGTCCATGAACTGGAGGCAGATTTGCTCACGACGAGACCTAAGGTTGGTGAGCTGACACTGGTCAAGAGCATCTACATATGATTTATAATGTTTCCCTAACATAATTCTGCAAGCACGCTTTTGTATTCTCTCAAGGGCAGCATGCTTTTGTTGTGAAAGCCCAGAATGCCATGCAGGGACAGCATATTCAGTAAGAGGTCGAATAAAACCGATATAGGCCTATATGGTTATAAGATCTTTAATTGGTAACCCAAACCTTTTGAGCGTAACATGAACAACCGCCCACTGGCCAGTCAGTTTGTTGACATCAGAAATAAGCACCCCCCATTTAAGATCCTTAGATATCTTAACACCCAAAATCTTCACAATATCTGTGGTTTGATCATGTTCATGGAGCAATACACATTAATGGTATGTCTTCTTTGAAGCCTGTATTATATAGTAAATTGTCAATTTGCACAGAAGTGTTCAGTTCCTGGTGGATTAGGATAGAGCACTTCTATTCCATGGATAGAGGGATCCAACCTGGTTGATTAATCAGATCGGATTTGTTTTCTACTTGTTTGTTAACGTGATAAAGTATTAAATTGTGTTGCCAGCTCTTTATGGTAACCGTCAGTACTAGCAACTTTTGTTCACTGTTCAATTTCAGTGTTGGGCTATTGTGGTAATGTTCCTATTTATTTTCCATTTGCACTAGTTGGGATATTTATTGTGGCAATACTAATTTGTGGTTTCCCAAACATTCAAGTGTAATTTCATGAGGGCTACATTTTCATTTATTATTGAAACAAAACTGAAAAGGGATAGAGATTAGAGATGCATTTTAAAACGTACACAGGGTGTGATTCACAAGTCTAATTGATTTAAATGCAAAACAGGGTCCATTATTTCATCATTCTTTATTCAATCATTAAAGATACCATAAAATTGATAAAAAAGAATGTACATAAAAACCCAGGACACAATGTTGGCTCGTCAATGACCAGCACTATAACCGACCAATATACATGCAGGGAAAGACAGGAAAGGACAATACCAACATTGAATCAGCTATGGCGGAGACCCGAAGCCATTGCTTATTGCGTGAAGGTTCGTGAGTCATAATTTTAGACATGGAGCTGTGTCCCATTGGGGCTCGTTTGGGGCTGTTTCCCATTGGGGCTCGTTTGGGGCTGTGTGGGGCTCGTTTCGAGCATTCAAAAACTTGTATCATCAATCGACCTATTCACTATGGTGTGGCCATTTTGTAAGCCACCCCGTCCTGATCCTCATTTCTGTCTTCAATATCCTCATTCAGTAATATACGCAAAAGGTACCGTATGCGTATTAGGGGACGCACCATTAGATACTCAGGGGGGGGGGGGGGGGGAGGGGGGGGGGGGGGAGGGGGGCGGGGGGAGTTTTCCAAAGTTTTCGCCCACCACGTGATTCTCATCTTTGCGGCCACTGGTTGAATTTGGCAAACACACAATAGATTCAGTAGTAAATGTATGTGGCAAGCTTCCCACATTAACGTGACAGATCACCGTAACATGTTTGTCAACTTATCATCCCAAAAAAGGTTTTGCCCGCAAAAGTGAATTTTCTTCCATTTTTCATATTGATTATTTTCTAAGATATTCGCAGAGAAGGTTTTATGTAAATTATCATTAGGTAGGTATGGGATTTATTATGGATAAGGTAAAGGTAAAGTGACGTGCCGAGCGAAGCTCGGATGATGCAGTTAATAGCCCATTAATGTATGTAGGACATCCGTGGTATAGATCAATGCACTTATTGCGCTATATGGGGCACATACGCCCTATGATGATGGGGCAGGTCGCCAAAAGGAATATAAGTTAGTGATTATGCATATTTTCAAAATTGTAATTTTCCTCTTCCAGGATAATTGTAATTATAAAAATTGTTATCAGGAATGGAGTAACACTAATATTAGAGGAGAATATTTCAAAATGTGGTATTTCTTATTACTTTTAAATTCTGAACGAGTATGTTCCGCAAAGGTGCCCCACCCTATATTTTGGACACCTACATTTTATTTTGGAATAAAATAACGAAGATAACGAACGATATTGGATATTATGGTACTTTGAGTAGCCTAATTCTGAGCCTAGGGCGACTTGCTCCGGCCTGTGGCATGTATGGGCGGACCTAACCTGTTACGTGATGCCGTCTTATGTTTTATTAATATAAACTACTCAGTAGTGTTCATGTTTATTGGATATTTGCAACAGCATACTTTTGGCAATTATATGATTTGCTGTCTATTAACCTCATATTTCAACTATGTTTTTTGTGTCTATTTTTGTTTTCGACAGAGATTCCATTTTGGACGCTAAAGCATCGTATATTCGTATAGAGCATGTCTCATTCGGGTAAGTTCCATCTTATATTGATCTTTAAATTAATATTGGCATACATGTCAGGGTTTTCCCATTTTCCTTCAGTATATTCAACCAGAGGACAAAGAAGCAATTCTTGCATGTATAGCTTTCTAGTCCTAGTCGGGTCGCTATCAACGTCCGACATAACATGTACCGTAGGACTTCACTCTAATCTAAGCCTAAAAACTGCTCCCAATCCGAGAACCGCTATCAACCCGAGAACTGCTATCAACCCGAGAACTGCCCGTGAACTTCTCTCTTATAAAAACTGCTCCCAATCAGAGAATCAAACCGAGAGCAGCCCCATGGGGTCTAAAAGATCCAAAGTACACTTGTTCCCCCCTTTTCATTATTCTTATAATTAATTATGATACCCTGCACTAGATTTTGAGAGTTGTTGCCAACATCAAGTGCTGTAGCATGGGTATTCCACCCAATCTAGACTTAAAATCAGAGTTTCTACTTATTCCAAGTATACGTAGGCCTACATTAGGATGTTTATATTGACTAGCGGCGTACCCTCGCTACGCTCGGGTCCCCGCTAGATGGTTTATGCCACATTACCTACCTCTGAAACCACATAAACCCCCTACAACACCCCACCCCAAACCAGGTTGATTTATAACCATATCCCTTCTAAAGGCATTGTAAACCCACTACAACCCCCCCAAAAAAAATCAGTGTTGATTTATAACCATATCCCTCATAAACCATTTACCGTGGCTACTTTATTAACCCCTATCTCTCAACGCATCAAGTTAACCCTCGGTACTTTTAAAACCACATAAACCCCCTACAACCGCCCACACTGCAACTACACCAACCAGGTGGATTTATAATCATAACCTCCTAACTATTTCCCGCGGCTACTTCATCGCTAGATGTTATGCCACATTACCTACCTCTAAAACCACATAAACTCCCTACAACACCCCAAAACCAGGTTGAATTATAACCAATATCCCTCCTAAACCATTTACCGTGGCTACTTTATTAACCCCTTCCTCTCAACCGCATCAAGTTAACCCCCGGTACTTTTAAAACCACATAAACCCCTACAATCGCCCCCACACTGCAACTACACCAACCAGGTGGATTTATAATCATAACCCTCCTAACCATTTCCGCGGCTACTTCTTCATTAAGTCTTAACCCTATCCTAAAACATTTCCCGTGGTTTTACCCCCCCCCCATGCACACACCCACACCAGTTTGATTTATAATCACAACCCTCCTAAACCATTTCCCGTGGCTACTTCATTAACCCTCGGTCCCTTAGATTGTTTGGCACGCCAACTTAAAGTAAAGAAATCAGGTTGCTTCATTAACCCCCGCTAAACGCTGCTTGTATCATTATAACCCTAGGCCTATCCTAAAACCATTTCCGCGGTCTTACACCAGCCCCCCCTCCCCCAACATGACACCAAATACCCTACCAACACTGTACAGGCCTTAACCATTTCCCGTGTGGCTTCTGCGCCATGTGTAGGGGTGCGTGTGGCGCGGCAGTGAGACCTTGCGCAAACCACGCACGCGACGCGTTACCACGGTAAGATTACGCTGTAGTACGCGCAACGCACAATGTTGTTCAATTCTAGTGGCATTTATGAGCAAATCTGAGAGAGGTTTTTTGCTGTTTTTGTAGCCAATTGTTAACCAATTTCAGTGAAATAAACTTTAACACCCTACCCGTTATTTCCTCTATCTTTCATGCGAATTAGGCGCCACTTTGATCACAACTTAACGGAGAAATAGGATAACAAATAAACACAAACACACCCCACCCCACACCCCCAACACACACCCCTTCCAGATTTATTATAGTAAGATACATTTTTAAATATTTTTGGGATGTCATCTTACTATAAATATGGAAACGGTGGGTGGGGGGGGGGGGGGGGGGGGGGTGTTTGTTTCTTTGGTTATCCTTAATTCTCCGTTAGTTGTGATCAACGTGGCGCCTAATTTGCATGAAATATCGAGAAAATAACGGGAAGTGTGTTAATATTTATTCCAGTGAAATTGGGTTAACAATTGGCTCCAAAAACAGCAAAAAACCTCTCAGATTTGGCTCACAAAAGCCACTAGAATTGCACGATATTGTGCGTTGCATTCCACCGCGTAATCATACCGTGTAACGCGTCGCGTGCATGTTTGCGCAAGGGCTCATTGCCGCGGCACTATACGCACTCCTACACAAGGCGAATTATATAAGCCACACGGGAAATAGTTAATGAACCTAAGTGGGATAGCTCTAGCGCGATGTAATCAAGGTGGTAACCTCTTAAGGGACGCACCAGGGGAAAAAAAAATCCAATTTTGAATGATATTGATAATAAGCCAATATTGATTGGAATTGAAGTTAAGGCTATCAATAAAATATTGGTCAAAATAACACACCAAATCGCACCAAATGGGTTCGAAAATCAAAACAAACAAAAAATTCCAAGGGCACATTCCCCCCCTCAGACTCCCCCTGTCCGCGTAAAACCACGGGAAACGGTTTAGGATAGGCCTAGGGTTATAATAGTGATGTGGTACAAGTAGCGTTTTGTGGTGGTTAATTAAGCAACCTGATTCTTTACTTTAAGTTGGCATGCCAAACAATACAAGGGACCGAGGGCGAGAAATGGTTTAGGAGGCTTATGATTATAAATCAACCTGGTTTGTGTGTGTGAGGGGAGATGGGTTGAGGGGGTTTATGTGGTTTCACAGGTACCGACGGTTAATGAAGTAAAGCGGTTTGAGAGGTAGGGGATAATAAAGGATCCACGGTAAATGGTTTACATAGGAGTGCGCAGGATTTTTTTACCCGGGGGCTTAAAAATAAATTTCATTGGTTCGCACCGCTATTCGTGTAACGCGGACAGGGGGAGTCTGAGGGGGAATGTGCCCCCCTTGGAATTTTTTGTTTGTTTTGAATTTTCGAACCCATTTGGTGCGATTTGGTGTGTAATTTTGACCAATATTTTATTGAATAGCCTTGAACTTCAATTCCAATCAATATTGGCTTATATCAATATCATTCAACATACTTTAAGTTGGCATGCCAAACAATACAAGGGACGAGGGCGAGAAATGGTTAGGAGGCTTATGATTATAAATCAACCTGGTTTGTGTGTGTGAGGGAGATGGGTTGAGGGGTTTATGTGGTTTCACAGGTACCGACGGTTAATGAAGTAAAGCGGTTTGAGAGGTAGGGGATAATAAAGGATCCACGGTAAATGGTTTACATAGGAGTGCGCAGGATATTTTTACCCGGGGGGCTTAAAAATAAATTTCATTGGTTCGCACCGCTATTCGCGGTAACGCGGACAGGGGAGTCTGAGGGGGGAATGTGCCCCCCTTGGAATTTTTTGTTTGTTTTGAATTTTCGAACCCATTTGGTGCGATTTGGTGTGTAATTTTGACCAATATTTATTGAAATAGCCTTAACTTCAATTCCAATCAATATTGGCTTATTATCAATATCATTCAAAATTCGATTAATTTAAAAAGGATTTGCGCGTAGCGCGAAAATATTGGCATTTGTAAAATGAAAGGTTTAACAAACCGTTCCTGAAGCCATGTTGGTAAGCTTGACTGATAATTAAACAGTGAAACTAATTTGCGCGTAGCGCGCCAAAAATGTCTATTTTAACACTAAAAAGTTCCAGAAGCCATCCTGTTCCAATTGAATAACAAAGTAGTATAAAAATAATAGGCGCGGAGCGCGCAAACATTTGCTATTGTAAAAATAAAGCTATCTTGGAAGCCATCTTGTTAAGCTTGAATAATAAATAAACAGTGAATTTATGTGCGCGTAGCGCGCAAAAATTGTATATTTTAACACTAAAAAGGTTCAGAAAACGTTTATGAAGTCATCTTGTTGAAATTGAATAATACAAAGTAAAAAATAATCCCCGCGGAGCGCGACAAAACCGGCTATTGTAAAAAAAAAATGGTCTAGAAAAACGTTCCTGAAGCTATCTTGTTAAGCTTGAATAATAAATAATCAGTCAAACTAATACGCGCATCTTGTTCAAATTGAATAACAAACTATTTCTTATAAGATGGCTATTGTAAAAAGAAAGGTTAAAAAACCGTTCCTGAAACCATCTTGTTAAGCTTGGATGATAAAACATTCCAACTAATTCGCGCGCAGCGCGCAAACATTTGTTATTTCTACACCTGAAGTGGTCCTGAAAACGGTTCCTGAAGCAATCTTGTTAAGCTTGAATAAATAAATATTAAAAATAATTTGTGCAAAAACTGGTTATTTTAACACTAAAATGGTTCTGAAAACGTTCATGAAGTCATTCTGTTTAGCTTGAATAAAAAAGAAAGAAAACAATTCGCTCGGAACGCGCAAAAAGTATAGTTTACTAACTAAACGGTCCAGAAAACGTTCCTGAAACATGTTGTTATAAAGCTTGAATAAACATTGCAACCACTTCGCGCGAAGCGCGCAAAAAATGGCTAATTTAACACTAAAAAGCTCTACAGTCTAGAAAAACGTTCCTGAGCGTACAAACTGTCAGTTTTTAAACTAAAATGAAAATGTTCCTTAAGCCCTCTTTTTATAACTTGAATAAAGAAATATTGAATCTATTTTTTCTTCTAGTTTTGTCACTAAAATGGTCCAGAAAACGTTTCTGAAACCATGTTGTTAAGCTTGATTCGTTAAACATTGAAACTAATGCGCGAAAAAAATGAGGGGGGGGGGGGGCATCGTCCCCACCCAATGGCGTATCCAGGACTGTTTTGATGAGGGGGAGGGCCAACAAAACTTGAAGCCATCTTGTTGATCTTAAATATTGATTTTAACCCTAAAAGGTACAGTATGACTTTTTGACGCCCCCACATACTACTTAGTATTAGAGTTTTTGATTTCAAAGGGTCATGAAAAACTGTCCTGAAGCCATCGTGTTAGAAGTTAAATAATGAAATATTTATACCAATACGCGCAAAAAATTGCATTTCTAACACTAAAGGTCCAGTATGATAATAACGTTCCCCACACAATATTTACAATGTCTGGTGTGGAGGGTCATAATAATGTTAAAACCTGTAGAATATATGCATATATATAAATTCGTTTTAAGTTTTAACTAAAATGGTCATGGAAAACTGTCCTGAAAGCCACCTTGTTAAGCTTAAATAATCAAATATTGAAATTAATACGCGTGCGAAGCGCGGAAAAAATTGCATTTCTAACACTAATGGTCCAGTATGATAAGAACTAAAAGTGGTCATGGAAAACTGTCCTGAAGCCACCTTGTTAAGGGCAGTGTCAACCCGGCACTTGTTTCAAAAATTGAATTTCATATTTCTCTTTTATTTTATACTTTTATATGTATTCTATCATTACCATCATAAGTTACTATGGGGGGGGGGGGGGGGGGGGGGGGGGGGCATGGCCTGCTGGGCCCCCCTCCTGGATACGCCACTTTTACCCCACCGTGACAATGATGGGGGGGGGGGGGGGGGACTCCGCGCTTGCATTGTCTATGCTCGTTACCCTTCCTCCTTATCTTCCTTTTTATTTTTTACTCTTTTGCCAATGGGGGTTACGCCACTGGTGATTCAGAGGGCCAAGCTGTTGGATTTTAACTTGCCTGGATGACCTTAAACTCTTCTTGCTATAAATATTTACTTTCGTTATAAAACACTCACATGGTTCAGAGACGTAGAGATATAAAGTGAGAGACACTAATAAAAGCTCCCGACCTCTCCTCCCACCACTCCCTCCCCCCCTCCCTTCCTCCTCTCCTTCCCTCCCTCCCTCCTCTCCTCCCTCCCCTCCCTCTCTCCTCTCCTCTTCTCCCCTCTCTCCCCTCTTTTTTTACCCTCTGGGGACCCGGGGGCTTGAGCCCCCAAAAGGCCCCCGAGCCCCCAAAGGCCCCCCCCTGGGCACGCGCCTGGTTTAGGAGGGTTATGGATCATCAACCTGGTCTGTATGTGTGTGTGTGGGGGGGGGGGGGGGGGTTGTATGGGTTCATGTGGTTTCAGAGGTAGGTAATGTGTCATAACCATCTAGCGGGGGACCCGAGCGTAGCGAGGGTACGCCGCTAGTAGATATAATTCTAAAGTTGGAACTACTGTTCTGTTACTTACTTTTTTTGGAGGGGGGTGGGGGGGGCGAAGCCACCCTTATAGCATGAGATTGCAAAAATTTACACATTTAGGTCTTTCTAGACATACGTGGGGGCAGCCATGTTTGTAGTCTTTGTAAATTAATATACCTATGCAGTTTATTTTAACAGTCCTGCAGTCTGTGATAGAGTCAAAGCTATATTTGTTTAGTTGATGCATAGACGGTTGATGATTCATTCAGAGAGATGTTTATTAGACTCCCCACAGAGAGACATAATAGCTTATCTTGTTTGACTACTAGGAGAAACCTCCAATGCTGTGGGGTTGT
>CM069456.1:59660196-59976074 GCA_035610835.1 Ophiura sarsii
AACTCCAAACGTTCTTATGTCCCTCCCTCCCTCTCTTTTTCCTTTTTTTCTCCTTTTTCCCCTTTTTTCTTTCTTTTTTTCCTTTTCCCCCCCTTTTTTCCTTTTTGTTGTTGGTAGATGTGAAAAATCAGGGGGGGATGATTACATTGACCATCCCCCAGGTCAAAAAGTGGGGGGGGGGGGGGGGATATATCCCCCCATCCCCCCCCCCCATCCCCCCCCCCCCCCCCCCCGGGATTTCCGCCCTTGATAACTAGAACTTGGATACGTATGGTATTTGATAATGAAAACTCCATGCATCAAGCCGCATATGTATGTAATTGGACTTTTGTTTAGCAACTAATACTAACAAATTTTGCAAAAGTTAAAAAGGATTGTTTAGACTTCTTTTTTTTAAATTAAAATTGAAGTACTACCTAGCTAGGTATTGAGTGTTTGTTTATCATACTACAGTATAAACACACGTAAAGCTTACAATAATTTTGTGCAATTGTCTGGATAAAACCAGTTTACCGAAGGTCTGGATAAAAACAACATACCGCAGACGTACCCAAGGCAAATATCAACCTCATAATAGTAATAATAGCACTTGAACATATTTTGTTACTGTATGAGCAAAGGCAAAAGGAGACTAATAATACAAATACAAAGCATTGTGGAATAGATATGTTTACATGGTTATAATCGGGAAGGATATTGCCTATAGATGGTGTGACCGGTGACGTAGTGCCCGGCGGTTTGCGTGCGCACCTACAGGGAACGGTGCTTTAATTCACACTTGATTGATCATTACTTACCATGCTTACGGTGTAATAGTGCAGTAGTCATGGTATGCATCCCTAAGCACAATGAGAGACCAGGTACTAAATCTGGTTGCCCGGCGGTTTGCGTGCGCACCATAAGGGCATGTGCTTTTAAAATTGGCGCTCAGTGATGTGTGTTTTGCTTTCATATAGTAATGTATGCAGTAGTCATGGACTAGTACCTCTAGCATGTCTTTAGACCAGGCGCTAATCAATTTGTAAACACTACTGATGTAAACAACGGTCACCTCATCTATTGCTTGAATCCAAATATAACACTTGTCCAGCATGGAGTACTCTATACGAGGACAGTGCCTAAGGGATGTATAAGCTTACTTTATAACAGAGCGATGAAACTATTAGTTTCTGCTGACAAATCTATAACAACTGCAGCCTGTTCAACAATTTGGTTTGGATTGTTGATTAGGCGACCAAAAACAGTTGTACAGGTAAATGGACCTCTCAGGTAGGGTCAGTAGGTCAGGCATTTTTTTGTTATGTTTGTTCTCAAAAATTCAGGTAAACATATGGGTCCATTTCCCCCCCCCCCCCCCCCCCCCGAAAATTGGTAAACGTTTGGGTCAATTTTCATTTTGCTGGCGGCACATCCCTACCAAAAAAATATCTGAGTACCCCTCCCCCTGAGTATTTTTATTGATTAATACACTGATTTGCCCTTTAAACTAGCATCAAATTGTAAATTCAGGAATTCGGAATTCAAGAGTTTTTGACCATTTTCAACATAAAATTTCAAAAAAAAATCAATTGTTTAACAATTATTTAACAATTTGATGCTAGTTAAAAGGGCAAAATCAGTGTATCAATGGACCCATATGTTTACCCGAAACCCATAATTTTCCTAAATATTTGACAGATTTTGCTAAAAATTTGGCGAAAAACAGCAAAATTAAGGATTTCAGACCCATACATTTACCAAAAATGGCATTGCAAAGGGGTCATCCATTTACTAGAGGGTGAAAAATGGGAGCCTAATTGGCAGCACATCCCCGTTACCTCATATCCACTAACAAATACAGAAAGGAAAAAACACTGTGAAGTTGATCTGTATAACTGTTGTATTACAGGATATGTGAAAAATAAAAGCACATTTCACACCCAGTTCTTAATTTTACTAATGATACACAGCATTTCTAATGTGCCTTTGCCAGTTGATACAAAGCTCAATACAAAATAAAATAAATCAAGAGACGAGATGAGTTTTGAGTTGAGATTCAAAGCTGGTAACACTTACTGCCGCTGCGGACACTGACCAGGATCCTGTTTCATTGTTAGGGAGCAGCCCACAGCAGCATCGCATAGCATGTTAGGGAGCAGCCCACAGCAGCATCGCATAGCATGTTAGGGAGCAGCCCACAGCAGCATCGCATAGCATGTTCGGGAGCAGCCCACAGTAGCATCGCATAGCATGTTAGGGAGCAGCCCACAGCAGCATCGCATAGCATGTTAGGGAGCAGCCCACAGCAGCATCGCATAGCATGTTAGGGAGCAGCCCACAGCAGCATCGCATAGCATGTTAGGGAGCGGCCCACAGCAGCATCGCATAGCATGTTAGGGAGCAGCCCACAGCAGCATCGCATAGCATGTTAGGGAGCAGCCCACAGCAGCATCGCATAGCATGTTAGGGAGCGGCCCACAGCAGCATCGCATAGCATGTTAGGGAGCAGCCCACAGCAGCATCGCATAGCATGTTAGGGAGCAGCCCACAGCAGCATCGCATAGCATGTTAGGGAGCGGCCCACAGCAGCATCGCATAGCATGTTAGGGAGCGGCCCACAGCAGCATCGCATAGCATGTTAGGGAGCGGCCCACAGTAGCATCGCATAGCATGTTAGGGAGCAGCCCACAGCAGCATCGCATAGCATGTTAGGGAGCAGCCCACAGCAGCATCGCATAGCATGTTAGGGAGCAGCCCACAGCAGCATCGCATAGCATGTTAGGGAGCGGCCCACAGCAGCATCGCATAGCATTGTTAGGGAGCGGCCCACAGCAGCATCGCATAGCATGTTAGGGAGCGGCCCACAGCAGCATCGCATAGCATGTTAGGGAGCAGCCCACGGCAGCATCGCATAGCATGTTAGGGAGCAGCCCACAGCAGCATCGCATAGCATGTTAGGGAGCAGCCCACAGCAGCATCGCATAGCATGTTAGGGAGCAGCCCACAGCAGCATCGCATAGCATGTTAGGGAGCAGCCCACAGCAGCATTTCGGCCTGTAACCATTTTAAAGCATGGAACTAGCGTACAACTTGCAATGTTTCGCGTTCAATTCTCAAAGCGCTAGCACATAATACTGAAGCGATTAGCGATTGAACAGCATCCACAAGAAGCTTATGTCGTAATGAACAATTTCCATTGTTTAAAATGCTAATCACTACATAAGTTTGATTTTGAAAGAAGTATGGGGATCAGCAATACGTAAGCAATGTGATGCTTGAATAACTCCATACTAAAAACAACTTATATAAAGACTTATACCCAAAAGAGTATACCCATCTAGCCAGGAGGAAAGACAACAGATGGACTCATAAATTAACAGACTGGATCCCCAGAGCATTCACCAGAGGAAGAGGCAGGCCAAACAGACGGTGGATAGACGACATCATAGAGTATGGCAACGTTACTTGGAAGAGGACAGCTCAGGACAGAGTGAAATGGAAAATTGATGAAGAGGCCTTCCTTCTGCAGTGGAGTGAAATAGGCTAGATAGATAGATAGATAGACCCAAAAGAGTTAATCCAATGTAGCATAGTGGCTACCCTCTAGGGCTCCCATGCAGGAATCCCGGGTTCAATTCCTCAATCAACCTATATTATTATATATTGCTGGTTTGCATTTTGTAACATACACATTCTGGCAGTGTTCATAGTTCACCTTGGGCGATGTGAACAAAAAAGCCTGTACCTATTAGTATGACTTAAAGCACGAGGCAGCGTAGCTGCCTCGTGCTATAAGGAATTAATAGCACTCATCGACAGTGACCATTTTAGTAATGATTTATATGGCAGAGCTCTACCCTACACACCAGATACACACCACTTTCACAGTAGGACACCTCTCTCACCCAGACTTAGACAATCATCTACTATTAAACACACACACACCAGTTGGGTAATAATGACAGTGCTGTAATTAATCAGGTTATTTACGATGTCAAATTTACAGCATTCTGAAGCTGTACAATAAGTGAAATTTGTGGAATTCTGGATTGGCTGTGCAGGCGCGTACGCAGGATTTTGTAAAGGGGGGTGTTTTAGAAATATTGATAAAATTATTTAACTATCCATGCCTGCGCGAAGCGCTGCCGGGACATGCTTGCGTTTCCCGGGGGGAGTTCGAGGGGGGTATCCCCCCTCGACGCCAGAAGTTTTTTGAAATTCACGGTAGAAAAGAACGCATTTCCTTGCATATTTTTGAACACTTATCAGGTTTTTTCTTAGTTCAATGTTGCAATTTCTCACCAGTAACTCATGTGTTAACACCAAATCTTAATACTTTAGACTAAGTTCAAGTTCAACCCTAAAACATCATATAGGCCTACAGTAAATTAATCTGTAGGCATTGGTTTTACCGGGGTCTCATTGGTTCAATGTGTGTCACATGACACGGCAGTGGCGAAGCTATGTTATTCATATTGGGGGGGGGGCGAGAAATGTAAATGACCCGACAAGATTTTGTAAGTGAAGAAATGCGCGTGTAGCACGCAAATTTTTTCGAGTTTACACCTATTTTTTGCCCGATTTAGCTACATTTTGACTCTAAACAAGCTTGTACCAAAGAATATTGCATTTTGGGAAGACATATGCGCGCGTAGCGTGCGAAGAATTTCATCTGTGTACTTTGACCATGATTCCTTTGGTCAAATGAACTGACAATGCCAATCTCAACCGACACGATGTCAATTGGTGGGTGGGGGGGGGGGGGGCGGTCGCCCCCTTCACCCCCCCCCCCCTCCTCTGGCTACGCCACTGTGACACGGGTTATTCTTCCTTTCAAGATTAACAGACTGACAGAAAAAAGCATCGATGCCTTATAATCTCTTCAATTTAGTTTCTTTTAGTTTATCTATTTTTCTCTTTTCATTTTTATCCTGTCTTTTCCCCTCATATTATTCTCTTATTTTTCTTTTCACCCGGCTTGGAGGGGGTGTTTAATACACGTGATTAACCCTTTGAACCCTAGCTTCCCCCGCCTGTTTGTAACCATCAAGAAAAGGGAACAGAACATTTTCGACTTTACATTTATTTGTGCTATGATTGAGGTAAATTTCTGCTTTTAAACAAGCTCCTACTCCCAAACTATTCCATTTTTGAGACATATCCGCGCGTACTTTAAACCATCATAATTCCATGATTGCTCTTGTCAAATGAACGGACAATACCAATCTCAACCGACATACAGTCAATATTGGAGGGGCAATCCCCCCCCCCCCCCCCCCCCCCCCCCCCCGGTGACCACCCCTCTGGTTACGCCACTGCCTCTCCCCGTTGTCCGGGCCCCGCTCTTCCTTTCTCTTTTCCTCTCTTTTCCCTTCTCTTTTTCCTCTCCTTTCCCTTCCCTCTCCTTTCCCCTTTTTTTTATTTTAGGACAGACCCAAGGGGGGTGTTTCACACCCAAAACACCCCCCCCCCCCCCCCTGCGTACGCGCCTGTGTATGTGCTATTATATATTTTGTAGTATTATGGGATGAATGCAGTGGCGTAGCATAGTGGCTACCCTCTAGGGCTCCAACGCAGGAATCCCGGGTTCAATTTAGAGAATAAAGGTATTGTTTTTAGACCGTACCCGTGTTATATTGTCTGACATAAATGCGGACGATAGTATTATTTTAAGTAGAACAACGACGCCGAACACGGGTACGGTCTAAAAACAATACCTTTATTCTCATTCTTAAACAATCATACTTTAGACATTTATCAAAGAAATAAGTACATTTTATTGTCCACATTTGACAACTTTTACCCCTGCTAGGATCGAATAGCCCACAAACATTCCATCCAATCACATGCGATGAGTAAACCATGCGTAAGCGTCGCAGCGCCGGCATAAACGCAGGAAAAGCGCTAAAGACGCACTGCAGAAGTTATGGAGCAAACCACGCATTGTGAAGGTCGGGCGCGCTGTTAAAACGTAACCCCACCTCCCCGTGTTCTATTGTCTCATAGAGATGTCGCCGATTTCTCTGAGAACCAATGAGATTGCTTAAACTTTCTTAGCTGTTTAAGAATCATCAATCAACCTATATTATTATATATTGCTGGTTTGCATTATGTAACATACACATTTCTGGCGGCGTTCACAGTTCACCTTGGGCGATTTGAACAAAGGAGCCTGTATCCGGGACTGTATATATTATATATTGTGTAGTATTATGGGATGAATGCTTAGGCTGCTGTGGGAGCACCTACTGTCCCTAGCACACTTGTGTGTCTTATGAACAGTGAGGTATAGACCATGATCTGAACGTATGTATGGTAACAGAGCCTTGAAGTGATCTTTTTACTACAAGACACATGAAACGTAAAATGCAAAAAAAACCATCTAATTTTTGATGCCCTTTCCACCACTGCAATAAGAAGTCATCTTGTTTTCAAAACAAAGTTGTAGTTTGAATACTCTTAAACATAATACCTTATTTGATAATATAACTTATGTGAAAAAATGAAGTCAATATCATTTTCCGTTTGCCTTTGGTGAACCAAATTACCCGTGCACCCATTTCACATGTTTGTCCCCAGGATACCAGAAACATGCATAAGATCGCAAAATGCGTCTCTCATTCAAATTTGAAAACTTCAGTAGTTTGTGATGTAATTGGAATTTTAATGCATCTTTTCTTGTTTACATGGGAGTTAACATAACCAATTTACCTTACCCATACTATGAAATGCTTATACTGATTTTTTGTTGGCGGGATATTCAAATATGAAAATGCAATGTGTGCAATTTCAATTAAAAATCACTGTGCTCGTAGACAAAAACTTGAATTGAGTTGGCTGGCAAAAGGGGTCACCAAAGACAAACGAAAAATGCCAACAACTTTATTTTTTCATACATGTACAAAGTTCGCTAAATTTCACAAGTTTCAAACTTTAACTTGGTTTTGAAACAAAAATTGCTTCTTACCACTATTGCAGGTGTTTTTTTACTCACCCTGTATTCCATCACCCCCAAGAAACGGTAGGTCGGATTTTTAAATTTCTTATAAATCAAATTTAAAAGATGTATAATAGTTGCTAAACAAGATGAGAATGGGAATATTGATCTATTATTATAAATAACTTCATTCATGTTTTTAAAATAGTTTCAGAAGAGTAAAGGAACAGTTTAATTGTGTCTTTCCAGAAAGCAAATTTCTGAGAAAAAAACCCCAACTTTTGGAATTTACAAAATTAGGGTCGCTATTCATTTGTACAGTAAATACTTTTTTGTTCTGTTTTCAAAATTAGGGTAGGTCGGAAATGGACAAACAAACACTTATTTTTGGCCTAATACAAAACAAAGGATGAAACAATAAAAAAAAATTGAAATATTGGTCAGAAGCTCCCATACCACCGAACTGTCAATTTGACTAGTTGTGCAAACATTTTTAAATGTTAAAACAGGGAAAGTAAGTATAAAGAGGCGCATAGAGCATGTATCTGCTGGGGAAGAAACCGCTAATAAACGCTAAGTTTGCCCAGTAGTAACAGGCAGAACCCGGCAATAATCAGTATTTTTGGTAATACCAAAAACCTTCACAAACCAGGTTTGGAACAGGCAATAATCGGCAATAAACCCTATACAAGCAGAAAGGTGATTCTTAGCGGTTTGCGCCGTGAACCGTGTCATGCTGGGTTATACACATTATTGTGAAGCAATCTTTTTCAGGTGCGGTGGCATTGTTTGGTACTACAAAAGGTCAAATGTCGTGGCCCATCGACTAGGATCGATAAACTTAGTGGTAACTTTTCGCGAGTAGAAACAGGGGGTTTAAAACTGACCGATTGAAACTTAGCGTTTATTAGCGTTTACTTTTTGCAGTGCCCCAGCAGAAATACGATCATAGTGAGTTAACCAGGAATTGGGATTTATTATCTTCATCAGATACAATGAACAGAGACAAGGGGTTCTACAACTTGAGCCATGTCCATATGATATGCTGATAAGTGACAAAATCACAGTGATACCAAGCTAAACGTACCCTTTTTTCTTTTGTTTTAATCATCTATTTAATTACCCCTTTTCTTTCCTTTTTTCTATAACCTTAACCCTACCAAATACCACAAAATACCATGGCATATGTGGATGGTTTGGTTTTCAATGACAAAATCAACCGAGTCTATATAGTGAGTGCGGTATACTGCAAAAACGTGAAGCTGAAAGTCGTGGCTTGCCTATGCGGGCCAGCGGATTGATGTGCGGAGGGTCCCCGGATCGATTCCTGGTCAGGGAACGAAGATGTATTGGTTCATCTTTTCCCCCCTGTTTTTGTTAAATAACAGGATGGTCAGGTTAGGGTTAAAGCAGTAAGGGAAAGGTACATAAGTGCTTATTAGGAGACCAAGCTATAAATACACTTTTTTCCTTTTGGTGTGATAATCTCTTTAACACGCGGCAGGCATCTGCAGACGACATTCCAAATTTTCACAAAATGTTTCAAAAATGTCATAATTATTGAATTTCATTACCATATTTGGAATCACCATGAGAAAAACATTGAAATAAGTGTAAAGATGCCTAGTAATGGTTCAGTAATCCTTGAGATAGACTTTGAAAATTGGGAAAGGTTTCTGAAAAATCTGTTTCGTATAAATGGTAAAACCAATAACCATGTGGAAAGTGTTATTAAGGGGAAAGTATTTAATGCTTAGGAGACCTGAAGCTAATCATGATAGCAATAGTGTCAAACCATCGGCCCATTAGTGTTGTTTTGGTCATTGACACTTGATACCTCTAGGTATAGCGTGATGTCAATACTTACTCCACCTGCCTGTGCCTTCAGGTTGTGTGCGCAACTGAAAGCGATACACGACACAATTTGGATCAAAATGACATTATCAAATTAATAAGTTGCCAGTAGTTGCTCACAAATCTGCTGAATCATGTATACCAGACCCACAGCAGTCTCAATCATCTTCCTGTATCACATAGCAGTTATACCAGACCCACAACAGTCTCAATCATCTTCCTGTATCACATAGCAGTTATACCAGACCCACAACAGTCGCAATCATCTTCCTGTATCACATAGCAGTTATACCAGACCCACAACAGTCTCAATCATCTTCCTGTATCACATAGCAGTTATACCAGACCCACAACAGTCTCAATCATCTTCCTGTATCACATAGCAGTTATACCAGACCCACATCAGTCTCAATCATCTTCCTGTATCACATAGCAGTTATACCAGACCCACAACAGTCTCAATCTGGAGCAATTAGTGATTGAAAACAACCAGAAGGGTGTCCTAATGAACAATTCACATTGATTAAAATGTTACTCGCTCCATTGTTTTAATTTCAAAAGAAGTATGGGGATCAGCAATGGACAAGAAATCAAACTCCATACTCAATACATTTGTCTTGACATGTAACGACTTTGACTTGACATGTAATGAGGTGAAACTTATCCCAACTGCCATAACCCTTACAGCCCTGAACCCCATGAAATCCCATTTGAAAACTATGCTGGAGGCACGTGTCACCTCAGTCTATCTCGCCGGGCACTGACACCAGGTGATATATGCGCACGGAATTGTTAATTGCGGGTGCGTGACTCCCTTGCCGAGTGGACTAAGACCCTGTCATCCATGCTGGAGGACCCGGGATCGAATCCTGTCGTCGGCAAGTCCGGTTTTTCTCGCAAAATTTCACCCATTTCCACCTTAGGATATTTTTTTTCAACATTTCCATTCCAAAAGTGTTAGGGTTAACAGTGAATCCTGTGTAGCATAGTGGCTATACGCTCTAGGGCTCCCACACATGAACACTGGGTTCAATTCCTCAACAAACCAATATATAATTATGTATTGCTGTTTTTTCAACATAAACGTTTTGGTAGCGCTCACGGATCATCTTGTCAGATGGGGGCAGCCATGAGAATACAAGTAAAGCCCTGTTTGTTTTATATTTCCTGGTATTATAGGATAGATGCTTATGCTGCTGTGTACCTGATCTATACAGAGGATAACAAGTGGATTGTCATCCCACCCACTCCACTATAACGGTACAATTATTAGTCTTTCGGGATATTTCGGATTGAACGCCAAGGGTCTTATTTGGTCGCAATGAATACATGGAAAAGAATGTGTGTGGCTTGCCTACACAAGATGAGTATAGACCTTGTGTAACATATCTTCAGGAAATATCATTCAATATCACACATGGTCTTTTGTTAAACTCTAAACTTGAATTTGAAGGCCCTTACTTTGATTGTTATAGGCTTTACCACCCATGCCCCGTCTTGAGTGAAAAGTTCCTCCGCCTACGGCAAGTTGACGAGTTTACACAGCTACAAATTGGGAAATTAAGAGGGTAATCACGGACATCAATAACCCTGGGGCGTGTGGGGTAGTACTTCGCTGAAAAAAGCATTAAATGATTTAGCCAAGTCCCCACCTCACACCCACTGCATGCACTGTATAAAGTATGGCCATCACATTTGAAAATAATAAAATAATTGTTTGTGATATACCTTCTGTTCATTTATTGAAATTAAACAGCAATTCAGGAAGTACAATGTTTTTGCTACATCTGTCTATGAGTGACCAGGGCCCTATTTCACAGAGGTCTACATAAGATAAAAAGTTTGGAAGTTGAGAGGACTTCCTATTAAATTCTTCTTATGTTAAGAATAAAAACTCTTCTTAGGACAAGAAGAACCTTACCTTAGAATTTAAGATAAATTCCTTCAGTAAAGTTAAGATAAGTTAACCTTAAGAAGGAACTTAACACTTTCCATGCGGCTATTAGTTTTACCATTTACAAAACAGATTTTTCAGAAACTTTTCCCATCTTTCAAGGTCTATCTCAAAGATTACTGAACCAATGCTAGGCATCTTGGTACTTATTTTAATGCATTTCTCATGGTGATTCCAAATATGGTGATGAAATTCAATAATTATGAATTTTTTGAATCATTTTGTGAAATTTTGGAATGTCGTCTGCAGCTGCCTGCCGCGTGGAAAGTGTTAGAAGGATATTCTTCCGAAGTTGTTTTATGAAATAGAAGATTAGCATTTAAGAATAATTGGAAAAAGTGTACTTTAGGTCCCAGATACTGGTATACCAGTATCGGTCGATACTGGTACATGAATTTTGCCAGTATCGCTCGATACTGGAACAATTTACATGTTCCAGTATCGGTCGATACTGGAACATCAAATTGTGTTCCAGTATCGACCGATACTGGAACACTTCATGTGTTCCAGTATCGCCCGATACTGGAACGGTTTCATTCCAGTATCGATCGATACTGGAACAAATTAAATGTTCCAGTATCGCCCAATACTGGAACATTTTGTTCCAGTATCGCTCGATACTGGAACATGTAAATCGTTCTAGTATCGCTCGATACTGGAACATGTAAATCTTTCCAGTATCGCTCGATACTAGAACGATTTACACGTTCCAGTATCGAGCGATAATGGAACGATTTAAGTGTTCCAGAACTCATGTATTGTCATATTTGTGAAAAGGGGACGACTATTTCAGCTTTAAAAAATAGTGACATTTTTACGACGTCAGCTTTGAGTGCATTATACATATTTTTTCCTTTTTCAAATACGTGTTCAGTTGTTATGAATTGCGGGATTTGTTTCTATTATTTTTTTGAAGAAAAAAATGTCGTAGTGTTTTATGGTTTGGGAACAACATTGTTTATGTTGGAGTACTACACACTAAATATTAAATGGGGTCGTTCAATATCTTTCTCTTGAAGTTGTTGTGGCTCTGAAAAGAGCTTTTATGGATATTAGTAGGATGAGCTGATTGGTAAAGTCAATTTTACGTTACGTATGCATGATCATTTTCTCTTTTTGAAAAATTGAGTGGCTTGGAAATCTACCGATGATATGTATCTCAAACGAAAATCGTTGTGATCTCCACGCCTTCTAACGAATGACTTTTGCCCTTAGTGAATACCTAGTAGTTGGATCAAGTGTCATGTATTGCACTGGGGCTTCCAAGGGGAGCTTCATCCTTTCGAAATGCTTCCTCGAATCGTCAATCAGCTTAGAAATAGTTGACTCTATTTTGAGAATTTAAATATCCCCATACTCAACTGCGACAAGTTTTCAAAACAGCTTGCTGATGTTCTCTCATCATCGCTTGATAGTGTTGGTAGGTTCATTTGTACCTTGCAGTCTGCCGGATGTCCTCGGACTTTCCACTTTAGCTCAGTTGACAAGACCCCTTTCTTAAATTAGCCTATTGTCAATTTCGTTTTCCAAGCCGACGTGCCGTCGGCTTCTGATTCATGAGAAAAGAGACGAACCTCCAAAAGATTCCCGTCGCTTGACACATCACAGGCATTTTTGAATACCACAATACGGCTTTTTTTCAGAGCCAGCCTATTTTCCAGAAAGAGAAAATAACCATACAAGCCAACTTCACCGATATTGTATTGGGTGATAGGGCCTACTGGCACATTTTTCATGTTCCAGTATTTGGCGATACTGGCACATTTTTAATGTTCTAGTATTGGGCGATACTGGTACATTTTTTATGTTCCAGTATTGGGCGATACTGGAACATTTTTCATGTACCAGTATCGGGCGATACTGGTACACATTCTACCAGTATTGACCGATACTGGAACAAAATAATGTACCAGTATCGATCGATACTGGTACATTATTTTGTTCCAGTATCGGGCAATACTGGAACATTTTAAAACGTGCCAGTATCGAGCGATACTGGAACAAAATAATGTACCAGTATCGAACGATACTGGGTGTTCTAGTATTGGTCGATACTAGTACAGTCTAGTATCTGGGAGCTAAAGTACACTTTTTCCGAATAATTAATCAGGATTTAAGACAAATTAGTTCTTTTTAAATCCAACTTAAAGTTTTATGATAAAGGGCCCAGGACATTTGGAAGAGTTGTGTTATTTTTCGATATGACAGGGCATCTTTGCATTATATTGTGTGTCCAATGTTATTTACCCAGATGTTAACAAACAAGAGCTTGGAATCATTGTGTATTAATAAAACACATTCGACCACAAAAGGGAATCGCACCCAGCCTATATATTCAATTATGCATGACGTCCAATTCATTGCACAAACTGTCTTATCAAATTGGTCTACATATCATGAAACAGGCGTACCTTCTTTCTGAACAATTTAAACCCTATTTTGTTTCGAATTATAGTATAAATTTGAGATTTGATCGAGGTAGCAACACAAAACAAATCATAGTTTCCAAAAGAAAACTGATAAATTCCAACAACTTTAGTAATGGTGTTGTCATACCTCAGGATTATAGGCACAACTATTATTTTATATCAAACTTGATACATATCATGATAGATATGATGAGACCTGGAAATAGCACTCGCCCACCTGCCCATTTCAAATCCGGAACAAAGCAGCAAAACTGATCAATCACAATATTTTGTCGGCCAGAAGAGCCAACATTTGATATAATTAACCCTAACTATACCCTGATGATGATGATCCTACACCCTATACAGCGTGTCCCAAAAAACTGGGTCCAAAACTTTCAGAACTTATAACTTAAAATATGGGAAAGATAGATGCTTCATGTTTGGGAATATAAAAGTAAATATATCTGACATTATTTGGTAGCACCTTCTGCGGTTGTTCTGATTTTGGTGACTATCTTCAGCTAAATCCTAATTGTACAAACTATCAAAATATTTTGTGAGGAGCAAAAACGATCAACTTTTTTATGTTCCACCCTATACAAATTTTACACACCCTGTATAATTTGATTCTTTTTTGCAAAAATGAAAAACCTTGAATCCTAAGCTTTCCAACAATATATAGTTTGTGGGTCATTAAGTATGTAAAACTTAAGTTTTGTCCCGTTTAATCAGATTTAGTGCATTTCTCAACATTATTAGAAGTGAAACATTTTTTGGACCAGTTTGTGACTTCTGACCCTATGCGCCCACTTGCCCCGCCCCCTGTCAGCTCAAGCCCCACCCCATTTTGTCCCCCAAACAATCGAAAAGGTTGAGTTTTAATGTCAAAATTACTTAATGTGATTATATACGCTCTACGCGATCGCAGCCTCAGTGTGTGTTGTTTTGGAATGATCGCTGTTTACATCAACTTTTGAAACTAAAGTAAAAGGAACTTGATTGTTATTTTAATTCGGTCATTTTAAATTTTAAATGTTTTTATTTGCATTGTCTTTTTATGAAATGGCATTCAAATCCTTGGTCATTGTTGAAAGGGATTAAATCATGTTTCACCATAAATTGCATCACCAATCTACAACTTGTGTTCCGTGCGTCTGCGTGTTTATTTCACTGAGGTGTTGCCCTCTTGAAATGAACCACACAGATGACATGAAACCTGTTGTAGATTAGTGAAACATGATTTAATCCAGTGGTTCTCAACCTTTTTGCCCCACGACCCCTTTTGACATTCCTGGTCAGAACCGTGACCCCCAAAACCAAAATCGAAGAGAAAAAACACCAGCCGATTATCATAAATGAAACTGCTTAGTTTAGATGCGAGCGTAGCGAGCAGGAAATGTTGCATATTTGAATGTTTCTTTTGGGTTTTTCTAAGCTTTTTTAAAGCGAAATGTAACACGGTTCCCCAAAACCTATATTTATTAGCCCTTCATGACCCCCTGGAAAACCCCAAATGACCCCATGGGGGTCATGGCCCCCAGGTTGAGAACCCCTGATTGATAATGTCTGTTGATATGGTTATATGATAGGCAAATGAAATCTACTGTACGGTTGTATTTGTCACACTAGAAGTTATTTATCAGCACAAGATTTGTTTCACATTTCTGTGCTTTCAAATGCTGTCTGTTTTTGTTTGCTTCACTGTAATGTTGTTTTCTTGTTTGTTAATTGCGCCTTGGATTAGATCTTGTTTCTAGATAAATGGTGCATTATAAATGCTGATTTATTATTATTATTATTATTATTTAATCAGATGTTATTCAATATTCAATATCATTTGGTCTCAAAATACAGTAACTTTACCGAAATAGTCATATCTGGTAAACGGTACCATGAAATGTCATGATTCTTTTTGCTGGTGATAGTGAATAAATGCATCTATTGCCGCATACATTGGTTGCCTTCATATTCTGATAATACATATTATTAATAATTATTTTACTTTGAGTACACCTTTTTTTACGGGCGCGTGTGGTCCAGCGGATTCACCCTCGCTCCACAATGCAAAGATTGTGGGTTCGAGCCCCGTTGGTGCCAACGTGTTGTGTCCTTGGGCAAGGCACTTTACCGCACTTGCCACGCTTCACCCAGGTGTATAATTGGGTACCGGCATTAATTCATGTTGGGAAGTAAAACAGACTCGCTGTGCAGGAGGAGTGGCGAACCCCCCACAGCCAAGTATTACATGGGGAGTCTGGCCCAAACGCTAATGAAAGAGAGATGGGCACTCCGCGCGCGAGCTTTGCTCGGCACGAGTCTTTACTTTTTTTACACCTTTTTTATTCACCCTGTATACCCCAGACTGCCCCTTGTCATCTAATGCATCAAAGACAATCACATGTTATAATTAAGCCAAACATGTGATCCATATAATTCAATATGGTTTTCTTATTGGACCAAGATGGGTACGGACAAACTCATCTTAATATGCTATGTCATTTTAATGTATGTATAACCGGAAATTTTCACGAGTTTAAAATTTCATGAATCAGCAATAGTGGCCTAATTCTTTTCACTTAAAATTTCACGAATGTAACTTTGCAATGCACTGCTACAAAGTAGATTGGAAATATTTATGGCATAACATTTTTGCGAGTAAGTGCTCCTTGCAAAATTAGATAAATTTAAATGCATGCAAACATTTCTGGTTTTACAGTTATTGATATACCTGTTCAAAAGTCCCGCCAACAGACCATGAACCATTTCGATGGCTATACATGATCGCATTTGTAGCTAGGCAAAGCTAAAGGATAAGGCTCTCTAATAGGATTGAATCAGTGTTAAAGATCTGCAATTTGATTGGAGCTTTAATCATGGATCATTGTTATTGGCAAAAGGAATTAGGGATTTCCTGTTGCTAGTATTTCAATGGTCATAATGAATGAGGGGGGGGGGGTGCTCAACTTTGATAGGGATGTGCTATGATGTGTAATCAGGGTTTCCAAAGTGGCAGCTTTGGTAACCAATTTGAATAAGAAGAATAGGTGTCATATGAACTAATCCAACTTGCAAATGAAGGTATCGTAAAGACCATCAGAGGCATCTTCAGGCTGTCATATGTATACTTTAAATGTTAGTACTACCAACTTACCCCTGGGTGCCTCCCCACCCGTTGGCCCAGCAGGAATGCAGAAAACAGTTGTTGGAAATAGATACATCAATTGTTGTATCACTTGAATAATAAAGGAGGCCTATTAAGAGCAGTGATACAAACAATCAAATCAAGAAACATGTTGAGGGTTTATTCATAAGTATTTGTGACTTTGTTATTTAAAATTCTCCATTGTGAATACAATAAGTATTGAAAATTAGCTTTTGATCATTTATAGAGGGCCAATTTTGTATATTGACATGGTCTTCACTTAGGCCAAATTAAATTAATTGTTTGTCTCAAAGCTCCCGCGCGCGTTAGTTTATTGATGCGCATTAGAAAACAAAAATCTGGAAAAAAACTTTTTTTTTCTTCTTTTTTTCTTCTTTTTTCAAAAAAAAGAAGAAGAAAAATCCCAAAATTTCACCGATTTTTCAGATTTTCATTGATCACATCATCTTTAATACAAAAGTTCACTTTTACAAGGATTTCAATATTTTATATTTAAAAAAAATAATTAAAAAAACTTGAAAAACCCCCGCATTCCGCATTAGTTTTACAACAGGAGAAGAGCTTTGAGACAAACAATTAATTTAATTTGGCCTTACATAAAATATCCCCCAAAACACCATAGATTCCATATGCATGGTATTTGAGTTACATATATAAGCAGTAGTAAAGTAAAGTAAAGTAGGCTGTGTTGCGGACTCCTCACGGAGTGATGATAGTCTTTTAGACATGTTTAGCAATCCGCGGTAGCGTTTAGTTACACATAGCCAGTGTTTGGTGGTTACTAATGGTGTCTGGGCACTCTTCCCAGGTACACAGATTAGATACTAGTGTTGGCAACATACATGGTCTAGGGGCCGTATCTAATCTCCCTTAACTGTAACCACGTCCAGTCAAATGTGGAGGTGAACCTAAACATGTCGGTGTCAGAACCACGAAGGCTGGCTTCGCAGTACAGGGAGCCTCGTCGTACAAGGCATACGGTTTATCTTTTGATATTTTTACAATAGTATTAGTCAAAATGAGATACAGGGCCAACCTTTTCATAATACATCTATGAAAGACAGGATAAAACAGATTTTCACGAAGACCCATAATGAAACAGGCCCCGTGTATGCTACCCAATTTATAAATGAAACAAGTGTGGTATCATCTACCGCCCCCCCCCCCTCCCCCCCCCCCCCCCCCCCCCCCCCCCTTGGCATGAAATGTAAAATAACAGGTGAGGCGGAGCCAAACTCGTTATTCAAACATTAACTCATGCCAAAGGTTAGCGTTGGTGTATTTGCTCCCTCCTCACTTGCACTGCCAATACAGCGACGCATTGACTAAAACCATCCATCATGGCGACTTTACGCTGTTTATATTATTATTATAGATTGCTGAGTGCATTCAAATACCAGGTCTGTGAAAGACCTGGAAATTTCACGAAAATTATGAGATCTCTGGGTCTTTTCTTATGAAAGAAATTTGAAAAACACACACCCATACACAAGATCCACAAGAAAAGACAACACCAATGCAAGTGAGTGACTATGTAGTAAAGTAGGCTGTGTTGCGGACTCCTCACGGAGTGATGATAGTCTTTTAGACATGTTTAGCAATCCGCGGTAGCGTTTAGTTACACATAGCCAGTGTTTGGTGGATACTAATGGTTTCTGGGCACTCTTCCCAGACCAGGTTAGATACTAGTGTTTGAAGCATACATGGTCTCAGACCATTCCTCTTGACCATCAGGTCTATGACAACCTCTCTAACACCTGGCACAAGAAAAGGCAGATGACTTATATCACAGACAGTTCTGATAAATTCTTCCTTAGCAAAGAAGCCTGTATTGCCCTTGGGATGATCCCTGACAGCTTCCCCAGGATGGGGATGGCTCACTCTACACAACAGACTGATGCCGCAGCAGCTTTGAAGGAAGACCCCGCCACACCCTGCGACTGTCCTGTACGTTAACGACTCCCTCCTCCCCCACCACACTCCCATTTCCTACCACTGAGGATAACCGTGTGCGACTGCAACAGTATCTTCTTGACTACTACAAGTCCAGCACTTTCAATACGTGCGAACACCGACCATTGTGTCTCATGGACACTATTCCCATTAAACTCATGGTAGATCCCCAAGCTGAGCCAGGTCGCACACCACACACCAGTCCCTGTCCCACTCCAATGGTGTGATGCTGTTACAGCAGGCCTAGACCATGATGTGCAGTTGGGCGTGCTTGAACCAGTCCCAATAGGAGAACCTGTCGCCTGGTGCCATAGATTTTGCTGGCTTCGAGATCACCCTCAGTAGTGTCCGCCTTTGCCAAAGATTCATCCATGCCATACTTGACTTCCCCACGCTCACAACAAGTATCACTGACATACGCTCATAGTTTGAGCTTGTCAACCAGGTATCTTACACCTTCAGTATGGCTGATAAGATGCTTCCATTCCGCCAACTAATGCAACCAAACACGGAAGGTGTCCGAATCTTTGACACAAGCAAGCCCACCTGCTTGGCAACAGACTGGTCCAAGACAGGCGTTGGCTTCTGGCTGCTTCAAAAACACTGCACTTGCCCCAAAACAGAACCATTTTGCTGTCCGACGGGGTGGAAGATCGTACTTGTAGGAATCGATTCACACATTCCCATGAATCCCGTTATGCTCCGATAGAGGGTGAGGCCCTTGCAGTTGTTGATGCCCTAACCAAAGCCAGATACTTTGTACTGGGATGCGAGGACCTTATAATTGCTGTTGACCACAAACCCCTCCTGAAGATCTTTCAGAGACCGCTCATTAGAAAGACATCCCCAATCCTCGCCTCAGGAATCTCAAGGAGAAAACACTCAGTTACAGATTTCGCATGGTCCACATTCCAGGCACCCGGCATCATGCCACAGATTGCATTTCACGCCACCCAACAGGTGACCCTGAGAAGTTGATCCTCCCTGATGACATTGCAACTATTGAGTCCACACCCATCTTTCTTACCCACTCCCAACCTCTCATGGCTGGCCTATACGCACACCTGCGACACACATCATCAATGCCATTGAAGAAATAGTTGTATCTTCTTCTGTGTGTGCCCCTCACCTCCCTTAACCTCAAATCAGTTACATGGGACAGAGTACGTACTGCCACAGCTAGTGATGATAACATGCAGAGTCTTGTTGGCATGATAGAGTCTGGCATGCCACAATTCCGCCATGAACACCCAGAACCCCTACGCGAGTACTTCCAGTTCTGTGACGGTTTATATACAGTTGATGGTGTAGTGCTGTACAAGGAGCGTGTGGTTATTCCCCCATCCCTCAGGAGTGAGGTATTAGCTAATCTCCATGCTGCTCACCAAGGAGTGACTTCTATGACTGCCAGAGCAGAGGCATCCATTTTTTGGCCAGGTATCACCCCTGCGATTGCTGCTCTTCGTGCTAACTGCAATCATTGCAATCGCATTGCCCCATCTAACCCAAATGCACCACCTACCCCCTGACCCCTCCCAGTTACCCATTACAATGTGTTTGTGCTGATTTCTTTCATTACAAAGGCTGCAACTACTTGGTAGTGGTAGACCGCTAGCTCTAACTGGCCGGTTGTTGAGAGGTCCTCCTATGGTGCTAATGGTCTCATAACATGCCTCAGACGCATCTTTCTATGATCTTTGTCACCTATTGGTATCCCCGACGAGTTAGCATCCGATGGTGGCCCTGATTTACTGCGGTAGCTACACGTCGATTCCTTAATGACTGGGGTGTACACCATCGCCTTTCCTCTGTTGCTTATCCCACAGTAACCAGTGACGGATCCAGGATTAAAATTTACGGGGGCTGACAAAAAAAAATCGTAAAAGGGCCCCGATTTTGTTTGCCGTAAGCTCGTGAAATTCAGCTAAGTGGGGGGGGGGGGGTACAAAAATTGCAGGGTACAAGTGGCAAATGTACCGACGGAACCCTACCTATGTCTCTGAAAAGGTAAAGTGGTACACAAAAAAGGTATATTGTCAAATTTTACGGGGGCGCGGTACAAAAAAAAAGGTATATTGTAAAATTTTACGGGGGGCGCCCGCCCCCAAAGCCCCCCCTGTATCCGCCACTGGTAACTGCCGTGCTGAGGTCGGGGTGAAGACCGTTAAACGTCTTCTTATGGACAACACCAGTCCAACTGGCGACTATGGATACTGACGCTTTCCAGCGAGCCATGCTGCAGTACCGGAATACCCCTGACAGAGACACAAAACTATCCCCAGCTCAGTGCATCTTTGGTCGTCCTATTAGGGACTTCATCCCTATACCACCTGTAAATATAAACCCCATGACACTTGGCTAGAAACCCCTAGCGGCTCGAGAAGATGCTCTACGGAACCGCCACATAAAATGTGCTGAGCGCTGGTCTGAACACACCAAAAGACTCTTGCCCCTTGTTGTTCGCATCCAGAACCAGACAGGTCCACACCCCCTTAAATGGGACAAGACTGGTGTCGTTGTTCAGGTCCGACAGTTGACCAGTACGTATGTGATACGCGTTGATGGTGCAGGCACAGTCACACTACGGAACAGGAATTTCCTCCATAAATATGTCCCTGTGCAGCCACCCCTTCCCCGATGCAAAATAGATGATGACATTGGTGTACGGCGCCCGATAGCTCCGCAGATTGTCCAACGCACGGGTGTTGCAACACCCAATGCTACTCGCCCTCACAGGATGACTCACGGCCCTCCTCAGGCATGTAGTAATCCACCACCACTCTCCCCTGCCACCAGCATGCACCACCCCACAACCATCCACACTACCCCCCACACCACCACCCCCTGTTCAACCAGTAGGCACAGCTCCGCTCCCAGATGACGGACAGCTCGGACAGCTCAAACAGCCCCCGCCAATCTGACGCGGATTCACTGCCTCCACCTTCAGGGAACGTCCCAACCACTGCCCCTAGGCGTTCTGCCCGGAATCCCCGCAAGCCCGCCTGGCACTCTGACTATGACATGTGATTCCCCAGTGGACTTTCCCTGACCTGTTGACCAGGTTATTGACATTGTTTTTGCTGTTCTGTTCAGTAGAGTAGTTAGTTGTACAATCACAGTGAAACAAGAACACTTCCTTCTAATCAGTCTTAGCCACATCTTTCACTTTATGTGCCAAAAGGACACTTACATAAACATTATGCATGTTATGTGCCACAGGACATTTATATCAACATTATGTGCCAAAGACTTGGGGGGAGATAGAGGATATTGATTGAAATGCTTTCTCATGTTCTTGTCTTTTTACAGACCGTGATCATTGTTGGAGTTGAATAAAGCTAGAGGAATCTGTTACAACCAGAACAAATAGACAGCGTTCTTATTTAGTTTTCAACTCTTTCAAGGAGTTAAACGCAGTACAACACGTTTTTGACGATTTCATACGACAATGTTCCACTCTTATTGAGAGTGAAAAATTAACTTTCACACTTATTTTAGAGTGGACATTTTTCACTCTAAAATGGGTTGTCCTGCGTTTCACCATGGTTTCACTCCCTTCACTCCTTTTCGAGTGAATTTCCACTCGTTTTACATTTAGAGAGTACATGGTTCTTTCGTGTGGACTTTACCCTGACCCATAAAAAGACCATTTCAAAATACAAAGCGCGGTATTTTCTCTTATTCATTCATGATGGCTAATGTTTAAAAACCTGATTTACTAACCAGGCTGGAATTTGCGTGATAAGACTATTATATCACGAACCATAGCAACGTCTTTTGATTATCTACGAACAAGCGACTTTCATACTTGTTTTGAACGAACAAACCTACTAAAAGTGAAGAGAATTTATAATCTTATATTCTCTATAGTTATTTTAGAAAAGCCTATGCCTATCCCTATACCGCAGTCCGCACCTGCTATTTCCGCACACTTTCAATAGGCCCTTTTCTTGTTCTATAGCCCCCACTATTGCCTTGCTTTTCCATTTCCTTTTCTTCTCTTATCTTTCCTTTTTTGTCTCCTTTCCTTTTTCTTTCTCCCCTTTTTTTCTTCTTCATACCCCGGTGCTGCAGCCACCGCAGCACCCCCCTGGATCCACCCCTGCTAGAGGTTAAACTCTTGGTTAACGGCCGTGTGAATCGGTCATGGTTAACTAACCTAAATTGCCCATCATCAAACCGGGCAAGGGGCAAAATGTAATTTAGATGGGAATTAAAGGGGCACAGAGAAATTTCTCAAAAAATGAAATTCAATATTTTCACTTCGTTTAGATAAATGATATACATAGAAACCCTCTCATGTAAGATTTCTTCCAAAAAATTCAGTAGGTATATTACCGGTAGCGCTTTTCACCTTTTTTTGTTTGTATTTTGGTTAAAAATAAAATTCACCACCATCAGGGAGGTCATGACTAAGCATCACGTAAAAAGCCATAGCCTATGACTTCAAGGTTATTTTGAATAAACATGAAACAAATAAGTAAGAAGCCATCTGTGGCCTTTCCTTTTTTCTCTCCATAACGTTCCCTTCGATTTTTTTAGCCAGTAGTACAGGGCTGTCAACTTTTGGGATTCGCTGGGAGGGAGAGTCCAAAAAAAATTGAACGGTCAAAAAAAATTGCACAGGCTTTCAGTGGGGGAAAAATCAAGGTTAAAAAACTGAAATAGTGAGTAACTATTGTGAGTAACCAAAGAGGTGCAAAGCACCGCCCTCCGCGGTAACTAACGCGGACAGGGGGAGTCTGAGGGGGGATGTGCCGCCCTCATAATTTTGAAGATAAAAATCAATTCTCGAACCCATTTGGGCAATTTGGTGTGTACTTTTGACCGATTTTCTATTGAAATGCCATCATTTCCAATCAATATTGGCTTTTTATCTAAGTTAGACAGCTATTTCATTATAGGCTATGCGAGAAAAAGGAATTTGTGCAAAAAGATGATTTTTTTTCTCTTGATTTAAGTAGTATAGATCATTGGTTCCTAACCTCTTTGGCCCACGACTCAATCAGACATATTTGGTCAGAACCCTGACCCCCAAAATGAATTGCGAAAAAATTATTCCGATTGATTAAAACTGAAACTGTTAAGTCATATGATGCGAGCGTAGCGAGCAGACATTTTTGCGTATTTGAACGGTTCTTTTGGGTTTTTCTAAGCGTTTTTAGAACGAAATATGAAAATGGTTCCCCAAAAAGCTATATATGAGCCCTCTCTTTAGGTTCGTTATTTATTTATTTTCCGACCATGATTTTCCATACTATTTTCGACGAATTGGGTTTTTGATTTCCCCGCTTGATGAAAGAATTTGACTAAAAACCTCTTAACTTCCTCCGAATAAGTGTAATCCCAACCCCACCCCACCCGAATGAATTTAGTTCCGGGTTACCTGTTTCCGGAAAACATGAGCGCGAAGCGCGCGCATTTTTTTCCTATATATACTCATCAGTTCTGGCTATAATTAATGTGTATTTTGGTTTGAAATGGGCTTTTAGAATGATATTTCTGGACATATGCACGCATAGCACACGAATATAAATGTTCTTGCATACGTACTCATTCATAATATTTGTAAAGAATATGGTTTCGATTCCTTCGACTGAAGCCTTGAAATTTGATAGAATTAAATATATAAACCCATGCAATGTCTATCTGTCAATTTCTAAGGGGTGCATGCCCCTCCAAGCTGGATTATATCAGCCACCCCCCCCCCCCCCCCCCCCCCCCCCAATTTGGACACGCCACTGATATCCCAAGTGGGTGCAACTAGGCCTTTTCAATATACCGATAGACATCTGTTTTCCTTTCCTCTCTTCTTTCCCTTTTCTTTTCTTTCCTTTTTCTTTTCTTTCCCTTTTCTTTTCTTTCCCTTTTCTTTTCTTTCCCTTTTTTATTTGACTTATTTTTGAGGCGGGAGTTTATATATGCTATGCGGGAGTGCGGGAGAAAGAGTGTCTATGCGGGAGACTCCCGCCTAATGCGGGAGAGTTGACAGCCCTGCGTAGTATAGTTTGAGCTGGCCTTCCCGGTCAAAGCCGTCAGGGAGCACTCCCCCCCCCCCCCCCCCCCCCCCCCCCCCCCCCCCCCCCCCCCCCCCCCCCCCCCCCCCCCCCCCGGAGCCCGCCCGGGAGATACGCTACTGAAATACCTACGGGATAGTACCCTCTCTCTGGCTCTGCTAAGTGTGACTAACTCATGAACTAGTATTAAACGGTAAAGCTTATTATCACAGTGGTTGTATACTTACAATCCAGCCATGTCAGCTAGGTCAGTGTGTTCATTGTCAAGACCCCGGTCAAGAACACCACCCCAGAACAGACGATGGATTGGAATGGACAGAAGAAGAAGTAGAATTAACCAGAGAGATGTTTACCATCTGGTTTCTTGCCACTGCTTGTCCGGGGTTTCTTGCCCGGTTTCTTCTTGAAAATTGAATTGAATACGCTGATATTGATAGACCGTATCGTTGAACAAACTACAATCAATTAAAATCATATTGTTCCATAATTTCCGCATTTCACCCTGATTTCACATCAAATTTCCTACATCCCACCGTTTCCCACGGTAAAACCACACAAAACTAGAGCGGTTCGCGGGTTTTGCGGTTATCGGATTTGGCAGTTGGTTTTTGGTTGTGCGGTTTTGGTAGACATGGTTTGAGGTGGTACACTAGGAAACCAGCGGAACCAGATTCGATGACTGCCGCGTTATTGGTGATTTGTTTCGTATAATTATTTGCTTATTTACTATTGTAATGTATCCCAGTGTTAGCGATATGTGTCTTTTATCATGGATAGTACGATGGTAATATTTATTCAATGATTTGATTTCTTTGGTGTTTTTACACGTGTTTACTACAAAAAGTTGTTACATTGTTGTGGCGACAAATTATAACAGTGTAGCAGGCAGCGAATATGGTTTCGATTCAAAATGTGAAATCATATTCAACAAATCAAATTGGGTTACATTTTAAGGTATCCATCATCTTTTAGCCTAAATCAGCAGCGGAAAAATCCTTGGGATTTCAATGCAAACGTCATTTGTTACATCAAATGCGGTTCCATCAAATGCGGTTTTGTTGCGGTTTTACCGGTTTCCGCTGGTTTCCTAGTGTACCACCAACTGCCAAATCCGGCTAAATTCAAATTTAAATCATCAGCAATTTCAATGCAAATATCATTTGGACTGGGATTTTCGGGAATTCTTAATCCCCGCGGTACATTATGATTCTTAATCCCCGCGGTACATTTCTGTGGTGTTTTATAACCACAAAACGGTGTTTTGGTGTTTTGTCACCACAAAACGGTCCCTTAAAGGGGCACTAAGAGATGTGTTTATCTAAAATATGGTCTACCGCAAGGGTCCATTCTAGGTCCCTTAAAGTTTTTAATCTACACGCTCCCTCTCGGTAACATCATTCGTCGCCATGGCTTAGACTTTCACCTTTATGCAGACGACACGCAGTTATACTGTTCCTTTAACCCAAAAATACCTGGTGCTAGGCAACACGCTATCGAGAGGCTACAACTGTGTATTTGTGATCCAAAATTGGATGACCATTAACATGTTGAAATTAAATGAGAGCAAAACAGAGTTTATTGTGTTTGGATCACCCCATTTTCTCCAGAGCTTGCCACCTGTGTCACTGGCAATTGGTGATGCACATATTGAACTAACGTTGTCTGTTCGGAACCTGGGTGTAAAATTTGATGCAAATATGACCATGACCAAACAAATATCCAGCCTCTGTCAATCTACACATTACCAGTTAAGAAACATCCGTAGAATAAAGCGATACCTCGATAAAGACACTCTTCATCATGTCGTTAGTGCTTTAGTTATCTCTCGTCTTGACTATGGTGACCTTCTTCTCTTTGGTACTACGGAACATGAATTGAACAGAGTTCAAAGATTGCAGAACAATGCCGCTCGGTTGATATGTTCCATATCCATGCGTGACCATATTACTCCCACGCTTAAAGAACTCCACTGGCTGCCCATACGGGAAAGGATTCAATTCAAACTCTGTCTTTTTGTCTTCAAAAGCATGAACAATACTGCACCTGGATATTTATGCAATTTACTGTCACCATATGTTCCTCGAAGAGCTCTTCGTTCTGCAAATGACATTACTCGCCTAAATGTTCCTAGGACTATAAGGTCTTGGGTCAGAAATCTTTTAGTGTAGCTGGTCCACGGGCATGGAACAATCTCCCTCGTACCATAAGAGAAACTGACAATATCTCTCATTTTCGTTGTAGTCTGAAGACTCACCTTTTTCCATGCTAAATGTATTTTGTGTTCTGATGTGTTACATTATGATCTAGATGGAATAGCGCTATATAAATATTAATTGTTGTTGTTGTTGTTGTTGTTGTTGTTGTTGTTGTTATTGTGTTGGTGGCTGCGCCCTCAATTATGATAAAAACTGGGATTAGTATATTTTTATAATTGTATTACATGTATGAACTTACACCTATAAGGATTAAGAAAAATCAGCCCTCTTTGTACAAGAAAACGTCGATTCAAAAATGCTCGTAGAGCCGCAACGAGCATTTTACGTCCGACAGTACCCCTGCATAACGCGAACCATTATTTGCATAGAGGGCGTTTTTCACTAAATAGCGATGATATTGTTTTAATCAAGTTTTGCTGTGTTTTTGTTAGTAGAAACAACAATAATGGCAATTTTTAATGTTCATCTTGAATTCTGAAGTAAATTTTTAAACATTTCAAGTTTTCAACACCACTTAATGTCCCTTTAAGCAAATATGCGGTACAGTAAAATTGTATAAACCCGTTTTGTTTTTCGGGCGGGACCCGGGATTCCCGAAATGTCTCTAAATATTTGATTCTGAAAATTATCCATCATTTCATTCATCAAAATAATAAACAAATAGTAATATTTAGGCCTATACATTTTGGGTGGATTTGTGAGTCTTTAATCCCAACAAGTTAGAACACCCAGAAACGTGTGATCCTGTGAAACATCCTACTTTTGTGAGTATTTGTGCAAAGCTGAGATGAGGTGGAAAGCATGCAAGAAATTACATTTTTAATCACACCATTGGTTTCTGTAACATAGGCTAATTAACATGTTTTTATACACGTCGTGTCGTGGCTCTATTCTCGACCGCCGGAAGTCGTCTCATAGTAAATGTTTTTGAAGTTGATATGTTTTAAGACATTTACACTTCAAAATAACCTCTAAAATAAGCGGTTACGACTTGTCATATTGAGGTGGAGTCGCTTCCAAAATTGGTCAAATGTAACTGCCTTTTTCTTTTTAACCTCACCAAAACTTCATCCTACAATGTGTAAATGAAATATAAGCCACTGCCATATCGCACCCAATACTACATGTACTTCATTAGCTATTTAAAAGTCCCTAAACACTTGTCAAATAACAGTTGAGGCAAATGACCAAATCTGGAAATCGGGTTATATTTCCAAATCTGGAAATGCAGTGATAAATTAATTTTGCAGGTAGTTATTTTTGTGAATTGCCAAAGTGCTTCAATTTTGTGGATACTTAATTTTTGCGATGCGAAACCATACAAACATATCATTATAAATATACTGCCTTTTTTAAGTAATTATTTTCGCGAATTTAAGTACTAGCAATTTTTGCGAATTTAAATAGTTCACGAAATTAGCAGTTTTCTGCCCAGGGACTGCTTATTATAAAAAAGGACGAATTCATTCTTGGTAAATCATGTTTAAAAGATAATTCACTACCTAATCACCGTGGCGTTTAATTATTGATCGTGTCGTTTTAAAAATAAAGGAATTATAATTGATTACTTATTAATTTAATTAAGCATTAATTAGTGGATAAATTGTCGTTGGGTAATTATTGATAGGTAACACAATTTATTTTATAACAGAGAAGCTGTGTTGGCATTTATAATATCAATAATTATAGTCAAAAGTACCCGATGAAGGCCCATGGCCGAAAATGTGTACAATATAAAATACTTCATAATCACAGCATTTTCTACTTTCGACTCCATTTTATTGATACCATTTTTATATATTTATATTTCTGTACGTTTTCAACATCGGGTTGTTTATGTAAAATCATGCTATGGTTTATGAGATTGTATTGCTGAATGTGATGAATAATAAATACTTTATAAAACGATTCTATACAAATATTTCGTTCGTACACGTTTTGTCAGCCAAGTGTACAATGTATGTGTATCGAAAAAGTGTTGTCACAAAACCTCGACGACGGTATTTTTCAGCGCGCGTGTGCGACGTATTATACCATTTGTTCATAATGAACGAAAGCTGTACTGGTAGTGCAGGTAGGCCTACATTACGCTCGTTGGAGAGATGAACTTAATTGCTAGGAAGGTCACATCAGTGTGCATTTGGAATTCTGCAACCTAAGTATATTGTGTTATTATGCAAGGCAAACTTCAAAGTAAAATTTGGTTTCAGTTGGTTCACAACATAACTGTTATTATTATTATTATTATTATATATCCTTACACAGCTGTGATTTGTTTGCAGGCTTAGAATTAGAGATCATGTCGACTGTGACCACATTGAGGAATAACCAGGCTGGATTTCGCCAAGAAGCTGTGCTCAGCTAATTCACATCTGAGGAGAATCATGGAAGGGTTTAATGACCAGCACCTCTATCTCACAGTCACATTCATAGACTTCAAGAAAGCATTCGACTCCATAAACAGGAAATGTTTGCAGTACTGCGACATTACGGAATCCCAAAAGCTTTAGTCGACGCTATAGGTGTACTGTACAACAACTCCAGAAGTGCTGTGATGGTCGATGGCAGTATCTCTGATCCTTTTGCTGTCTCCACTGGAGTGCTACAGGGTGATGTTCTGGCTCCATTCCTATTTGTGATATTGGTAGACTACCTTTTGAAGAAGACCACACTTGATCTTGACTCAGGAGTTGTGACACATCCACGTCGTTCGAGGCGTCATCCTGCCATTGTTCTCAACGACTTAGACTTTGCTGATGACATTGCCTTACTCGAGACAACAATTCCACGAGCCCAGACGCAGCTGACAGAAACTGCTGCAGCAGCAACAGACCTCGGCCTCTACATTAGCGTATCTAAAACAGAGTACATGACTGCGAACTGCAATCCTCACCTGACACTTCAGGTCTATGGGGATACCATCAACCATGTGACAGATTTCAGGTATCTTGGCTCTATGATGGCATCGGGTGCAAGTGATCTTAAAAGACGCAAGGCATTAGCATGGTGCGCTTTCTGGAAGATAGAACGCCTCTGGAGGAGCCCTCAAATAGGTATCACAACAAAGATGAAATTATTCAATACCACCTGTGTGACTATCTTACTGTATGGATGTGAATCTTGGGTGATATCCAAAGATATAGAATACAAAATAAATGCCTTCGCTACCTTTTGCTACAGGTATAATGCTAAACATCAAGCGCATGGATCATGTCCCAAACACCACAATTTATGACATGACCCAAGACAGAGCCTCTATCCACCGTGTAAAGCGCCGCCAGCTGAGAATTTCCTTGGCCATATACTCCGTCTCCTAGTATATAGGGCCACTATCCAGGGAAATACTATACTAAGATAGAATATAGAAACACCGAGTCAGCCATCCTCCAGCTGAGTCAACGGGTTCGGTTCTCGGGTTGATCGGTTCTCGGATTGGGAGAATTTTTTCTAGGATTATTGATAGAGTAGTCCAAATGTATAGGACTAGTAGTAGTAGTAGCATGGTAAGTTACCAATTTGATTCTAGGTTCACCAGAATTGCATTTCAATACTACTTTGAATCGGTTTACAATATCAAATTCACACTCATACTGAGGTTTATAAATGACTTGGGTTAGTCCTGTCCAGCAATGCATCCGTTGTCTTTACTGCTGTTCCGTGCGTGCTTGGGAATCAATTCTGCTCCCACGAAAAACGTTCCGTAATGTTTTACGTACGGTTGGGTTTTTAAAAGCATATATAAACGGATTGATACATGAATTAATGAAAGCGAGCAACACGAGACAGTTGTACACGATACCATAGAAGAATCTGAAATTAAAAAAGAAAGAATAATTCTGACGGTCACCTTGTTATAGTGGAGGTAACCTATTGTTACCATGGTTACCCTTACTTAATTAAATTTTCATATGATCATAAGGAAATTATAAGTTAAACCATTCAGAACGATAGTTGCGACTCCTAGTTTGTGCGATCATCAGAAAGCTCCCAATAAAGAAAATACATATATTTAACTCTTAATAAGGAAATTACATATATTCAATAAGGAAATTACATACTCTCAATAAGGAAATGACATATATTAAATTCTCAATAAGGAAATTACATATATTTAACAACTATAATTTTGTGTAAACACTTGCCACGCGGCTATTGGTTTTACCATATAAAAACAGATTTATCAGAAACCTTTAACAACTTTCAAGATCTAACTCAAGAATTACTGAACCAATACTAGGCATAATTGTACTTATTTCAATGAATTTCTCATGGTGATTCCAAATTTGGAAATGAAATTCAATAATTTTGACATTTTTGATTTACAGGTTTTGAATGATCTGTTCATGACCATTTGAAAATGACAAAACAATATAATACGGTAGTTTTCTCACTATAAGTGTGACCCATCAAGTACATTTACCACATACTCACGTTGGTGGTACGAATCCCATCGTGAATCCGAAATGAGCCAACTGCTCTGGCGTCCAGCAGATGATAAATGTCACGACGATCACCAATAGCATCTCTACCACTTTCTTTTTCGACCGCAATGATGTAAAAGCCGGACTGTCTGAAGGCTCGTTCTTTGCTATCAGTGTTTTGGTTTCAGCTCGTAGTTTCAACACTATTACTACATTGGTATATACCATTACAGCTACAGGGATGACATACTGGAGAAGAAATACAGTCACTCCTGTTACCTTCTCATACATATAACTAGGCCATATTAATGTGCAGATACCATCAACATCAAACCAGATAAAGAATTGGTAGATATTGAAAGCGATGGCCACGAACCAGATGACACCCACTAATTTGACGCGCGATGTCTTTGAAAAGATTATCGCGTATTTGGTTGGATAAGAGATGGCCACGAAACGCTCCACGGTTACAAATACGAGCGTGAAAATTGATATTGTGATCGATACCCACATCCAGACGATGTTTATATATGTGCGTAAACAGTCCCAGGATCGGACCATGGGGAACATCAGAACAGATGTAATCAAATCTGCCACGGCTAAGCCCGCGAGCAACTCATTTGTCGGCGATCTCACTTGGCGATTTTTGATATAGACGATGACGACGAGTGCATTACCGACGATTCCGACAATAGCTACAATGCATTTCACGTAATCTGGCCAAGTCCAGTATACATTAGCACTGTCCGCTATGGTGGTTGTTGGCGCGGATAGTGTAGTATACATTTTCTTTACTTGAGGGGTTGTAGTTTTATGACGTTTGGAGTGTGAATGTACAAGATATAGAGTAAACAATATAGGAATCTCTCAAACGTCATTCAAAATCGCAAGACGATGCGTTGGATACATGGTTTGCAAATAACTGCGAAAGGAATACTTGATAAGCGTTCTTCATAACTTTTAGAGACCAATCCAAGCCGCCAATGACTTACGCATTGAAGAGCCATTACAATGTGTAACCCCAAGTGTGGAATCCAAGTGATATATTTAGAGAGAGAAATCTTGAAAAGATAATATACGAATGAGACAGACGGAAAAGCAATCTTTATATAAAGTCGTAAACAGCTTGTAAACTACATTGTCAACCCGAGGAAATAATACAGACAAAGACCGGATGGTTGAAACGTAGAACAATCTTAAATCTAATAAAATACATCGTAGAACTCATCTCTACTTGTTTGTGAGCAGACGTGAAAATAATAGTGAATAACATATGAATATCAGCAGCGTGTGTTTGTGTATATTACGTTTACAGTGACATGTTCGCGCACAAAATGTCGAGAAATGATCCAATCAGCGTTGACTTTTAATGACTGTGTGGCTGTTCATGGTGTAGCTACTAATAGGTTTAGTGTCCGTCAACTAGGAGTCAGAATTACTAGAATGTTGATATACAGGGTGAGTCAAAAAATAAACCATCTTGTTTTCAAAACCATAATGATATTTAGGTTTAAACTATATAAGAATGCCACATTTATTTGCAATTTCGTGCGAAAAAAACGAAGTCAATCGAATTTAATTTGTGGTTGACACTGCCTACATTTAATTTTCATATTTAAATATCCCGCCAACAAATGTTGAAATGACTTCATATTGTCGTTCAAATTTGGAACACAATACACAATTCATAACATGGATATGGTGACATGCATACTTATATGTTTCTTCTATCAAAGTATTATACATCATATAACCACAGGTTTTCAAAATTGAACGAAGGACATTATGGTGTGCTTTAATGCATGTTTTAGATGCTTCGTGGACGAACATGTACGTAAATAGAGTGTTTTGGTGAAAAGGTTCTACATGTAGGACAAACGGCAAATGCAATTGAATTCATTTTTCCACACAAATTTACTAAAAAATAAGCTTATACAAATGTTAACTTGGTTTTGAAAACATTATACGAGTGCAATAGCTGTTCAAATGTATCACAAACGTGAGTGTGGTTGTATTGTCCCTCGTCTTGGTTGATCGTAGCGCCCTCTTCTGTCCAAGGATCTATGGCTTAACGGGTCTCATGTATTTGCCGTGCTCCATGCAAATTATATTTTTCCACCTGTAGGGGACGTGAATATAAACAATCGTAAACATGGTACATTTGTTTGTTTGTTTGTTTGTTTACACGGTCGGTCCATACGGACACGCTTGGGTCCTGAAGGGACCAGACTCGAGCAAAATGCTCGGGCCAGGCATAAGCGTGATGGCTGAATGAAATGATAGCAAGAAAAGATGGAAGAAAAGAATAAAGTTAAAAGAGCCACTCTCAACGTATAACTAGGCCCTAATGTATAACGTCAGGGATATACATTACGTTGCTCAGGTGCCATGTCATCCGGAATCATTTATACTGATTCGCAATACTATACGCATTACGTTTACGAAGTAAATGCATAACAATACAGATTATCATTTGTCATGATACTCGTTTTCCGTTCAAATGAAGTCAAATTGAGATTCAGGACTACTTGTAGATTCATGTGAACAGATGAATATTGTAGAAAATACCCACTAGAAATATTTCAACTCATATGAAAAGAATAACGCTGTTTGCTCTGTTACGTCATCATCACCGACAACATAGTCTATACTGTTTTAGAACGATCTGGTTTGGATTTTTGTATTTTTTTGTATAGAAAGAGCAAATGTGAACAATAGCCCCACAGACATTAACAACGTTAATGAACTGAGTGATAAGAAATCAAACTGGTAACTCTTTAAATATTAGTCGGTTGTGAAACGTCGATAAACAGTGAGTACATCTTGGATTTGTTAACAGAAATGTTGGGAAAAGTATACTTTAGGTCCTAGATTCTGAACTGTTCTAGTATCGTCCGATACTGGATCACCCAGTATCGTTCGATACTGGTACAAAGTCAGTGTTCCAGTATCGTACGATACTGGCACATATAAAGCTTATGTATCGAGCGATACTGGAACACAATTATGTACCATATCGTCCAATACTGGGACAAATCACTATACCAGTATCGCCCGATAAAGGAACATAAAAATGTTCCAGTATCGCTCGATACTGGGACACAATTTGGTGTTCCAGTATCGACCGATACTGGAACAGTCAAATCGTACCAGTATCGAGCGATACTTGCAACTTTTATGTTCCAGTTTTGAACGATACTAGTATACCAGTATCTTGGTCCTAAAGTACACTTTCCCCGCCGAAATTTCAAACCTTTCATCATATAGAGAACAACATCAAAATATAAATAAATGAAAAAGAAATATCTGAAGATCATGGAGGTCAGCGATACTGGAACACAATTATGAACCATATCGTCCAATACTGGGACAAATTACTATACGTCACTGTAAAAACAGTGTTTAGAGATTAAACGCTTTTCTAAACACCATTTTGCACCACGTTTGTAAACATGTCAAATTTCTAAACACTTACATGTCAGATCCCTAAATACGCATGTCAAATATCTAAACACACAGTGTTTAATTTCTAAACATTGAGCGATCTAAACACCATCTTGCACCACGTTTCTAAACACTGTTTTTACAGTGATCAGTATCGCCCGATAAAGGAACATAAAAATGTACCAGTATCGCTCAATACTGGGACACAATTTGGTGTTCCAATATCGACCGTCTACGACCGATACTGCACTGGAACAGTAAAATCGTACCAGTATCGAGCGATAATTGCAACTTTTATGTTCCAGTATTGAACGATACTGTTATACCAGTATCTGGGACCTAAAGTACATTTTTCCGAAATTTCAAATCTTTTATTATATAGAGAACAACATCAAAATATAAATAAATGAAAAATAAATATCTGGAGGTCATGGACATCGAGAGACCTAAACAACAAACCCGGGAACTATAGGAGCTGCCTGTCTTCACCTGTCGGGTGTGACCGTATCACCAGCCCAGCTGGCTACATGCTTTACAGGACCATCCACCATCTCCGCAACCAAGCATTAACCTATACTTGAACCAAGACCACCATGCGAATGTAACAGTTAGGTGTTGAATTGAAAGGACTTGATTGAAGGGTGTCATGAAAAAGTATGTAGGCTATGCCAAGTTAAGAATGGTAGAGAAGGTGTTTGTGCACGCGGCACCTGAAAGCCTGGATCCCTGTCTCTCTGAGATGTTGCCAACAACATCGTCTGGATGACTGTTGATCATAAGGGAACGGCTGTGTGAAGGAAGTTTCTGTCTAAGCAGCGAGTTCTGGCAGTCGGCAGTGAAAGAGCATGACTTGGCAGAGGAATTGGCATTGATATACTCGAACGGGTAGCACGACGTTGAACATAATGTATGGAGTCGGTAGCTACGCTGCCAAATCCCGTGGGCAATGGTTGGTATGCATTTTGTACAAGACTGTAGCTACTGCGACATGTCGTCTGTGAAGCAGGCTGGTGATGTTGAGCTGTGACAGAGCAGTAGGTGAGCTCCAATGATTTTGTGTGATTTCTTTTGGATAATGTCAAGCTGGCTTAGGATAGTAGTAGTAGTAGGCATGGTAAGTGAACCGCTCGCCCAGCTTGGTGAGGCATACTCCATTTCGCTGCGGACTTGTGATTTGTAAACATTTGATCTGCCTTCAGCTTTCAATTTATTTGCAACCTTGCGAAGACATGGAAGAGCGCCAAGCTTCTGGCCAGCTTTGGTTGTGATAGCCGAGATGTGTTTTGACTAAGTCAGCCTGTTGTCAATGGTAACACCCAAGATTTTTAAAGAACTTAACAGTTCTTCTGCAGATAGCAGATTGCAGTCTCTAAAGTACTATATTTCAAGTTTGGATGGTGTCCCCTTCCTGGAGATAACCATGGTCTTGCATTTGGTGGGCTCAAATGTCACTTTCCATCTGTCAGCCCACGCTTCCATGTTTCTAAGATCTCTGTTGAGACTAGCAGCTACTGCGTTGGCATCAGTTGATGACTCAATAGGTGCGAAGCGTGTTGAGTCGTCAGCGTAGAGATAGAGCTCATTATCACAAACATCTACAAGGTCATCAATGAAGACTGAAAACAGCAGTGGACCAAGGATAGAACCTTGTGGAACAGAAGCATTTATGGGAGCAGTGTTGGAAGCCTGACCTGACATGACGACATTGATGGATCTATCGGATAAGTAGTTGTGTAGTATCCATGAAAGCAGTCTTCCAGTGACACCCTTTACATCAGTTTTGAGCAGTGTCCGTTGTGCCATATACTTGGTCGAAGCTCCTTTTATGTCTGGGGCAATGACACAAACCTCGTCACTTTGGTCTACAGAGTTGTTCCATTTCTGTGCCAGGATATTGAGGAGATCGGCTGTGCTATGGCCTGCTCTAAACCAAAACTGTCTGCTGGAGATCTGGTGATCTTGCTGATATTGCTTAGCAGTGAAATAGAACGATACTTGTTGGGTCAGCCTTGGAACCTCTCTTGTGAATTGCGGTGACAGAGGCTATTTTCCATACGTTAGGAAACACACCATGAGTGAAGCAGATGTAAAAAACCTGCAGAATGTACTGGCAAGTTCAGCGCAACATTCTTTGAAAACCTTAGTTGGAATCAGGTCTGGTCTAGTTGCTTGATCTGGATTGAGATGTTGTTGTAGATCATGTTAACATTTTACGCTTCCGTGTACTCGTTCATTGTGTTGTCCCCGTTTGCATCTGTTTCATGTGGCCTCTTTTAATCCCCTACTCGTTTTGTGAAGTTTCTGGATGTGTGATCATTTTTAACTATACCAGTAACGTGATTTTTATGTTCTAATGGCCGAGTTGTGGATTCCCGAGACTGACGATTTTCTTGAACATGTTGAATGACTCTCGCGCTAATTTCTTCCAGTTTTGTGTTAGTGGCATACATCGGCGAGACTGGACAACATATTCAAAACCAGACTTCACGAAAACGAAAAAACGAAACTGATAAAAAGAATCAGCGTGACTTTTACAATAAATTTCAGGGGATAGCAAATTCCCCATAAGGTGTGTACAGTAGCCCGCAGATAAATGTTAGTTTTAAACACACTGTATGATGTTTTACACACCCTGTATGATGTTTTACACACCATGTATGATGTTTTACACACCATGTATGATGTTTTACACACCATGTATGATGTTTTACACACCATGTATGATGTTTTACACACCATGTATGATGTTTTACACACCCTGCATGATGTTTAAACGCATCCAATTCCAATCCCGATGTCATTAATGTAATATTTCCATTTTCAAAATGTATTAAAAAATGTATGAGGAAAAACGTCGATTACCGAGACTATAATTTGATTTGCTACATGTGAAAATATAAAACATTACAATAATTACAACATGAATTTATGTTTCATCTAACAATTTGTGCCATGCATTGGTATTTGTTATTCATACGTTATTTGATTTCTGTTAAGTAAAATGAATACCGACAAAAACCATTGCACGAAGATGTATTCATACTATGGATAATCAATGAAATTATGTAAAAGTTATGTTTCCGTTTATCTGTTTATACACGTTGAATAGAAATACCACATTACATAATGTGTATGAAGATTTTTAACTCAAAAGATTCATTGACTACTTACGATAAAATGCTTGTAACTAATTAAAGGTAAACACTAAAACATGTTCTTGTCATTTAATTTAGTTGGTCGTAGCATCTAGACACGAAGTAATTTCCTACTAAAACTTTTAGTAAAAGGGCTTGTGACAACTCTTCAATTGGTTATCGACCTCTTCTTGTCCAGATTACAAACCAGTATTACCACAGTCAATTGGTCACCTGGGTACGTATGAATTGCCCCAAGGTGGTATGTTAATTATTATAGTCGTGTGGCTGTTATGGGATTGTTGCAATCTTCTTACATTATTCGTTTCTTATTCTCTCATTCCTACCCTCTCCTAACCTGATGCTTCTATGAACACCACGCTGTTTACATCCCCCATCTTTATCATTTATTCTTCGTTGGCATGACTTTACATTTTTAATTTATTTACAAATAAATGCAAGAGATATTATATCATTTTGCCACGATGCTACTTTATTTAACCAGAATGTTTTATCCATCGTAGTCAGTGAGAACGGTTTTTTAAATTTTATATACAAAAAAACACCTCACATTTGGTGGCAGCGGTGGGATGTGTAGGGAAATTAGGTGTTGCCAGATCTATTTGCAAAATTAAGAAACTAAATATGAATGCGTGAAATCCAACTGCTACACACCTTCATGCTTTGCTTGTTCTTTTATTTATTATACAAAACTATTCCCGAAGCCCCCATGTCCATTATCCACGTCCTGGAAGACTTTGACCATTTGAGGCACTCCAAAATGACTGCAGTGCCTGTCAGAGTCGCGTTGCTTTATGTCTCAGCAGTGTTAACAGACAGAGCAAGAGAAGGGCCGTGGCCAGTACGCTGACCTGCCACTTGAGTAGCCCTAGAGCCTATTGCCCTTTTGTCACATTATTGGGAGATGGTGTTCTTCAGCCAAACAAGTCAAAATGTTGGTAAAAAAAGTTCACTTTTGTCAAATTCACCCCCAGTAAAAAGGTCCAAATTTTGGGGTAAAGGTACACTTTTGACCAAATCAAATTGAATTGCCCGCCTAAACATCCCGTATATAGCAACAGAGCTCCAATCGATACTCCTTGTGCATGTAATGCATTTTGTGTAATCAGGATTGAAAAGCCCGCCTAAACATTCCGTGTATAACAACAGAGCTCCGATCGATACTTCTTGTGCATGTAATGCATTCAAATCAAAAAGGTGACATTTGGAACTGCATAATTTTTAATGAATTATCTTGTGAACATGTGGTTTTGGTCATCCTTTAGGCCTGTGAGTCAAAAAGAAGTTGTACGGATTTGAATATTTTTCCTGAGAAAGAAAACAGAAATTGACCTAAAACTCAAGCGATATTTTGACGAGAATATTCTTCCAATCATCTGGAAAAAAAGAATGACTGAAATCGATCATTCCTATCCAGAGTTATAGCTATCATACTAAAAGAACCCATTTTGTTAGCTGTCCACCGATACGTAAAATACAACAAAGCAAAGAATTTTTTTAAAACTCTCCATTATCATTTCAGGAAGTAATTGTTTTATTCCTCATAATGCAATATCATAGAATCTGTCAAAAAAGAGAATGTTGAAGTCACTGTTTATCTATTTTATGCACACCATTCAAACCGGTGTTTGAAACTCCCGGGCCTTAATCTCATTTGAGTATGAATGACCGTGAGTAGGGCTACATTTTACTGCCCACTTAGAGTGGATAGATTTCAAGGGGATTTAAAAGCGTTCCATTGACAGCTAAAAAGGGGGTCCTTTTTTAAAATATTAAAACAGGCATAACTCCTGATATAATTGATTGATTTGAATGATTCCTTTTGTCATATGAGCGGAATAAGTTGCTCTTTGAATACGTGCCTCACGTTTGTCAATTTTGTTGGTCTATTTTTAAACTAATATTCATTCCCGTACAACTTCTTTTTGACCCACCCTGTATAGCCCCCTCGTTTGGTTATAACCTATCTCAAAGGGTCCTAGACTAGACGCTGAGCACCTCAGTGATGGGAACTTCAAGATGAATTTAATATAAACAAAGGAATATCTAAGCAGGGGTTTTGAGATATTTGGAAATTGCATAGTATTAATGGAAATGTTCTTCTCAAGTTATTGAATGATCGTCATGGCTATAAAGTATTACTTTTGGAAGTGAATGGGAGATTAATGTTTTATTGTAAATGATGGATGTGATTATCTTTTCCAGTTGTCCATGAAGTTCATTCACAGATTTGCTACCAAAATTCTTAAAATGTCACTATCTGTTTTTCATCAAACAATTAGGGGAGGATGGGGCAACTGTTCCGGTTAAGCATATTTCATGATATAAACGATTAGGCCTGTATAGCTCGAGTGAATATTTATGGAATTGCTATGAAAATATCACCCATGCATGTAACTGTTTAAAACATATAATAAATATAAAATGTAAAAAGATGAATCCAACGGAACCAGGAACAAAACACACCAAGGATCAGAAAACTGATAAAAGAGGATATCTCGAAAATTTAAAAATGCTAAGAGTAAAAGCAAGATATACCAACAGGGTGTGGGGAAACGGGTAATAAGAAGAGAGAATAACGCGATAAAACAGATAAATAACAAAAACAATAACACACGGAAATGCACTGGGACAAGCAATGAAAATTGCTGTGCAATGAAACAACAAAGATATATGGTAACTTGGATGTCTAGTGTCAACATCTATTACTGACATTGTGCTATAATTACAGTGGTGGACTTGTCTAGTTCATTATCTTACTTATAGTTCTTAACACTTTTGTTTTTTATATTTTGTCCCGGATGAAGGGTGGTATATCCACTTGAAACGTCGGTCTTTCTTGATACCATATATCTTTGTTGTTTCATTGCACAGCAATTTTCATTGCTTGTCCCAGTGCATTTCCGTGTGTTATTGTTTTTGTTATTTATCTGTTTTTAGTATCGCGTTATTCTCCCTTGTTAGGCCTATTACCCGTTTCCCCACACCCTGTTGGTATATCTTGCTTTTACTCTTAGCATATAATCAAAATATCTAAAGAAAAGACCAATTACCGCTAACTGAAAACTTACTTGGCGTGGACCGGTTACCCCATCATCAGTCCGGGCCGATTTCCCTTTCAGGAAGCATTACCCACAATCCCTTGCGAATGTATATATTGCAAAGTATTTGTAGTGGTATTACCAAAAAGACCAATTTATTTATTTTGACCAATCAGTGACGATCCGTAAATGCCAGTCAAAATATAAGATAAACTGTTTAGTCATAATCAATAGATATTTTTGTGTTTCCTAATTTATTGTAATTAAGAAATTGGGCTAATTACCTCATTAAATATTCAAATTCGTTTATTTGAAAAAGTACACGCGATAACCTTTTTTTCCTCAGACAATATTAGATAATTGTACGATGTTTCATATTACCAAGTTTGAGCAGGTAGCAAATTAAAATAACGAATCGATATCCATTTTAGTTTGCAGTCCACTTCATAGACCCTCAATTCAAAATAACCAGTGTAAAATGAGCCACTGAACGCTGAGAACGACAATGAAATCTATCATTATATAATACAGATGCCCCATACATTTGTCTATATATTATATACCCCTTTCTTTAATGATTTTATTTACTTCATATAATCATCATTTAGTATAAATAAAAACCATCTTGATATTTAGCCAGCTTTTATGTTACAGGGGAAGTTAGTCAATATGACAATGATGACCCAACGGTTAAATATAATATACACAAAAAGCAGTGAATAAAATACATCATATTTCGTAATTGCAAATACTTTACAGACACCATTCAAAATATAATAAAGATGTAATTCATAATACCGAGGTTTTAAACCATTCTAAAGCAATTTCATGTCATATTGTAATCATTCAATAGCAGAAATAGCGGTATTAGACCCAAAATGCCCCAAAATGTCTAAGAACTAGAAAAAAATGTGAATTATTTCATATTCTATTCACATTTCAATACCGAGGCATGTTTTATTGACACTAACAACTAATTTTCATAATGAATTTTACAATTGTGATTAAGTTTTTGCAGGTGACCAGTTGCCCCATATCCCTTTTTGGACCACTTGCCCCAACAAATGACTCAGTACTTTGTCGAGATGAAACATTATTCAAGCACGCCTGTGACGTAATAAATGTTACGCCAACATTTTTTTTAAATACCACCATTTGTCATAATAATCAATAACTCCAAAACATTTCAGAAATAAGGCAAAACTGCATTTTTGTTTTTAGCCATTACACAGTTTTCTGTAGCCAACAAGTATCTTTGAATTTGCAATTATTACGGCGTTCGGGTCTTCAAGTAGACGAGTGTCTTTAGATAAAATAAGAATAGGTAAACTTTGTTATTTGCATATTCATAAACTAATATAACTCCACCAAATGAAAACCCGTGATAATGATTTAAGTTGAAGCATTCTTTAAATGATAATATTGATCGCAAATCCAAACCACCAGTGTCCCAAGTTAGCAACATGCGCCATGTTACGGTCGTTACAACCACAACCTATGGTTTTAATCATATTTCGAAAAGACCCTGAGCACACTACAATATACATGTAGCACCCATCAATATGCACTTAGCATCTAAAGATGACTGTACTGCATGATATCTACTGTTGCATATCAATCATATAAAGTACATTAAACATGATCTAAACCCATCTTCATAAATCGCCCATACTATCTGTGAATTTTCAATAAGTCACTCAAGAAGGAGGTGGCTTCAAAGAATGAATGTGGATTTTCTTTTTTTGCGGTATTTCAAATATATAAACTTACTGCCTTTCTATTTATATAATGAATTCATACATTTTAAAATATTTGACATTGCAATCTAAATTAATATCACCGTTATCACGGATTTTTGACAATGGCACACTGACTTAATAGCAGGGTAGGCGTAAACAATTCACAATGGCACACTCAATTATAGCAGGGTAAACAATACATTTCTACTTCTTCGATATTGCAATCTAATAGTAATATTCTACAGTAACAATGGTAACAGATTTCTAACAATGGGTTACCTTGCTACGTATCGTAATTCCGCTCATCACACAATAACACACTGCATACGGGTGTTAGGCGACATCACCACACTGCATACGGGTGTTAGGCGACATCACCACACTGCATACGGGTGTTAGGCGACATCACCACACTGCATACGCGGGTGTTAGGCGACAAAAAACAACAACACTGTTCTACAGGCCCGACCGACCCTTTTTTCTCGAATTTGTAATTTTTGTGTTTTTGTTGGGGGAGGGGGGAGGACAAAGTCTGCAATTTGTTTGCCATTTAATTTTGTTGTTGAAAATGTTGAAGAAAATTGAAAATTCACCAAAATTGTCCGACATTTTTGCAAAAAACAAAAACAAATCAACCCTATACCTGAGAGATCCGTTGCCCATAGAACACTAGATTTTTCCGTCGCTTATAAAACATATTTTCATCCGCATCCATGATTAGATATGATAATGCACAGCGAGAAATATATCACATTGCACTAGACAGTGGCGTAGCTCAGGGGGGGGGGGGGGCAAATGCCCCCCCTGACGAAAAAACCAAATTTGGGCCCCGCCCCCCCCCCCCCCCCAACCCCCTAAAAAAAACCGGTGAGAATAAAAGTAAATAGGAAAAAATTCCGAGGTTATTAGCCAAATAGAAGGCAAAATTGTACATGTAGTACATTAATACTGTGCGATTTTCTTGATTTTTTTTTTTTTTTTGACTGTGCGAATTTTTTTGACCTAACCCCCCTTCCCCCCCCCCCCCCCCCCCCCCCCACACACACTTACGTGAAATTCACGTGGTAAGTGACTAGAATTTTTTTTGGGGCAACCTTTTACGGAAATTTTAGAAATCTTGACTCCCCTGAAAAAAATCCTAGCTACGCCACTGGCACTAGAGAGAATGAATTACCGATACAGGCCAAAACCATGTGAGGAAAATAAAATAAAATGTAATCAAACTTGCTGCGATTTTTAGGAAATCAAAAGCAGCAATTGGAATTTGGATTCCACTAAAAATAAGAACGTATAATCAGGTAAACATAAATGTTTCTCTCCGTTTAATGCTCTATAATTTGATCAGTTCCAGATTGGCGAGCCTCCTTACAGGGGTCACACCACTAAATAGAGCTCCATAGGGATATGTACAAAAACACTGATATAAAACTCTGTTTTAGACCACTAAATTGCGAAAGTGGACCCTGTAGAGTGATTTCTTTTTAAAGATAACATAATAAACCAATTCGTATAATGGTGTGAATAAATACGTACGGTATACCTAGCTGAAACAGCTGCAATATTTGTCATCAACTTTGTTTTGTTTTTGTTATCATTATTATGTTTTGTTTTTGTTATCATTATTATACAGGAATATGGGCGACACAGTGCAAAAAAACACCAATGGCGATACCGGCAGAACCAAATGCAATAGTGGAGACAAAAAAGGTCATCAGAGTACAGTCTTATTATAAATCTACTACCATCATTAAAAATAAAACAAATCAATATCTTACTAATTTTAAGAGATAAATGGCTATTCAATATTTAGTGCTATTATAATTTACATAAAGGTAATTATGTCATGGTCTAACAGCATACCTGCACAGTGCTATGTTACATCTGTCGATTTAGTTACCATGTTTATTACGTTATTCACCATATTTACATCAAAAGAGCAAGTCGACAATATATATATATAGAACTGTCCTTCGGTGGACTTTGGGCAACTTAACTTACTAAAATACCATTTACTAAGTATTGCTGAATACACTGATGGTCATGCCTGCTGATATGGTGCTTAATACATAGACATTTATATTTCATTTGATAGTATACAAATATTGAATGCCTGAGCGTGTAATAGTAAAAACTATATCACAAGGTCAAATTTGGATTTTTCCATTGCACGAGGCGAAGCCGAGTGTAATGGAATAATCCAAATTGGACCGAGTGATATAGTTTTACTATTACACGCTCAGGCATTCTGTATATTATCATTGTGGATGTTTAGAATTTGTTTTGTGTCATTTAAAACAATTTAAGTAAGACTATATATATGGTAAGCATTACTACTTTTTGTTTGTTTTTCCGTTGGTAAAAGAAGATTGAATATAAAATAAATGTGTTGTGATGTAAAACTAAGCGTTTGAAAATTATGCACTAAACAGTTTTGCGACTATGTTTATTACGTTATCCATCCTCGTCGTTGAAATTGCATTCTGGTGTAATTTACAAGTGTGTATACTGCCTTTTACTGCTTTATATTGTCAAAATGGGCTTTAATGTATGGTGACAAGATGTGTTTGTGTACAAAATAAACTGCCTTGGTCGATGTTGAATATATTTGTTAACATGTGTTTGTATATGTTTATTACGTTACCCACCTCATAAAGTCAGAGTACCAATGCCAACGTTATTAGTAAAGCATTTTTATTGTATCTGAGCTAACTTTTAAAAACACATTATAACGATTGGAAAAAGATACGATTAAAGATATATTTTATACTTTGCACAAAGATATTCATTTTGGAAAACCGTGCATTTTTTAGATTTAAAGCTGAGGTTCATACAGTAATAATGTGAAGACCAAAAACGATTCATAGTACTTGCAATTTACAAGATTACATGGCATTTTGTTCGCTGTGATTGATAGAAGTATGCTTTCGTAACTACAATTTTGTGCTTTTGGCATCACAGCTTGTAAACTCGTTTTGATTTAGAGCTGATAGGCAGTAGATAACGTAATAAACATGGAACAAAATCTGCAAAAAAGTGATATTATAATTTGAATTTAACGTTATATTGTACAAAATGCAATGAGTGTTGTTCACAATTTTTTTAATCTACGAGGGTCATTCAATAAGTTCTACCTCCTACCACATAACCTTACTATTATATAAGCCAGTCGTATGAAATATTATACAATTGTAGCTCGGAATCTCAGCTACAAGTTCATAGTAAATTAGTCTGAGTAAGGGTTGTACTTTTCCAGAAATGCAGTTAAAAACAAACGTCTATTTAGTGCGACGGAAACGGCCAAAATACAGCCAAATGTCTCCCAAGTGCTATTCACTTGACCAATTCTAATAGACAAAAATGTCCCAATCGGTTGATTAATACCGTTCTAAATTACAAATATCTCTTGAACAGACTATAAACAATAACAGTGACTGATTTCTTGGGGGAAATGGCCTCTAATTAGCCAGAACCAGACCAGAACACAGCCATCAATTTTAACCCTACCCTAAGAGAACCGCTGCAAAAGTCATTATTTGCTTTTCATCAGAACTAAGGGATCTTCATTATACAGGACTAATGGATAGATTTTAAGTCTCTCAAAGAGAAAATTTTCTATCGCTGACTACCTGATTGATTATTCTAAAGGTTGTATATAAGGACAACTCATAACGAGACTGTCATGTTAAGATTTAACACTCGAGGCATCACTGTGGCTTGACTTGTAACAACGAACATTTGACTGAAAGTAGCAGGATTCCATTTTGCTAAAGACGTAGCATTACGTACATTCGAGTTGATATTATAATATTTCCAAGCCTACAAAGGTTGATATTGCCTACGATCTGATTTATACATGATAATACAGTATTATATTCAGAAAACATCCATTGTTTTCTATTTTCAGTATTTAAATCGGGCTGTTATATCTAATCATGTAGGCCTAATACGGAGAGAAAACGAAAAAAACACGTGTATTTACCTTTAGGGTAATTTTCCGTGTCCGTTGTCAAAAATAACAAAAGTAAAACAGGTATCAATTATCATTTACTATAATGTGAAGCTATGATTCAGAGCTATAATCATGACAAATGTCATTAGGCTGACATTCATAATAGCGATGTTATGAGTTAGGAGGTAAAACTTATTGAATGACCCTCGTAGTATCCAGTACATGTCTATACTATAAAAAAAATAGCGTAATAAATAAAATTGGAAACCATTTTTTTCCTTCAACTTCTGAAATCTCATTTGCACTATTTTCATGAGAGTTGACCATATTATTTGTCATTTTGATCCATCTCAACAAAATGCAGACTTTGCCATAGCTACCCATGAACTACAATGCAAAAAGGTTGCTTAAATATTTACTCAACATCATTTTACACAACGTTGTTGAAGTATGCAACCGCTTAACAGTTGACGAAAAACGAATTTCTACTGTTTGGATCCCACCACCAATTGTCTAAGATAAACATTGAACACGTGTTAGTACATATCGGTGATTCCACAATTGCCTCAGTCTCCAAAGCTCGGAATTTGGGTGCAATTTTCGACTCATGACTATATGAAACCACACATTTCCCAATGTCATTCGTTGCTCAGCATTTCAACTATAGGCCTACGTAATATCAGCAGAATCCGCAAATATCTTAGTCGTGATCGTGATGCTACAAAACAATTAATTCACCCGTAAATTTATAACCTCTCGTTTGATAACAACAATGCTCTCTTCTTTATGGATAATACCAGCTAATGCGCTAATGAACTCTATCGTCTTCAGAAAATTCAAAACACTGCAGCTCGCATTCTCACATTCTCTAAAAGGTACAATATTACGCCAATTTTAAAGGGACTCCATTGGCTCCCTGTAGTTTAGCGAATTGTTTCAAACTATTGCTTATTGTAATGTAGTAACAGTGTTGCCCCATCATATTTATCTGAATTGTTATCAAACTACCGGTCCGTATACGTATGTGCCAACTCGCACTTTTCGTTCTGGACAAATGCAACTTCTTCAAGAAACTATAATCTAAGCGCTCTTGGGGAGACAGATCTTATGCTATTGCAGCTCCTCGTCTCTGGAATGAACTTCCTATCCATATTAAAACTGCAAAAACTGTTACAATCTTCAAAAAACTGTTGAAAACACATCTGAATCTGATGTCTGATGAGACATTTTGTAATAATTAAGTAGTTTTATTGTTGTTGTTTATCGTTTTCTATTATATTGTATTCTATATGCTTGTGCCTTGAGCGCTCTTATTTAGAGTGGATATGTGCTTGTCACTATTAGTATTATTATTATTATTATTATTATTATTATTATTATTATATTATTAATAAGTTGCATACGGTTTCTGGGACACGCTGTAGTGTTGGTGAAGTCTTCCTCTCTCAAGTTTGCATCATCATATTGTACGGCAAACGGTTCGATAAACTGATAAAACTCGCATCTCTCGTATAACTGCGTTAATAATTTAATGGAAAAACATTGGAACAGTTATTTCATTTTTTGTATTAATAATCGATGTTGATTTAGGTTGTTTTTTAATAGAACCAATATTAGAGGTATCTAAAGTTACCCAAATATGGTTAAATAATGACTATTGACACTGCAAAATGCAGTGTGCCATTGTGAATTGATGTAGGGAAAATATTAGCTTTCATCGATCGAGGTAACATCTTATTGTCAAAAATATACTCAACTTCATTCTATATTTGATCTCATAACTAATCAAATTGAATAGAAATCTTAAGGTCATGGGCTACCATAAAACACTTTTTCTTTATTTTAAGTCCTACAAAGCTCATCTTTGGATATATTACCACTCTTGACCATTCAGGATGACTGACAGAGAAAAAAAAATCAAAATGTATCTAATTTGCATAATAATGGCGGCCATCTTGGATTTTAACGCTTAATTTATCCCGGGGTACTCCTGAAAGAACGCAAACATTTGTCGTTGTTTTTTTTTACTAGAAATATGCTTACACACATAAATATTTGGGTAGCATAGCCCTTTTTTCAAATTTGTGTCCCAAATTCTCAAAATTGCATATATTTTGACGAAAAATGTAAAAAAATCATTTTTTTAACCAAAAATGAGCCTTTTTCAAAATAAAATTGGCTATAAAAATTAAAACAAGAACAAAATTGCAAAAAAGGCTATGCTACGCACTGTAGAGTTGTTTTTTCTAGCTCCATTCAAAATTACAGCTTTCTACATGCTTCCGTTCTTGAGAAAAGACCCCGGGATTGATCAATATGTCCATTTTGCGAAAACGGCGTTTGAAGTCTAGAAACACCGTTTTTAATTATTATGCAAATTAGTTACAACATTTACATTTTTAATACCATACTCAAATTTGCAATTTGAATTATCACAATTTTTGGTGGTATTTTCATGGCAATAGCTCCTTGATATTTTAAGTTATGAATTTTTTAAAGGAATATACGTTAGATATCACTGGTTGAAAAACAAAGAAATACATAAGATATGTTATACCACTATTTGCGAGAATTGCCTAAGAGTTTCGACTTTGATTTGCCGTAACTTTTGAACCGCAGCTCCGATTTGTGTGAAATAAAAAGCAAAAGAAAGAAAAAGGAATAGCTGCTTCGTATAGGCATACTTTTCAAATAGCCTATTTTGAGCCATTACATGGTAGACCATTACCTTAATGATTTTTACAAGATTCATATCAAAATACGTATCTTTAATAAGGCGGCCTCATCAAACATTTGACAAGGCACCTTATTAAAATACGTCCCCCTCACTCTCGTCCGGTGGTCAATGGTCAATACCTGGGAAGACATTTCGTCATTTCAAATGCGCTCCTAGAGAAGTGTCTTTATATGATTTTGGTGCAATTTCGGCATTTTGTTACGTTATCCGGAAATGTTTGTTTTTAATCACAAATCACAATCTAAGTGTCTGACCGTAGATCGAATAGCGCAATTATCAGAATTTGTAGGCTATATGCAGCAAACTAGTGACGCGAACTGATTCGGATGTATCCTATAGTGACAGTGGATAACATTTACGCCTTTGAGCATAATTGGAAAAGTGCTATATAAAAACTGACATTCAATTTTTAATCTAATTTAAAAAAAAAGGTCCAAGAGCTGAGTTTCGCTGTGGTGTAACAAAGCATAGGCCTACATTTTCCAGGATAGTCCAGAGCAGGTACCAAAAGGTAATTTGCTACACAAAACAGGTACATTGGTACACAAAAAAGGTACAAGTGGCACATAAAAAAGTACAGTGTAAAATGTGCTCCCCCCCCCCCCCCCCCCCCGCACCCTCCCCTGGACGTTAAGGGCCTGCTGGTCTCAGAGGAATAGAAATTTCAACAAACCAAAAGTCCTCGAAAATCATATAATTCTTCATAGTTAACCATCGGGAATAACATTCTACATAGTAACTGAAATCAAATACAACGATTTAAACAATGACATCGGTACCATGACATCAGACAACGTCATAAATAATGAAGAAAAAACCCTAAATCATGTCAATAAATGATTCACAGGCATCAGTCAAATTCATCACAGAAACTCACGTGAGGGCGCTACGTAATAAGTTATTTATAGCAAATGACGTATTTTGACCCCGCCCGTAAGGTCATGCCAATCAGTTCCGTCAACATTGCAGAATTTGTGATTTTGCAGTTTGTGTTATCTTCGAGCCGCCAGTAAATTCATTATTCTATAGCACTATTAGCCTCTGAATTCCGATACTTTGGAGAGGTTTGGGATCTACAACCTCTATTCTAACTTTCTGTCTCTACAAAAAACATGAATCGTCTATTTGGAAAAGGAAAACCGAAGGAACCTCCACCAAATCTGAGTGACTGCATCGGCAATGTTAGTTTGTTAAAAAATATTAAGCTTATACTTATAGAATTAGAAGTTATATACTATTTATAGTTTTTAGCTATGTTGGTTGATTTTCCTCTTTTTTATGCAATGTAGACAAACTATATATCAAATTAAAGGTCTTGGCTATATCTTGCCTCACGTCCCGTACGGAATAAACCGTATAGCTGCAACGTACTTTAATTGGTTTGACTTTGAGCATGCGCACTTAATTAACTTGTCTTTTAGTACAACAAATCATACTTAGTGATATTTGTCATCAGTTGGTATTATTCATCATAGGGTATTTTGCATGTTTCACTATCTGTCCCCATCCTGGTAGGGGAAAAAAACAACACCAACGTATGGGTTTCCTGTACTAATGCGCACTTGAGTTACGGGACGTCTAGCTCTGTTTCGTAGCTCTCAGTCTCATACGTCGTGATACGACTCAGTATGAGAGCTATAAAATGAAAAGCATATGTTCGGACGTCGGCGATTTTCGTTTCTAGTTTGCCTATTTCTAGAACATTTGTATACACTTACCTGGGTTATGCATGTGCTATGTACTGTTATTGCATCCTAGATAAATTTTCAGCTCCATGGCATAAATGCTACTCAAAATGAAATATTAATGATATAAAATCGGCCCTAATCTCAGCGAAAATCAAGAACTCGTAGCAGAAGGAGGTTCCGATATGATGTCAATTCGCGGTAATTTACGATCGGTTCCGAATAGTTTCAATTAGTCTCGTTCCACGTTTTACTCCTCATGGGTGTACGCGTGTGTGTAAACATAGTAAATCACTAGGCGGATAATCAATGCTATGCATGCGATCAACTGTTAAAAGCAGCTGTACTCTAATGGCACCAGCTATGGTTTCCAGTTTTCAATACGATTTATTCCATTGAAATGAACTACCGGGTTCCAAATTGTTGGCACCATGCTGCTATTAGTGAGATTCAGAAGAACGCACATGACCTGTTTTCCGAAGATTTCTGATTTCAATTTTAAATGATCTATTACCAAACTATACAATGTTCTAACATATTTGACATTTAAAACCACCTAATACAACAAATTATGTACAACTAGCGGCGTACCCTCGCTACGCTCGGGTCCCCGCTAGATGGTTCACATTAACTACCTCTGAAACCACATAAACCCCCTACAACACCCCCTAAACCAGGTTGATTTATAACCATATCCCTTCTAAAGGTATTATAAACCCCTATAACCCCCCCCCCCCCCCCCCCCAATCAGAATCAGGTTGATTTATAACCATGTCCCTCCTAAACCATTTACTGTGGCTACTTTATTAACCCTGTATACCTCTCAAACAGCATCAAGTTAACCCTCGGTACTTTTAAAACCACATAAACCCCATACAACCGCCCCCCCCCCCCCCCCCAATGCAACTACACCAACCAGGTGGATTTATAATCATAACCCTCCTAACCATTTCCCGCGGCTACTTCATCCGCTAGATGGTTATGCCATATTACCTACCTCTGAAACCACAACACCCCCTACAACACCCCCAAACCAGGTTGATTGATTTATAACCATATCCCTCCTAAACCCCCTACAACACCCCCAAACCAGGTTGATTTATAACCATATCCCTCGATTCCCTCCTAACGGCATTATAAACCCGCAACCCCCCACCCCCAATCAGGTTGATTTATAACCATATCCCTCCTAAACCATTTACCGTAGCTACTTTATTAACCCCTATATAAAACCTCTCAAACCGCATCAAGTTAACCCTCGGTATACATTTAAAACCACATAAACCCCCTACAATCGCCCCCACCCCCACTGCAACTACACCAACCAACCATTTCCCGCGGCTACTTCATTAACTCTTAACCCTATCCTAAAACATTTCCCGTGGTTTTTCCCCCCTCCCATGCACACACCCAAACCAGTTTGATTTATAATCCCTTAGATTGTTGTTAAAGTAAAGAAATCAGGTTGCTTCATTAACCCCCGCAAAACGCTAATTGTACCATCATAACCCTAGGCCTATCCTAAACCATTTCCCGTGGTTTTACACCGCCCCTCCCCCCCTCCCGCCCCCTCCCCCAACATGACACTGTACACAGGCCTGTAACCATTTCCCGTGTGGCTTCTGCGCCATGTGTAGGGGTGCGTGTGCCGCGGCAGTGAGACCTTGCGCAAACATGCACGCGACGCGTTACCACGGTAAGATTACGCTGTAGTAGTACGCGCAACGCACAATGTTGTTCAATTCTAGTGGTATTTATGAGCCAAATCTGAGAGGTTTCTTGCTGTTTTTAGAGCCAATTGTTAACCAATTTCAGTGGAATAAACTTTAACACCCTTCCCGTCATTTCCTCTATCTTTCATGCAAATTAGGCGCCACTTTGATTAAAAGCAACGGAGAAATAAGGATAACAAATAAACAAACACACAAACAAACAAACAAACAAACATACACCGTTTCCAGATTTATAGTAGGATTAGGGTCCTGGGCTATGCAGTTTTCATTTACGTAAATACCTGACAGGGAATTAATGCGCTGGGCAAACGGAAGAACTCTATTTGATATGAACTCTCCGCATCGACCCCTAGACTACATCCCACAAGTCTTCAATATTACCGTACGGCAGCTAAAGCTGTACTATACAAATATACAAGTAGAGGGCGACTGAGAGTTACAGTCTAATCGACCCCTATTTCTTTGGCTGATTCCCGGTACCCGGGATCCCCTTTGGATGAGTTGTGTGGAGCCCATTGATGCAGGGAACAAGCATAAACGACGGCATTGTAAATAGGTAATCATGGAAAAAATTATAGTCGTTAAAAAACCTCTAAAATCTCCAGAATTCGTGAGCGTAGAATAACATCAATAGTACCAAAATAATTCGTAAGTATTGTTCTATAAGTAAGGATAACTTAAATTTAACTACCAGTAAATTTATTTTTTGTTTTGAAACAAATACAACGTAGGAAGTCAATGCTTGTCTTTGTAGCTACGGGACGTCTAGCCAGACATTGCCAAGGTCTTGACAAGAGAAATACAATGGTGAAAACCCCATATCAATACATGCCTCCATAAAATTAAAAAGTTGTGCCCTCTGAAAAACCCTGGTACCTGTACTCGGGGAACCTTTCTGGTGATCATGTGACCTGAACACCCACATTTGATTTGTTTGTTTGTAGCAGAGGTTATATATTGGCACCAAGCACCACAACACGCCCACTGGTGACTTCGTATGTTGCGTATTGTTTATGTGTCATCATTTTTTCTTTCTATGCCCTGTCATATTTTGCGCTACAGAGTCTAGTCTGGATAGATACCCAAAATCTATGAGTTTGGTATAATGTTGAAGGGAACCAAGTTGGACAAAATTTTAGTCACCTGAAAATCCTGTTTTTATGTCCCAATCTCCTTTTTGGAAACTCGAAGTTGTCCTTGATGAGGCTTGAATGTTCTCTATCTATTCATGGCATTGCTTTGAAATAAGAGCTAGCAAAAGTGTTCAGAAAAGTCGCATTGGAATTTTTTATTTACGACTAGCAAGTAAAACAGGGGTAAAACACAAACTCACCTTCGTCGGCCATTTAGAAATAAACAACAACACATGGTCAATTTGAGTCATTTATTTTTTCTGTGTAAGGCTACCGGATTGAATTTCATCTAAATAATAGATGCATTTTGGTCAAGAACCAGGTGAGCACTAAATTTTAAGTTAAACCTGTCCGTTATGTCCATGAAAAACAGAATTAAGACATTAATTATATGTTAATTAATCACATGATTGCCTGGTCTTTTTGGTATGGTTCCACGGTACATTTGCCTAAATTTGGGTACTGCAAGGACTATACAGAGGAGCTTTAAAATGTCAGTTTTTAATAATGGAGAAAACAGTCTCCTAAATCGATTTATGCATGGTTTAAGAGCGTTCTTCCCGTCTTACCTTCTAAAACTCGATGTGAAGTGCCAAAACATCCCGAATTTTAGTGTCACAAATATATTTTTTTATATAAAAAAATAATCGTATTTATTAATGCCTGTACCGATTGGGAAGCCGTAAAACAGGAACAGGTTTTACTTGCAATTGCTAAAAAGAAGGGCAAGTAAAACCTGTTTCTGTCACATCTGACCTTTTAAACTAGGTTTAAAGGTCAATTTAAACCCAAGTTAACCCATTTTCAGAGCCACAATTTCTAGCAAATATGGCGACCACGGAGTGAACACTGTGAAAATGACACTCTGATTTTTTTTCTGATGTTAACTTAATAGTCTCCTCAATAGTAAGAATTTTTTTTAATATTTGTAATATTTAATATATCCGCTGTTATTTTGTAAAATTTGAGCATCAAAAATGAAGAATTAAGGTGAGAAACTATTCATAGAGTTTGTCAACTTTTGTACGTGACCAGATAGAAAATGTCTCGCGTCAGCCAACATAGGCCTAGCTACTAAATTAATTCATGTGATGTTGTATGTATCCTTAATTTAAAGGCTCCCTCATTTTTCATCTAAAAGCCGTGAATGTTGTACCGATAATATGATGATCAGAAACCAGTTATAAGTTATAAATGGCTGAAAACCATACGCAATTGACCAATATATGAGCAAAAAACTGGAAAATCCAGGGCTTTTTCAGACTGTTTTTACGGGCCATGTAAACTTGTTTATCTTTATGCGTACTGCAAGTGTAACCATGCATTTATGGAAATTAGACAAAAGCCAACATAAGTTTGAAGCTCTTCAACTTCCAGTGTACTACCCATGTACCAAGTCACATCATCCAGGGACTTTCAGAAAGTCCCTGCATCATCATAGCTCATCTCATCTATCCACAAACTTTACTTAATATTTTATGCACACATACTTGGTCATAATTAGGACATTACCTGGCAACTGGAGTTGAAGAAAATAAACAGAAAGTTGTTACCAAAGCTGTTGGTTTTATGCCCCTTTGACCTAGCATATCTCGGCAAGCGAATGTCCGATTGAAATACAATTTTCAGTTCCAGAATCTTCATGCCAAGGGCTAAAACAGATTTGATTTGAGAGGAAATCTACATTTTTGACTGGACCAATAGAGCCACCTTTTAAGGTCTTTGTTAATTTAATTCATGCCAGTTTGTCCGAGTTTATATTATTTAAATTAAATTAAATATGAAAAGAAAAAAAAGTAACAAAATTAAAATTAAAATTAATGAAATAAAATAAAATAAAATAAAACAAAACAAAACAAAACAAAACAAAACAAAACAAAACAAAACAAAACAAAACAAAACAAAACAAAACAAAACAAATAAAGATATAATATAGGGAAGACACATCAAGTTTAAATAATGAACGTGTGGGCTGTAACATTCTTGATTAAAACCCTAATAAACTAGTTACAAGTTGCAAGGCTTAAATGTGATAAACTGTCACGGGGCAGTTCAAAACAAACAATTTACCAAACCTTGCTAATGAAAGGTGTAGCAACAACTGAAAATTCCAGGTAATTATTATCATGTGTTGAGAACAAAAGATCAATTTCAAATTATTTGATTACCAACACAGATGAACATATTGTATTCTATTATTTAACACCAAAAAAAGACATAAAATGAAATGCTGCTGTTTTACTCGGCTTAACAAATGGCAGCCATTATTATAGCCCTGTGCTCACATTGTTTTGTTTTTGTTTCCTTGTAAACAGGTTGACAGCCGTGCTGAATCAATCGAAAAGAAGATCAATCGATTGGATAATGAGCTCAAGAAATACAAAGATCAGATGAAGAAAATGAGAGATGGACCTTCTAAGGTAAACACTCTTATTTTCTGCTCTCAAGTGGATAAATTGTTGTCTTCTACATTTTGTTGATTACATTTTCAAAAAAGGTTTATAAAAAAGAGTCACTTATAATGGATCTCTCTCTCAAATTGTGGATAAGCTTCCATTAGACATCCTCAGAATGGCAAAATAGGTTTGTATATTTATGATAACTCATAAACTCTCAACCCTTCTGCTTTTCCCCTCCTCATTTCTTATTTACCCTAACCCCCTTACCGGGTTTTTAACCAGGATCGCAATTTATGAATAGAAAACATCAACTAAATTGCTGAAGACTGGCCAGGAATCAATCCAGGGACCTCCGCCCATTGTCCCACCCATTAAGCCACAACCCTCAGCTATTCGTTCGCGCAGTATACCGCGCTCGCTATAGGCTGGGTTGATTATGTCATCGAAAACCGTCCACACATGCGCTTGGAGATAGGCTTAATAAGTAGTATTTTTTAGCGGGGGAGGGGGGAGGGATTAATAATTGCCTAGGTCTCTGAGCTTCTCTGTATAATTTTTATCAATTAACTGAGAGGCAAATTGCCCCCTCCCCCACACACAGCTTCTATGGTGAAGAAAATGAAGCGTTGTGGATGTGATAAATTGGGCCTTGCACCACTGACGTGTGAAGTCTAATGTACCTTCATATGATATATGGAGATCAATCTGACATATGAACCATCTTATACGCCTCTGAGTCTGTTATTAATTTGTTTTCACTTTTTGATTTTCCAGAATGCTGTCAAACAGAAGGCATTAAGGATACTGAAACAAAAGAAAATGTAAGTGAAGTGCCAATAGAGACATACATTTATAATGCTTTTAAGGGGGCTGTTAAGTCTTAGGAATAGCCTCCATAAAACTGCCGTAACTTCTTCATTATTCATTTAATCCATACAAAAGCATACATTTTTGGAAAGGAAATGAGTAGGATCCAATTTCACTAAAAATGCTGAATTGGCTCAAACTTGGCTGCAAACGTAGCAAAATAAGTTTTTAGCTCTGTATTGAGTGACGGAAGAGGGCTCACAGCAAGTCTCAGTCTATAATAACACATGCGATCTCTGAACAATATTTGTGGTACCAAACCGGAATTTAACGCAGTAGCGTAACATGATAAAATAACACGCCGCAAATATAGGTGTCTCTGTATTGCTCTCAATTCTGGACTAAGACGATTATAACTCGTCTCAGATTCTGGATACTAAAGTTTCTTCGTAAGTTTCGCAACTTTATTTAAAGCTTTCTTCTGGGCATTTTTGAGCCTGTAATTTATTGTGGGGACATCGATGAAGTAGGGTAAATTATTGCATCATGATATTTAATATTTTATTGCGATAATACCATGTAGCGCGATATCACCCACCCTTTACTCTTGAAAGAAAAAAAGGGTCAAATTTGGGGGTTGGGTAAATCGGTTCGTGTCGGCGCCGGGAATTGAACCGAGTCACCCACATGAATCTCTAGTGCTGCAGCCTACCTGATTGTACCATCTTGAAAATCTTAAGATTTTCTTCGCCATCACGGCTGTTTGACTGTCCGATTTATAATTAAAATTATGGAATAAAAAAGATTGCATAGTGGCCCAGTTATGGTTTGACCTGATTTAGGTAGCGCTAATGAATACGAGTATACGTTGAAAATTTCACGAAAATTGTACGAGCCATTTATAAATTATCGGCATTTTCTACTTTACACACATTTTACATGTAACTCTATGGGAATGTGGGCGATGAGGGCGCTATTATAGTAAATAATAATATTCAAAGCTCTATTTCTCAGAAATGGCAACAACAAATGTTCTGAAATTTCTACAAAAGATGGCCAGTATATTCAGGTACTTGAATAAGTTAAAACCAGAACCGGGCCAGCAAGTTACGGTGTTCTCAGAATAAAACGGACAAATTATGTGGGATCAAACAGCCGTGCCATAGGATATACTGTTTGATCACGCACTACCAACAGCTAGTAGTGTAGTGTAGTAATGAGAAGGAAGTATATTAGAGTTAATGCATTTCAGTAGCTTTGAATTGAGACTGAAGGGAACTAAGAGAAGTGGATGGACACCATGAAATTACTGGAAGACATTCACAATCTTAGTTGTATGTAGAGGCCAACTGTACAGCTTGACTGCATAGATACTCTATATGACTTGACTGCATATATGACTTGACTGCATACATACTCTATATGATTTGACTGCATAGATACTCTATATGACTTGACTGCATAGATACTCTATATGACTTGACTGCATAGATACTCTATATGACTTGACTGCATAGATACTCTATATGACTTGACTGCATAGATACTCTATATGACTTGACTGCATAGATACTCTATATGACTTGACTGCATAGATACTCTATATGACTTGACTGCATAGATACTCTATATGACTTGACTGCATAGATACTCTATATGACTTGACTGCATAGATACTCTATATGACTTGACTGCATAGATACTCTATATGACTTGACTGCATAGATACTCTATATGACTTGACTGCATAGATACTCTATATGACTTGACTGCATAGATACTCTATATGACTTGACTGCATAGATACTCTATATGACTTGACTGCATAGATACTCTATATGACTTGACTGCATAGATACTCTATATGACTTGACTGCATAGATACTCTATATGACTTGTCTGCATATACTCTATATGAATTGACTGCATAGATACTCTATATGACTTGACTGCATAGATACTCTAATGACTTGACTGCATAGATACTCTATATGTCTTGACTGCATATACTCTATATGAATTGACTGCATAGATACTCTATATGACTTGACTGCATAGATACTCTATATGACTTGTTGACTGCATAGATACTCTATATGACTTGACTGCATGGATACTCTATATGACTTGACTGCATAGATACTCTATATGACTTGACTGCATATACTCTATATGATTTGACTGCATAGATACTCTATATGACTTGACTGCATAGATACTCTATATGACTTGACTGCATAGATACTCTATATGACTTGACTACATAGATACTCTATATGACTTGACTGCATAGATACTCTATATGACTTTAATGGTTGTTGTTTCTCTCAACACATAGGTATGAGCAGCAGTCAGACAACCTACGGACTCAATCCTTCAACATGGAGCAGGCAGACTTTGCAACACAGTCACTAAAGGACACCAAGACAACAGTGGATGCTATGAAGCTAGGCGTCAAGGAGATGAAGAGGGAGTATAAGAAAGTTAACTTGGATTCTATAGAGGTAGGTAACATGGCCAGGCCAGGGGGGGGGGGGGGCAAGGGGGAAATCGCCCCCTCAATATTTACTGTCGTGTCGGTTGAGATTGGCACTGTTTGTTCATTTGGCAAGAGGAATCATGGAATGATGACTGTTGTAAGATAGCATGTGCCCCCTAAATTAATGTTTTTTGATAGAAGTTCATTAGAAGCCGAAAGGTACCGCAATCATGGCAACATTTAGTGTAAAACAGCAAATAGCAAATTTACATTTTTGGTTTGGAAAATCTTGTTGGTTCACTTTGTATTTCTTGCCCCCCCCCAATATGAAAAACCTAGCTACGCCACTGGTTATCAAACGTTGATAAGTTGTTACCCACTTAGGTTATGTTCACATAATATGAAAAATACCTATGGTTTGAGTTGCCATATACCATGAGGTATTTTTCCGTATTGTGTGAACATGCAGGGATAACAAATTTATTGTTTGGTCAAGCGACCTCTAAAGAAAACAAAATTGTATCAAATACACTTCTACATTTTAAGAACCAACCTACAACAACGTCAAATCCAACTCCTAATTCTGCCTCCGTAAAATGTTTGAAAGTCAATAGGCTCTGTGCCGTCACCTCTCTCCAATAAGTAAGCGCGGAAAACACGAGTTTGTAGGGGCAAATAATGTATTTTCCAGAGTGAATTCTGCCGTTTTACGGCCTATTTCGGCCTCAGTATGAATCAAAAATAATTGCGCTGTTGCGTTTATCATCCACCATTTTGTGTGTTTGCATTTGTGTGCCGTGACCCGTAACAATATATTATTGATTTCAAGCAAACAATATAACAACAAAATTGGCTCAACAAGTTTCCGGATAACATAACTTTTTTTTTTTTCTTTCCAAAAAAGGTCAAACATTGCATTTATGAGGTAAAAATCAACCCCCTGTAAAGGACTTGAATGCTAGATGTAACTTTGCCATAATTAAAACAAAATCCATATGAAATGAGCCAATGACTGACACCCTGATTTTGTAGATGCAATGCCTTTTGTCAATCACGGTATTTGTTTTTGCATAAAACTTTGGTTTTATTGTCGTCCCGTCAAATTACGAGTATAGAGTGGAGATGAAATAAACAACTTTGTTTTTATTGTCATCCTGTCAAATTACGAGTATAGAGTGGAGATGAAATAAACAACTTTGTTTTTATTGTCATCCTGTCAAATTACGAGTATAGAGTGGAGATGAAATAAACAACTTTGTTTTTATTGTCATCCTGTCAAATTACGAGTATAGAGTGGAGATGAAATAAACAACTTTGTTTTGTTTACGAAATTTGAGAAAAATACAGTAAATTGTACATATTTTGTTCTTACCCTCCAGGATCTTCAAGATGAAATGGAGGACATGTTAGATCAAGCCAATGAAGTACAGGAGGTCTTATCAAGAAGTTACGGAACACCGGAATTGGATGACGCAGATCTTGAAGCAGGTAGGTTTGTGTCATTATTTGTCGCATTATTTAACCCCTTGTTATTGCTACTAACCAGGTCGAGCTTTTCGGAGCATATATATACTTTTCTGTGATTTGCACAATGAGACTAGGAAAGTAGGGGCTACTGGCGCAGCGCTTCTGTCAGAATTTGGAAGGGTTAGGCATATAGGAACATGGAAAAGTGGTGCAATAATCCTAACCCATATGTGTGGTGGTATGGGAAAACCTGTCGGAAGTCGCTAGTGTTAATATTGAGATATCTGGGTCATACCAAAATATTCCTAACAAATGAGTACCAAGTCAATTTTCCGATTTTGGTCCCAAGATAAAGATTATACCTTGAACTTTAGTCTCCAGGAGTTTTTTATGCAAAATTCCAGATGTTAAGTTTATTTAGTACTTTTCTGAACCTTGTTTATCAAATTTTATGTGTAAAATGCTATATTTACGTAAATGACATTGTTACCATGGTAACCACTTGTGAATTCCGACAATGCATTGTAAAGATTTTGAAAGTGAAGAACTTACAATTGTTAATAATATCGCAAAAAACTAGTAAAGATTTTGAAAGTGAAGAACTTACAATTGTTAATAATATCGCAAAAAACTAGGTTCATATCAAAAGTCCTTTTCATATGACAAGCTATTCTGTGTGATATAACAATGTAGTTTTATTATTATTAGAGCATTTAAAAGATTTTGTGTACACCTTTGAATTGTCAGTTTCAATTTTTAGTGTTGCGTTTAAACTTGCCGACTTTAAAATACTATAACTGTAGTTCTAGATGGAATTTCTGAAAAATTTAAACAGTCCTATACTCAGTAGAGTATGAAGCTCTCTGCCGAAGAAAAAAAACAAGTTGCTAGAATATGACCATGTGAAGGGTTTTCCCATGCCACCACACATATAGGCCCCCCTTTCCCTTAAATTTATTTACCTACAAATTAGGAAACCCATCTCCAAAATAATCAAAATTTGAGATTTTACAAGAGTGTGACTATTGGTTTACATGCATGACCATGACAAAGAACATTTAGGTACATTTACAGCACTTTTCTATACCTTTTCTAGGACATTAAATTTAGACTTATGGAGGGGTCTATCTTAATTCCAAACACTACCAGGTATTGCCAGAATGCAAAACATTATTTGGTGGTGTGCACTCATTAGGAATGGAGGTATATAACAATGTTGTCCATATGAATAAGTTATAAACCTCAAGGTGTCTTTCTGACGAGTGTTATTCTTTTTTTTATGTGCAATACAGGCATGATATTTGGTAGATTTAAATATGAAAGTATGTTTTTTTTAAAGTTACAATTTATGCGTTTATATTTATGTTCAGCCTGATTTTGAGCCTTTTAGTCCGTTTTTACAAATGTTTTCACCATTTTCCCATTTTTTAACAACAGATCACTGTCATGCCAGATAGATTAACACCACTTAATCAGTTAAGAATTTAACAGATTGTTTAACAACCTTTTACTTTTAGAATTGGATGCATTAGGTGATGAGTTTGAGATGGATGAAGATACCTCTTATCTTGATGAAGCAGCTAGTGCCCCCAATGCCCCAGAGACGATACCAGGAGCAGAATCATCGCAGGTAAGTTATCAAAAGATACATTAAACATGTGGCATTGTAATATGATAGTACTATATAGATATAATACAGTGATTGAAAAAAACTGGAAATGCACAAGCTTATTTGTTCTACAATAATGGAAAATAATAGTTGGCACACTCCCCCCTTTCTTATATCCTCCCCCCCCCCCCCCCCCCACCATCAATCAATGTTGTGGGGACCTACCAAGGGTTCTGATAACATGACTTGGATCAACATGGGAGAGGGGAGCTTTTTTCCTTAATTCGGACAAAGTGTGCCAACCTTTTTTTACATGATTCTGTTGTGGCGCGTAAAACATGGTGCAAAATTTAGGAAAATGACATGGGAAAATTGTTGAGATAGTCTAGCCATTCCGGGTATCTGTTATCTGTTACCCTCAAAGAAAATCTATTTTAAGGTCCATTCTAAAAGACTTTACATTTAGCAAAGGGCGCACATTTAATCTGTTATCACTATAGGATACATCACTATTAGTTTGCTTCACTTAGGTGGCTACATATAAATACTGATTATTGTGCGCATTCCTATCAGAAACTTCAATTGTGATTATCTCAAAACAGCTGTCCATTTTAACACCTGGGTGGAGAGAGGCAAGTGTGGGAAAGTGTCTTGCCCAAGGACACAAAACGTTAGCCGCAATGGAATTTGAATCACCCCTTCCGATTATGAGGTGGTACTCATTCCACTTGACCACACGTCCGGTGGGATGGAGACAGTCAAACATCATGCTGTAAGCATGCGTGACCAACCATTTTCCAACACCCCCTTTGTCTTGACAGCCTTTTTCTTGAAAAAAGTACCCTTTTTCTGGTTTCTTTTGATTTTAGACCCCTTAACATGTTAAATGCGTTACGTGCCCAATCTTAAAAACCCTGCTTATTATATGGGGTTTTCTTTGTTACACACCCTTACAGTGTAATTTGACGAAACATGCCCACAACATTTAATGTCATACCTGCCAACTGTTCCGATTTCTGAGCTTCAACATGCCAGAAAATCTGACTCGGTCCCCTCTATGTCTGGCATTTTATCAGAATGAAAAAAATGGTCACACTACATAGTGTGACCATATTATAAACATTTGTCCTTAAGATTTTGTGTTTTAGATCATTTTGTCAGTTTTTAAGTGTGATAAAGACTAGGATCCCACCTGTTATGGTATGCTGGTTCCCTGCACCCTGGATCCCCGGCCCAACTTATCCATAGGTGCAGGTACAGGCAAATCCATTGCCGTCCGTAACCGTAAGTTCAACACATTGCATTGTCGCTCTGTTATGGCATAAGGTAAATAACGATCAACGCACTGTAGCTGAGACATCCCATCGAACGCTGAATGCATTGTCGCGCTGCCATAGCTACGGCGCGATGGGGAATACGGCGCGATGGGGAACGCGCTATGACATGCGTGCATGGGCGTGTGAAGTCCGGCGCTGTGGTTAGCGCAGATACACGTGCAGATGCAAATTTGTTATCATTCTAAGCGTGACGCTGGCTTGATGGAATTTATTTGTGGATCCATTTTTTGTCAATCATGACTTTTATGCCAGCAAATCAGCTTTGAGTGGAAATCGGCGCGTACCTGCATCTATGGATAAGTTGTGTGGAGCCCATTGATGCAGGGAACCAGCATACTGTTATGGGTGACCGCCAGCACATGTTCAGATTTGTTGACATTGAATGTTGGCAGGTATGTACTATTTCTACCCTCACCTTTACTGCTTGTAACACTTGGCTATTGTGGGGATTTTTTGTACTTTTATGAGACAAAATGTAACTGTGAAAAAAGTACCCCTGTATTGAGAGTGTTCAATATGGGATATTTCCATTAGCAGGGTTTTAAAATCTAAAATTCAACTATTAACTTTTTATTTTACATAATTTGTTTTACCCAACTTGCAGGATGGTGTACCAGTTGATGAGTTTGGATTGCCACAGCTACCAGCCACATAAAGACGACTCATTTATGACACTTACAGACCGCAGCAAAGTTTCTACGCCTTTCAATGAGAACTGTAACATACCTCTGTGGTAAAATGGATAATATACTCTGATGTGATGATATGATCTAAATGGATTTGGTAGAGTTCATGAACGGTGTCACAAAAATTATTGTTTTTGCAATGGTTCGTGCTTGTATACATGATAGATTTGGGGCTCTGTTAACTGAGAAATACCTACCTATATATCGGCATCTAAGTATAATTTTGATTGGTTACAAAGATTGTTAATACCATACATTTAGCCAATCAGAGATACTGTAAGAATGGTGGTATGTTTGATAGAGAGATATAACAGCACTTTTTTGATTGGTTACTCACAGGGGTATATCACATTATATACTGTAATGAGCCAATCAAAGACACTGTAAGAAAGCAGTTAGTGCTCACAATCATATGTAGCCGATGTACCACAGAATACCAGTATGCTGGAGAAGTCAAGACTCTGCATCATCTTGAACAAGGGGTAGAATTTCTTTGTAGAATGCAAGAATCATTCTTGATTCTCAAAAGGAAATTTAACTGAATCATTTGATTCGCCCAAAGTTTAAACGAATCAGCTGTGATTGCGCAAATCCCTGGGTGGAAATCTTGAGAAATGATTCTCTCCATAATTCTAGCCTTAATAGAGACCTTCTGTGTTTGGGATTAGCGGTCACCTTAGAGGGTACAGTAAACTTTGTTCAATTTGTTCATAGCAAGGTCAATAAAATCAACTAACTATAGCCTACTACTTAAATTAAAGGTCATTCAATTGAATGGGGAGATACGGGGTTCGAATGGTGTTGCAAACTCTTTTGTGATACCTCCAAGATGGCCGCTAATGCCAAACACGGAAGGTCTGTATTGTACTCGTGTGAATTCTGACAAGTGAGCATCTTTTTATAGTCACTGTCATAATGCTATGGACAAAATTCAAGCTATTTCATGTGAGCGTATTTTGTTGTTGTTCGCGGAGCAGCATTTAGATGCATGAAATGCGTGAACAACTATGCATGCATGCGCATGACGATTTCACGATTGACCAATCGGGACGCGCTGTCATTTATTAAAAGCGTGTGGTACGCACTTCCAGGTTTACGCATGTACACATTGTTGGAATTACGTCTTGTCGTAAATTATGTCCATAGCAACACAATTATGTCCATAGCAACACAATTACTTGTCATTAATGTTTAAAGAGTTCTCTGGCTTTGAAACTTTGATTGAACTCTGTAAATGTAAATTCCACATAACATGTACAGAACTATATATTAATATTATTTGCTGTATATATTAGATTCATAGATAATTGATACATTTGCAACAAGCAACCATGTACTATGTATAGAGTAATGCTTTAATATAGAATATATGACCCATCAAAACCGACTAGTTGTCAGCAAGGCTCATCTGCAGATAATAACAAAAGAAATTGAGAAAAAATCAAGAAAATAAAAAGAATTTTCAACCTTCTGAGTTGCATGGAACCTGTGTTCCATGTTCGATTTTGACAAATTAGGTGTCATTAAAGCTAACAAATAGTTCTTACACATGAATTTCAAATCTCAATTTCCATATCTGGAGACAACTGGTCTGTTTCGATGTTATGTGTCACATATGGGCTAGGGGTTTAAATCAATTTCTGTTTTAGTCAACCACCATAATAGCTTATAGACTTGTCACCTCATTTCTTGAAAGGAGTAGTTGTATAGAACAAGACATTATTCTTATCATAAGAACAAAAACAAAACTGCCATCTCTCAATTCAACATGCAATTTTTAAAATTCACGGTGATCAAAATTCACGGTATCAATGACGTCATGGTTATTGGTGCTCATATTTGCACAAGTGCATTGCATAACTATGACTTCATTGATACCGGGACTTTTGATCGCCGCAAATTTAATAATTGCATGTTGAGAGATGGCAGTTTATATTTGTTTTTATGACAAGTATAATGTTTTGTTCTATATTAAATACACACTTTGGGCTCTAATATATAATGCACAATGTTGTGCTTGCTGGACTCCTCTTTAATGGTCAGAGATCCCAACACTCACAGCAACCAAGCAGCATTCATGCTACTTGGTTTATGGTGCACTATCAGGTGTTTTAGGATCATAGTTCAAGATTGTTAGTTTAATCAATCTAGAGTTGAAATTTTGCATTTATAATCATTTATTGCTCACTTATAGTGGCTGCAGATTTTGCACCACCGATAGCGGGCATCTTGGATGGGGACACTAAAGTGACTTGATTTTGAAATAAAGAGACTATGTTGATAAAACACTACTGTAAATTGATCCAGTGGGTTGAAATGATATCAGAATGTGTTACTTACTGTTCTCTCTAACTGAAGTGAAATTCAGGATGAAAGATGATGTTCTCTTTTCTTTCCCCTATTTCTAGTACAAGATAGTCAAGAACGATATTGGTTTAGATCCAACAGAGACTCCACCAAATCATGAATGACAGGAAAGTCTGGGCCCAGTATGTTGCGAATGCTTCCTCCATTTTGTCGGACGACCAATGATGATGATGATTTCTAGTGTAACTTAACATTTTATACCAGCTAGTTCCCCAGTCTTTTATCTTTTACATGTCCAACTTGGTCTCTCAAAATTATAAGAGTTTCATAGCCCACCTGAAACAATCATGTCATTTGTGTTTGGCCAACATCGGGGCAGTTTTAGTTTTACAACAAAATTAAAGATATTACTTGTTGATATGACATGTTGACCGTGTATTTGTTTAGTTGGCCAATGTAGTCTGTAACTAATTACTATTAGGCAACACAAAAAACCCTGTTCTACAGGCCCGGCCGACCAACCCATTTATTTGGAATTTCCCAATTTGTTTTAGATAATTTTGAAATTGATTCAAATTTGTAGAGATACTTTTGAAATTGATTCAAATTTGTAGAGACACTTTGAAAATTGGCCGAAAATTAACCAAAATGATCTAACTCTTTTTTGTGTGCGCCTATTTGGTGGACATTTTCCAATTAGAAAAACAACAACCATAAACGACCGACCAACTGACCGTACCTAAGAGGTCTGTTTGCCCGTAGAACAGGGTTTTTTTTCCCCCGTCGCCTTATCTTAACCCTAACCCCCCTGAATGCAAAAAAATGCTAATCCTAAGTCCATCTCCAAGCGCCTGTGCTGCCGGTTTTCGATGACGTATTCAACCGAGCCAATATAGTGAGCGTTGCGAAAGAGTAGCTGAGGGCAGTGGCTTAGTGGGTGGGACATAGGGCTGGAGGCCGGATGATCCTAAACCGGGTTAGGAGAGACCCAATTTCCGCTCATATTTTTCATGTGGTGTTAACTATTTTGACACAAAGACACATCATAAATATAGTCATATTCCAAGATTAGTGATTATTTCAATGTTTTGTATGATTGAAGCAAGAATTACCCCACAGAACAGTGTACAAAAACTTCCAGGTTGGTTAACCACTTATGGAGGTAATTCACTTGTTCACTTACAACATATAGAGGAAATATTTTTTCAGCATAGGCATAAATCCGGGAAGGGAGATCCCCAGACATTTGACTTGGGAGGGATGACCTATGTAATTACCCCTCCCAATATAATTGTTTATAATTATATGATCACTGACCCATTGTTAATGCAATAATGTGTTATAATGGGTCATTTTGTCAAAAAAAATTGCATGTAGTTTACCATCATAAATTGTCAACAGGGAAACAAAAATCCTTGGAAAATAAGTTGATTTTGGTCAAAATGTGACCCACAATTGGTGTGAAAGTACTAGACCTATGGTGTGATTGGTGTTTGAATGGGCCAAAAGAGTTTATCTACATTTTGACTAACAGTATTCACCAAATTGCATGCATGAATGAAGTTTCTCAGGACTAAAATATTGCAAGGGGAATGAGACAAATAACTGCTTTGTTCTTAAACAAAAAACTTTATTTTAATGGAAAACGTGAATTTAACTTTTAAAAATTCCATGAAGTTAGCATACTGTAGATACACTGAGTATGGGATACATCCTATTTTGTACATCAATTCTGTAAAGCTACAGAAGGCTTTATTTGTAGAGATTTACGAAAGGGCAGGCATTTATCAGTATCACACTTGATAACACAGGGCAGCTATAGTAGATGTGCATTTTCACAGGTTAAGGGGTTGGTGGTGTAAAGAAGCTTTATCACCAGTTTATAGATGAGGTGACCGTTGTTTACATCAGTAGTGTTTACATATTGATTAGCGCCTGGTCTAAAGACATGCTAGGGGTACTAGTCCATGACTACTGCATACATCATACTATGAAAGCAAAACACACATCACTGAGCGCCAATTTTAAAAGCACATGCCCTTATGGTGCGCACGCAAACCGCCGGGCAACCAGATTTAGTACCTGGTCTCTCATTGTGCTTAGGGATGCATACCATGACTTCTGCACTATTACACCGTAAGCATGGTAAGTAATGATCAATCAAGTGTGAATTAAAGCACCGTTCCCTGTAGGTGCGCACGCAAACCGCCGGGCACTACGTCACCGGTCACACCATCTATAAGAAAATGGGTCGGTCGGACCCGTAGAACATGTTTTTTTCTACTGTGTGATGTACAAAATGGTTATGACCAGACATGATGCTTTCAAGTTCTTGTGTAAAGAATGATGATAATTAGCAGTCTCGGTTAAAACTGCGTTAGTTCTTTGTTGCAGGATAGCCTTGGTTCCAGGCTGATCTGCAGGATAGCCTTGGTTCCAGGCTGATCTGTAAAATAACACTCATACTGAATCAATATTTCTTACCTCAGAACAATTCGAGGGTTTAGTGCAACAAAAGGCTATCTGCATTTCGGTCATTTTGAGAAAAAGTGAATTAAAGATTTGTACCCATCATTGTCACCTATTGGTTTTGACAAGTTAAAAGAAATGCTATTCAAACCTTTTTGATTAGGTAAATTGACTATTTTCTCATAATTAGGTGGCTGATCTTGTGCATATCATTTTGATACCAAAATCTCATTTTGGCCAAAAATGCAGATAGCCCCTTGTTGCATTAAACCCTTGAATTGTGCTAACTGGGTACAAGTCTAATAGACATACAGCTGACTTGGTCTTAGTCTACACATTCACTTGTCGGCGATGTGGGGTGGATTGAGATTTGGCACAATCAGCCTTAGTAGTAATATGCCTACCTGGTTAAAAGGATCAGTGAAAAAAGCAATAACACACTAATAGGAGGCCATTATTACCTGGTCACATCAGTGTAGACGGATATGTATGTTAGACACATAGGATGGGCAATGGCTGGTGACCTTATATAAGGATAAAGTCATGAATGGTATTATTAACATTAAAAATAAAAAACAAGATGAAGATCACTAACAAGAGAAACTTGAATCAAGTCTAGTTGCAGGATGAATGATGAGACCACTGGGTGCACTAACAAGAGAGACTTAAATCAAGTATAGTTGCAGGAGGAATGATGAGACCACTGGGTGCACTAACAAGAGAGACTTAAATCAAGTATAGTTGCAGGAGGAATGATGAGACCACTGGGTGCACTAACAAGAGAGACTTAAATCAAGTCTAGTTGCAGGATGAATGATGAGACCACTGGGTGCACTAACAAGAGAGACTTAAATCAAGTCTAGTTGCAGGATGAATGATGAGACCACTGGGTGCACTAACAAGAGAGACTTAAATCAAGTCTAGTTGCAGGATGAATGATGAGACCACTGGGTGCACTAACAAGAGAGACTTAAATCAAGTATAGTTGCAGGAGGAATGATGAGACCACTGGGTGCACTAACAAGAGAGACTTAAATCAAGTCTAGTTGCAGGATGAATGATGAGACCACTGGGTGCACTAACAAGAGAGACTTAAATCAAGTCTAGTTGCAGGATGAATGATGAGACCACTGGGTGCACTAACAAGAGAGACTTAAATCAAGTCTAGTTGCAGGATGAATGATGAGACCACTGGGTGCACTAACAAGAGAGACTTAAATCAAGTCTAGTTGCAGGATGAATGATGAGACCACTGGGTGCACTAACAAGAGAGACTTAAATCAAGTCTAGTTGCAGGATGAATGATGAGACCACTGGGTGCACTAACAAGAGAGACTTAAATCAAGTCTAGTTGCAGGAGGAATGATGAGACCACTGGGTGCACTAACAAGAGAGACTTAAATCAAGTCTAGTTGCAGGATGAATGATGAGACCACTGGGTGCACTAACAAGAGAGACTTAAATCAAGTCTAGTTGCAGGATGAATGATGAGACCACTGGGTGCACTAACAAGAGAGACTTAAATCAAGTCTAGTTGCAGGATGAATGATGAGACCACTGGGTGCACTAACAAGAGAGACTTAAATCAAGTATAGTTGCAGGATGAATGATGAGACCACTGGGTGCACTAACAAGAGAGACTTAAATCAAGTCTAGTTGCAGGAGGAATGATGAGACCACCACCTTTTCTTATACGCTCCTTTTTTAGATTGCAAATTTTTGCATATTTTAGAAGACTCCATTTTTCTCAAAATCTGAAACGTTTTAGAATTTTGCGGCCCCTCATTTCCCTCTTGCACTTCTTTGCCAATTGTCAGGTTTCACATTTTATAACTACATACCCTTACCCCCACTGAAAATGTGATTGCCCCCCCCCCTCCTCATCCCTTGGTAGGATTGTACTCCCATCAGTCATTCAACTAATAAAGAAGTCTCAATGTTGATGTATATTTTGAATCTGTTATGTTAAAACTGGTATACAATGTGACACTGTAGATGACAAAAACATGCAAATAAAAAGGTACAATCTTTTTACATAACTCGGTTGATTTCTTGGCTTTTTTTTATCATTTTTGTTGAATTTTACCTCAAAGAGCTTCCTAAATTGTCCACATTTGCTTACCAGATGAATATGACCTCACTAATGATATCTGACAATTATCAACAAAGTATTGCAAATGGACTCGCAATACAACGGTTGTGGGTTCAAGTCCTGCTGTGGTCAAAATGATGCTCTTGAGTAAGGCACTTTACCATTAATTTACTCCTGTCTACCCAGATGTATTTAAATGGGTGCCGGTATTTTTAGGTCGTCCGTAGGAAGAGACCTTATGGCAGCATACTTCGTGTGTGTTGTGTGTGTAGTCTGTGTCTGTGTCTGTCAACAATTTGGTATACACTTTTTGTTTTGTCCATTTTTTTCTCCATACAATGACCAATTGCAATCGAACTTCGGTCATAGATGCAACATGGAAAACTTCATATTTTAATGAGGTCAAAGGTCACATACAAAGGTCATCTGAGGTCAAGATGTAAAATTTAGTACACACTTTCTGTCTTGTCCATTTCTTTTCCATACAATGACTAATTGCAACCAAACTTGGGTCATAGATGCAATATGGAAACCTTCATACATGTATGTTAATGAGGTCAAAGGTCACATACCAAGGTCAAAGGTCATCTGAGGTCAAGATGTAAAATTGGCTGCATATGTAAAATTGATTACATTTAAACAGATGAAGTACAATTGCAACCAAACTACCCATATAAACGGACGACCTATTTGGGACCGCTGTCCCTATTTTTTAGGGCTGGGAAGGTAACTGGACTCACTGTTGAAGTGTTGTGATTCCCACACAGCAACATTATATAACAAGGGAGTGGGTCTGGCTCAACCCCTTTGAAAGAGAGATGTGCACACTGCTCCCGTAAACACAAGATCGACTACTTTTACATTTACTTTTATTGCAAGGCAGAAAATGCAATGCAAATTGCTATGAGAATTTATTAGCTGATTCTATTTGTATTTAGATCTATGTGATACAGGTAGAACTTTATGAACGACCCACAACACATTTTTATTGAGAACTTTATCATAGAGGTATAACTTTTTAAATGGCCGTAATATCGCCAAAGAAGAAATGATATAACCATGCATACATAATATGCTTCATTGCCTCAGCAATTTGGTCCACAAAAATTGCAGGGGAAACGCTGACAAAGTTGAGTTTGTTTGAACCCATTGCTGGGGCAACAAATCCTAGTCAGATATGACCCAAAATAAGTTATTATCCTAATGAATCTAGTTGAGGGCAAATACCTATTAGTTAAATCAACATTGAGATATCAAACTAATATCAGAACTTTGGATCCTCACACAGATAACAATCAAATCAATATTACTACAATTTCATTTAAGGCCAAACAAGTTGTTTGGATGAATTACCTGTTAATAATTTTGAAAATTATATTTCTTACTTTTACCGTATGTATGAAAGAACACCTACCATTATATTTAAAATTCAATAATGTTACTACATTGTACGACCTGTTTTGCTTTAAGCCACTGTATTGAACACTTGGACTTTTTTTTAAATGAGAATGTTGAAAAAATAATAGTTTTTTGAACCTGTTTCGTAAGCGAGGTGTGTTGGAAAACCAATAAATTAATTTGTAGGCTCAATGAGTGCTGTCCTTGAACCAAGATAGCTCTGTAGGTTTCCTGTTTTGCGGTATTATGTAAGCTCTCAATATTATGTGACATGAGGCCTTTCCTGTCGTTGCCTTTCTCTTCAATTCACCAATTTTGACATTGACTTGCTTATATATCTGAAGAAATGACAGGGCTCTTAGTCAGTCTATGTTAGTCTGGTTTACTCTGTTGTATAACACTGTCTTGGTTGTAAATAGCAATAATACTTGGCAATATTTTGATTCCATGATTCCATAAGACAATTGATGCACATATGAACTGGAAGACAAATATGTTAATGGGCTGACAGAAGATCATATAGAAGACCAAACCTGTAAGTGCATCCTATACCCTTTAAGGCATATTAGGCAAAAAAGAAGAAGTTTGTTTCCAGCACGCATTTCACTGAGGCGCTTGATTATTGTGTGTTTAATTTTGTAATAGAAAAATACGGAAACAATTATTGTTAGCGCACCATCTTTTGTCGAAATTGTGTCCAACATGTTTCAAGATGGTGATTGGCCACATACTGCAAACACGAAAGTGAAAATCCGCGGAGAAAATCACATTGTAGCGAGCATAAGATTAACAAATATGCACAGATTTAACTAAATAAAACCATTTCAAGTGAACCTCGACTATGAATTTGAGCAAAAACAACAACGAAAACGCATTTTCACGTTTGACTTTTCAGGCTTGCTACTTTTTTTTTGTTGCCTTATGCAATCTTTTTCATGGAACGCCCTCATTTTCTTTTTGGTTTAATTACATTTATAACTGCAAATAAAATATCTTCAACGTAACAGAGCATAAGGTTTTCTTATTACATCAAAATCAAAATAAGTTGTTGGATAATATGACAGGTTATTTTTTGAGTGGTTTTCTCTTTGGTATAGAATTCCATGGTTTGACATTGTGTAACGCCCTTTACAGTGCTTCTGGCTGCGAAATTGGAAGTAGATATCCTTTATGATTTAGTAAAATTATGTGATGGTTTTTACAGAAAATATGGTCAAGATTGATTTATTAGTACAGGAAAGTCTTTCACGTGATAAGTCAAACTTCATTGTAAGAGAGAAAACAAGAAGACGGTGTAATAAATTGAACAAGATCATATAATATTGCTTTAGTTCAAGTTTTGGTTTTGCTCTTATAAAAGATGCAGACATGTTGTTAATATTGGGAACAGATTTGGCAAAATATTAAGTATCACAATAGTGGCAACCCCCACCCCTCCCTTCTATATTAAAATGTCTATATACATATCAGGCATGATTCAACCCTCCACCCCCTCCCTTCTATATTAAAATGTCTATACATATCAGGCATGATTCAACCCTCCACCCCCTCCCTTCTATATTAAAATGTCTATATACATATCAGGCATGATTCAACCCTCCACCCCCTCCCTTCTATATTAAAATGTCTATATACATATCAGGCATGATTCAACCCTCCACCCCCTCCCTTCTATATTAAAATGTCTATATACATATCAGGCATGATTCAACCCTATCTCTGCAACAGTTGAAACGAGCACTTTAAACTTTCCAACTTAAACAGATCAAATTAATGGCACATTTATTGTTAAATCATTTGTTAAGGTCTATATTATAATTAATTAATTCAAGGGGACAAGAGTTTTTGGTGTTTTCAACAGAAATCTGTTCGCTTGACATACATCATTGTCACAGACATATAATAATCATGGTTTTTTTTATGTTGTAGGTGGAATCTGACTACGAAATTCATTGGTGTATGTAATTCCAGATGGCCACTACTAACAGGGATTTTTACTTTGACAACGGCAATGCATCTGTGTGGGACTCTCTTAATAAAAACACACAGGAGAATGTCTCTCAGCGTATCAAGATGTTGGAAAAACGCATATCATCGAATGCAAAACTGAAATTGAAACAGACAAAGGGGAAATTCTCCTTCAAGTCACAACGTGTCTATCAGACAAGATGGCGCAGGGAAAACTCTGATGATTCTGATTTTTTCACGATAGTGATTATTTTGGTGGTTTTAAGTTTGTTGATAGGTCCATTAATGTTTTGGCTTTATCGCTCTCACATCAGAAAGCTTTAACAATGGATGTCATGGAAACATAAACAAAGTCTTGAGTTGGTGGTCACCTTGGAAAATTGGTGGTTCTAAAATAATTATTTTCTGAGACTTCAGGTATTTCCTGAAATTCAGGAAATGAAATCATTTTATCAAAATTGTCAGGTAAACAGTTTACATTGTTGGTTATAATGGCAGTGTTGCAATTTGATCATGATATTTTATTCAACAATCAATTAATTGGGATCACAGAGTCTGGTCTAATTTTAAAGGCAAACTCCTTTGAAAAGATCCCTTGATGGCAGCAAAATTCAAAGAACCTTTTGAAGTTCGACCAAATTGGACTGAACTATCTATAATTCTTCTACTTGCATTTAACATTTCAGGGAGATTTATAAATCAAGCAGGGAATCAATTCTTTCCTAATGAGGGGAAAACACCCTGTTCTACGGGTAAACGGATCTCACAGGTAGGGTTGGTCAGTATGGCTTTGTTGTTGACATTTTGGTACAATTGTTGGTGTTGTTTTTTTTAATTGAAAAATTCAACAACAAAAATTTCATGTTTTTAAAACACTTTTCAAAGCAATTTTGTAAAAAAAATGGGTCAGTCGGTCCCTTGAACAGGGTTTTTTTCCAGTCGCCATATCAAAATATTTCCTCATCAGAATTTTGCTTCATTTTTCAGGCTGCCTGCTGCATGATCAAGGATGTTGTAAGCCCTGTGTGTATAATTGTAAGCCCTGTGTGTATAATTGTAAGCCCTGTGTGTATAATTGCAAGCCCTGTGTGTATAATTGTAAGCCCTGTGTGTATAATTACAAGCCCGGTGTGCAGAATAGATTCAAAGAGAAAAAGAGGTCTGCCATCTAAATGAGTTGTTTACTTTACGACAGACTCCAATAAAACTTTGTTATAAATGTTAATAAATGTATTAATAAATGATTTACTTCATGCTAATATATTGAGTCAATTTTAGATCCAATAACATACAAAAATGTAACAAAACAAATATGTGATTCATTTGAGTAAGTTCATCTAGGTCCTATTGCATAAAACTTTTAAGGATTCATTTTAAGTAGAGTTATTATTCATAAGTTTTCCACTCTTCTTAGGAAGATTGTTTCAGAATTTGTGAGTTGATCGTCTTGATATAGACCCTAGGTCAAACTTTAGCGCTTGGCCCTTCTTCAGAAAGCTCCACTTAGGAAGAATTCTTAAATATTCTTCGTAACCAGGCTTAACCCTTTGAACCCTGAATAATTTGTAGGGGTAGTAAATATCTGTCACCCTCTGGTAGGAGGGGGGTGGGGTACCACGCCATTTTGTCCCGAAGCAATGGTTCATATTCTTGTCGATTTTCAGAACTCTTGTATTGGATTTACGTGCAAAAATATGCCCTTGGCATCATACTTTCCCAGGTGTGTAGTTCATTTTAAATTTCAGATGTTCTAAAATGGATGAATTTCTAAACAATTCGAGAAAGAAAATCGAACTACACACCTCAGAATTGCCAAAAAAATGCTTTAAACAAGTCCACTTTTTGTGCCTTTGAACAGAGTGTCTGTCGGGAATGTATAATTACTAGCGCATTAACCCATGACCCCGGTGCATGTTCGCTGTGTATAACAGATCGTAACATGAATAATGCAACACGTTTCAGTCGAGCAATGATTGGGTAAGGGTATGGACTTACTGGGTAGATGTGTGGTAGAGCATGACATTGTATTCAGTGAGATCATTTGCATACTTGGGACTTCTACACCATACCGCTACCAATGTTTTTGGACCGTATAAATGACGCCATTTCTTGTGTTCGAAAATGTCAACGTTTTTTACCGTTCTTTCAAAAATAAGGAGTATAATCACATTACAAACACATTTTGTGCGAGAGAAACACACAAATTTGGCAAAAATGGCACAATTAAAATCCGTTCGTTATAAATAAATGGATATGGCTAAATAATGAAACTATCACATTTATACTCGTCAGTCTCTGTGGCGTGCATACGTTGTACATGTCGTTGGCAATCAGCAATCACGGGTTTGATTCCTGGAAATTGCTTGTTATCCTTTTATTTTTCTATCTTTTAAACTTGATGGTGGATTAATGTAACATCATTGTTATGTCAATTTTTATGAATTATAAAGACCGCCCATGCGTTTATAGTTGTCTTTTTATTTATTTATCTATCATTTAACTCTTGATTTATTTAACTTTGTATCTAAACAATTAAAATGCGAAAACAATTATATTATTGCTCGATTAATAAGTTATTTAAATTGAGTTCAGTTTGATAATGATAGCAAAACTTATTGTAAAATCATTTTACCAGTGTGCCCAACAATTTCTCCTTTGCACACTTTGTTTATACATTCAAAGATGCCACTTTTAGCTTGTTATAGCTAGGCCGCGTAATATACAATTGTAAGCAAGTTTGCGACCTCTTTGATTTTAGGCTGGTAACACAATCCCATAGTGCATTTCGTTAAAACAGTGTAAATATTTTTTTCAACTGTACGTATCATGTGATAACCACGATCGTTTTTCGCAAAATATCGCAAAATGGCACGGTACCCCAACCCCCCTAACCCTCTGGCTATATCTATCTGCCTGAGATTCATCTACACAAGATCTTGTAGCATATTCATCCTATTTCTTGCCATTTATGACAGATTTCTTCAGCAAAATGTAATATAAACACCGATCAGAAGGTATTTCACATCGGGTGAACATGTGACTTGAAGAAGGCATATGACCACTCGTAGTCATATGATCAATCAGTCACATGTTCTGATGCCGGTTAACCGGCCTTTCGGGTTATTTTACTTTCTCTGTGGGGCTGGGAAACAGCCTATCGGGTTCAAAGGAACTCTTCCTAAGTTCACTTCAGATTTAACTTTTATGCAATAGGTGTTTGCAGACATAATATATATTGACATTTCTTTTGTATACAAATCCAAAAGTGAAAGATGTTACTCCAAGGCTCAAGATAAGCGGGCGCTGGGCGATTTTTACCCCTTGGTCCTTCTGCCATAGCGCCCGGTAATGCTGAAAAATAAACAACCGAGCGCTGATATTATTGTCGAAACCAGCGCCCATTGACTATCGGGAAGCTTGCCCAAGACATCGAATTTCGAGTTTACAATGCTGCCACGCTGGATTTAATAAAAAGTTAGCTCTCGGTAGACTGAAAGTAGCTCCCGGTTTTCAATAAATCCCATGATCCTGGCGCTACTTTTGATAAAAAGTAGCTCCTGGTAAAAAAACTGTTAAAAAAGAGCCTTGAGTCTTGAGCCTTGTGTTACTCACTGTGACGTTTCATTACGTTTGAATTCTTTTGTTCTGTAAAGTTTTTTGGCCAACAGAGGGTAGTCTATTTTCTTTTTTTCTTGTGTTTTTTACTCCCTAGGTAAACTAAGGAGAGTTGTATATACATATACACCTAGCACATTAAGTCCCTGACCAGGTGCTTTGAGGTTGGCTAATTCAAAATCGATAATTGGTACCAAAAATCCGAGATATACATTAAATGAGCAAATTTCTTCTCCGCAGTTTGATACCTCATTCAACAAAATCGAATGGACACTTTTCAAGTTATGGCAATTTCAATGACCGCGCATAACACTGCAAATAGCCATAGCAAACCATTGATTTGTGTGTGATTACGCACTGAAAAGACTCGCAGCTAATCAGCTTAAGACTTGTATTCTTCATAGCCAGTCACACCCTTTGTTCTGCAAATTGCAGTTATCACTCCAGACCCATTCATCTGTCTCGTTCAGATAGCACACAGTTATGACAGTAATCACACACAAATCAATGATTTCCTAAATCTAGTGCAACTTTGCTTTTGCTATGCGCGGTCATTAAAATCGCCATAACTTTAAAAGTATCCATTCGATTTTGTGAGAAGATATTTGCTCATTTAATGTATATCTCAGATTTTTGGTACAGATTATATATTTTGAATTAGCCAACCTCAAAGCACCTGGTCAGGGACTTTATGTGCTAGGTGTATACCAAGTGGCAATACATTAAGTACATGAACTTGAAGAAGAAGAAAAAAATAAGTGCATTAATTGGCTCCAATTAAGTATAATTAATTATGCAGATGTCTTACACACAGGGCTCAAATTTCACTCTGGCCATCAAGGCTACTGCCGTGCCCTTTTGAGGTTTTGCCTTGATGCCCTAGACCTTTCTTAACTTTCAAGGTATTCTTGACCATTTGTTGGCCTTAGACTTCCCCCATCATGAATTTGTTCAGTGGCCTTGAAATTGGGTGCCCTCAAAACTTAAAATTTTAACCCTGATCTTACAGCCTCCAGCAGTACAGAAAAGATACTAAAGACTGTACAATGTAAGTACTTACAATTCCAAAAAAAACCACAATTCTTAATTGTTCATCTGATCAAGATCAAATGTTAGATTATTGTGGAGCTCAGCAAGCTCTATAAAATATCAGAAATGTGTGCTATAACCATAGGAACATCCTTAATCTTAATAGCATCTTCAGCTTAACATGGATACAAACTCACTTCAGATAAATTAATGTCACAACAACTCAGAATTTGTAGATGTTTCTTTTTAATACAAAATATTACTTTGTCACAGACATGATTTGCAATACATTCACAAGTGATATGCATAGTTATATTACAGATTCAGAAAGATTAAAATTCATAAATAAAAACATTGTGTTTCACATAAAATAAATAAACTTTCACATGCTATACAGGGTGAGTCAAAATATTCAAGTCCTGTTTTTAGAAAATCATGAAACGTACTTCTTGTTAAAATTTGGACAATTTCTTCATTGGTTATAGGAGTTGAAATACTTCTTCATACTTGGTGAAATTTCCAAGAAAATACCTTATAATATTCCAGGTCATAATTATAACATATTAACGAAAAAACGTGAAATTATAAGTGTTCCACATACGAGGGGGTATCAAAAAGTTCTTGACATCACCCAGAAGTGAAGGGGTCAGACACTTTTTTTCTTTATGTGACCCTTCAGACATCTTTAAAAAGTCACTGTGCAAATTCACACATAAAGGTCATAAATAGTGGGAGAAATGTGTGACTTTGCACAGTGACTTTTTAAAGATGTCTGAAGGGTCACATAAGGTCACGTTTTTTTTACCTCGGCACCCATAAAAGGTGGTTTTGTTACATTCTAATCACTTTTTTGTACTTAGGCTATTGTATTTGTGTAACCCTCTACGCGATTGACTTGTGTTTGGACTTATTTTAACGGCAATTTAATCCCCTTTAATAATCTGAAGAGAGAAAAAATCCATCACCTTTGATTAAATTAATACAGCTCGATAAAGCATAATTAGTCAGGGTGGTTGAGGAAGTGGAGGAGGAGGAAGTGGAGGAGGAGGAGGAGATAATTGTCTAATAATGGGTGAATATGGACCGTTTTCCTGTAATAGAGCATTCTAATTCTTAGTATTATGTCAGTTTAGTTCTAAATGATGCAACAATGCTTTACATCATTTACTTAAAGTGTCTATTAAGCTAATAAACTAATTTTCAAATATGATTAACGATGTAGGATGAACCATGTGCACATAGTCACAAAGCCGTTTTTGTCAATGTTTCAAAATGTTCCTTGCAGGAAAATTGGAAAGAGATATCAAGGCTTTGATTTTAATGTAAAAGCAATGAGCTCTAATTTGTATTTGCATAATTTAGTTATCTTTTCCATTATCTAAAATTTCGTATTTTGACCACCCTGTATATATATTTCCTAATAAGCTGAAAATTAATTTTGTATATGACTGGATGGGTAATTTACTCAATTACAGCAAAAACATTTCTAGCCTTTGAATAGGTCCTGCATTTTTTCATACAATGGAGGAAAAATAAGAAAATTATCATTTTGTATACAATTTTAATTGTTAGACCCTGTATAATGTTTAGGTCACCCTGTATATTTGATTTTGAGTTACCATATTTTCAATCCTTAGATTATAAGCTTTCCAAATATATATGGTTTCATACACTTTAGATGTAAACATGTTGATATAATCTACTGAAACTGCGAAAGGAGGTATATTTTATGAAATAGACTCATGTAACACAAATGTAGCCCAGGTTAAAAAACACGACCATAACAAAAAAAAGTTTCTGACTCCTTCACTTCTGGGTGATGTCAAGAACTTTTTGATACCCCCTCGTATTTTCCATTGTAGGCATTGTGAATACCAACACGCCATTGATTGACAAATTCAAAATGTGTGCGTTAAACTTTTGCATTCATAGAAGTACCTTGGAAGTTGGAACAGATTAAATTTCACAGAATTTGAGAAAATGCACATATCTCCAGTTTGAAATAACCAATTTTAATTAAATAAAATTTAAGTTATAGCGTACAATGCGTTCTTACTGCGCATATCAATAAATATATTAATTTGTGCACATTAACTGGATTAAAAAATCGGTAACATCGGGACCTGAATATTTTGACTCACCCTGTTTATATATATAAAGGGGAGGGGGACTTTGCAGGTGAATTAAATTTTGGGTTTATTATGTGTGCTCTCAGAGCATTTTCTAAGCTTTCAAATGACACCAAATATATCAAAATGAATCAAGGCATTCAGATTTTACGAGTGAAAATGACTCTTAAAAATGCTTATTATTTTATTCATTTTTTCTGTCTGTTTTGATCTATATCTTGAAAAACACAACTGCAAAGTCCCCCCTTTTGATGTGCTGCATCACATTTCCTCTACTCCCAGTCTAAATCCCCCAGCCATACATGTAGCATACTGATGTGGACTAATCCATTGACTTTCAAGTTCATCTTAATACAATGATGAAATTACATTAATCTTTAACAGGCAAGCATACATAATACAAACATTCCATTTTGCCTTATTATTTCCATCAAAACCACCATCCTTAGTTCATTTATTACAATGGTTGATTATGAATGTCAATAACATTCCAAATTGGCAAGAAATATACAGGGTTTTTTTGTGCGCATGCAAAAGTAATGGCAACAAGCACACGGTTTTGGACGCACACACATGTATGATGCACAGTGCGTCTGTTGTGTTCGCCTGTGTCTTTCTGTATTCATTCGCGGCTGTAAAGAGGCTACACCAATTTGGAAGTGATCAAACTTTAGTTAAAATACAATAACAATCCATTCACATGAGGAGACAGAACCAGGTCTCTTACTGCACTGAAAATATCATATAATGGGTTTTAATGGGTAGAGAAGGGATTTTTGTGAACAGGAGTAATATCACATACACAATATGACAAACCATGCACCATTGGTCTGAATACACTTTGCCTAATAACATAGGTCCACAACCATTTCATCTGAATCCAGTTAGGGTTTGGGTCAGAGTTGAAAGTGTTTTCAGAATTGAATTTTGAGTGTATCTTACTCTGTGCAGTGATGTTGCAACATATTCTAGTGAACAGCAGAGCATTAATGCACAATGTAGTAACTTGGTGTGCATGAACCAAATATGGTATTAAAAACAAGATTATTTGACTCAGTTTATAATTGATTTCTTTGTATTATATACATGTACATGTATATATGCAAATCATCCTTGTTTATGTATTTTTCATGTTAATTTGTATTTTTGTTTTATATGTTGCGCCTCGGAATAGTTTTACCTAGATTGACGGCGCATTATAAATGCCATTATTATTTATTATTATTATTCTACATGATGAAAGGACAATTATTGATCTGGCAGAGATGTTAAAATAATGCTGACAGTGTTAATGATGTTACACAGTGGTACTGTGTCTCAAACCTTTAAACCAATCAATGTGACTGAAATTTAAATATACAATCTAAAAACGTGAATACATCAACTTTGGCCAGTATATGGGATCATATGTAAATGATCTCACTGAATAAAATATGTTAGGTTACCACACATCTAACGCATTACTTAACCATGTTAACAATGGAATAAATCTCATAATCCTCATTTGGGACTACTTCTAAACCATATATATGGTTTATACTAGGGCACTTACTTGCCAGGAGGGTCATTAGTTGAAATACTCCTTCAAGACCTCCAGATAATACCAATCACCTGTCAAAATGTACTCCATCCATGCAACTGATATTGATCAACGTGATATGTACTTGATCCATGCATGTCTTTTACTGGGGTAGTGGATGATTGTTGATTTGAACTAATGACCCTCGGTGCAAGCGCTCTTTTGCAAGGTTTGTCGGCTTATACAATATTGACTAACATTATGGAAATATTATTTAGAAAGTTTCAATGGGCAATAATTGGCACATTCTACTCTTAAGGGAGCACACCCGTTGAGCATGTATCATACTAAAAACACATTTTTATGTGTTTCTGCAACAATTGTCCATCTAAGCTTAGTACAAAAATTATACTTTATACACAAGTGATATAAGAAATGGTACATTTCAGAGGTCACATGATCTGTTGCTATGGTAACGGCAGCCATCTTGGATCCTCAATTTTCGTACAAGAACAAATTGCCGATAAAATATCTCAAAAACTATACAGGATAAATTGTTGGAATAAAAAGCATATTAAAGCTAAACACTTTCTTTGTGAAATGAACTAGAATCAGAACACTTTATACTAGGTGAAGTATGAAATGTTAAATTAATTTGTGAAACTCGCAATAATGACTTTACAAAAAAATATTTAAAAAAATAAAGAATAAAACTGAACATAGTTATGGCAAGATTCTAGTTCATTGCACATGCCATTACATAAGCAACAATTTGGCCAAGTTTGAAGGTTCTAGCCCCTGTAGTTTTTTTGATAAGTTTGCGGAGGCTAGGCCATATTGTCAAAATTGAGTTTTGGAGATATCAGCCTTTTAAGTTTTTGGTATTTAAATTCTACGTACTGAAACAAGTTAATGAAGCTATGGTAGCGGCAGCCATCTTGGATCCTCAATTTCCGTAAGAGAACAAACTGCCGATAAAATGTCTCAAAACTATCCATGATAAATTGTTGGAATAAAAAGCATATAAAGCTAAACACTTTCTCTGTTGTTTAAAGCAAAATCTCATTTTTCAGTTTTGCACCCCAGTCAAACGGGTGTGCTACTTGTTAAATGTAATACCCACAAATACAATAAAAGTGTTGATATTTTCTCTTTTTTCTACGTGTTTGGTTGAATAGAGCAGATTTGTTAAAATTCTGGATCAAATTTTGACAAACTTTTCTGTATCAATGTCTAAACTTGTATCAATTGTCTAAAATTGATCAATTTGACGGAAGTAAGTGTGTATTTGGTTACTTTTAATTGATTTCATAATAATAGAGACTGCATATCTGGTCAACTCTATATAAGCAAACACATGAAGCAGTGAGTATCATCACTCATTTATTCTGAACAAAATAGATAAACGTGTAAGAGTTCATGTTGCTATTCATGAAATAACCTGCTGACTTACATGGTCATCATCCACAAATATCATCCACAAATATTCTTAACAAGGAGAGTGGATTGATAACAACTGTGTCCTATTTCTATGTGAAATACAACACTTCTACCTTGGAGTGCTACACATAAAGTTGATTAGTATTAAGCTGTTCTAAACTAATTTTAACAAGACACAATAATATGGGATCACAAGAATACAAAGCTAAAATATTTGGGGGAAAAAAACCCAACATTTAAAGGTGTCATATATTGCAAAATGGATCAGCCAAGCTCACTCACTCACACACACTATGCCAAGTGACATTGAACTGTCAGGTGAAGAGCCAAACTGCAAAGATTAATGGAAAGCAGCAAATCGCCGCTGTTCTGTCGAAACCTTGTATAAAGGTCTCCATTCGATTCAGGATGTATAAAGTAATAAATCCTACACAACCCACAAAACCACTCTCTCCAAATAAAATGTGCCTGCATGCCCCTATCAGAATTCTAAGGGGAAAAAAGAAGACCATGGTGATGTGGTTCACATTTACAAGCTCCCATCACCATTAGACAAATTGGATACGGTTCCACCAGCATGGCACTCTCTTTTATTTTCATTTCTGCTTCTGCAAGTCCAAGCCAAGTGAATGAAGATGCGACAACCAATCCAACAACTGATATAAAGAGACAAGCTCTACGTTCATCATCTGGTCATTGCGCTACTGCTGACAAGAACCCATGTTCTACCCAACATTTGCATCATCTGCCGCAAGACACAATATGTAAGGGATAGAAATCGCAAAAGTCGCCCTGAGAAACTAACCTTGTGTGAGCTTGTAGATGGTGGACAAATAATGGAGACTGTCAAACTGAAGCAAGATTAGAATCTGTTGCTCCAAATCGAAAACTAAGATTGTGTGGCCATTGAATTGAAGCATACTTCAATTCAAAGTCATCATGCACATGTCAAAGTTGAGCAAGATATTTGACAAGGCAGTTCACTATGTAGTGAATGGCGATTCCACAAACTACTGGGCGTGAAGTTTAAAACAGAGAATAATGAAATGCTATCCACAGATCAAAATCAGTTGCTACAAATTGAAAACAAAGATTGTGTGGCCATTGAATTGAAGTACCATGCGATCTGCTATAAACAGTATACAAAACCTGCAAATGAGAAGGACCAACTTTATGCAAAAGCATTTGACCATTTTGCTCTTATGCCATTGAGGGTAAAATTACTGAGAGACAAAGTCATCATGCACATGTCACAGTTGAGCAAGATATTTGACAAAGCAGTTCATGATGTAGAGAATGGCGGATTGGGGTAGCCTGCCCATAATCGCAAGATCGAAAGGTATAGTTCACTTTTTTGGACATCAATTCAGGGGAGTTTAATTGTGTTCTGAGCTGTATTGAAATTGGGTCACGTGGGATAATTATCAAGGAATCAATAATAGGATGCGTGCAATATTCAAATTTACTGGTTCAGAAGCCAAGACAAATGTTTTTAATGATATCTCTAAAACTGCCCTCCTTTGTAGTTATGCGATTTGGAATGCAAAACAAGAACCTTCTTGGATCGAGTGTCCACATATTAAGATCTAGGTCAGGGCCCTCTTTCCTGCTGGTTTCGGGTTTTAATTGTTTTATGTAGGCTTGCGTTGTTTGTTTTAGATCTTTTAATATATATATATATATAAATAGTTGTTGTTTTTGTCTTTCCTGTATGGGATGGATCCGCCCATCTCGTATCCTGGTATTTGTGTATGGTCTTTTAACTGTTGAACAAAGATTGATTAAGTAAAAAACATTCCCTTTTAAAAGCACTGCTTGTCTGTATCAAATAATAAACGCGCGAAAACCATGGTTTACCGCAACTTGTGAACGTGGGAGAATTTAAATTAATGATAAGACATACATTGGCTACAATTTGAACAATAATTCATGTTCAGCCAAGGAGGGGAATACAAAAACCTATTCTGAATGGTTTTCATAGACATGGCCTATATGTACACAAAAAGAACAACTAATAAGTGCTCAAAAAATGGCAGAACAAATGAAAAAGCTTCATTACTCTCTAGCAGGCTCCAATCTCATCAGCTCAACGTGTACAAAAACTAAATCTAAAGCGAAATTGAGCACAAATACAATTTTGTCATTGAGGAGCATCACGACGAAGGAAAAGATTCTGAAGCTAAGGACTCTCCTAATGACTGCAGCTTGCAACACCAAAACAACTGAAGCGAAACAAGCAGAAAACTCTTGAGGCAGTTGTTCACAACACAATAGTTGCCTCACGATTGGCACAATTTTGTTTGCATTTGCATTAATCAATGCGATTTGCCATATATGGTATTGTGTTGTAGGAGGCAGGTGCCTATGGACAAGAATGACATTTTGCAACACAAGGGAATATTAGAAGTTTGGAGGAGAGAGGAAGAATCTTAGATACAGTGTTCACCATGTAAGTGTTATTTCACTGTGGAGTATGGGACACCTTGTTTTAGATCAACAATTTACTGTTATAGGTGAGCACAATATGGTGATGTGTGTTCAGCATTCAAGGCAATCGACAATGGACACATTCATTGAGAGTCAAGGAAATAAAGGCCCATTGGAATCGGGCCCATAACCAGCGGGTTGGGGGAATCTCCCCCCCCCCCCCCCCCCCCACGGGCTTACGATCTGCCAATGTATTGACGTCGCCATCCGGCGAAATTTGACCAACATTTGACATTTGAGGTCGTCCATGTTAAAAGTTTGTTAACCCCTTTGCGAGTGGAAGTGTGGGATTGAAATATTTAGAAAATGGCGCCTGTTTTGATCGCGGTACAAGAATAATTCATTGAGGTTTTCGCGAATTATTTTGCTTTTTCAACCGGTATTTGTTATCATCATGGCACCAAACATTTGCGGACTTATCTGTGTTTCCAGATGTATCTAACACTTGTCGATTGTGATTACACAAAGCTTTAGGATTGGATGTTTGTGTGTGCCGAAGACAAATTCTTTCGCTTTTGTGAAAAGGTGGATATTGATCGTCTAATGAATGTGGCATCGAATAAAGTTCTATACTCTCTAGCGAACTTTCTGAAAGGTTTGATACACAATGTAAAGGGAACGTCTGCTGCGAAAAACTACAATTTCACCGACCGGTTCATTAACACAACCGCAGAAAGAGTCAACTAGTCAAAAACAAACGAAACAACTTAGACAAAGATGGGTTTATTGTAGTGAGTCATCGTAGGGGAAAACCCACCAAACTCATGGAGATACCTTCAACTACAAGTTCCAATGCAGCATCAAGTACACTTACAAGACGTTCAAAGATCATAGAAAAAGTAACGCATGCTGTCTTCAATCCAACAGCAATGCCTTTTAAACATAGCAAATGATGACAACGTCATCCACAAATGGTATCCATGATCAAAAGGAATAAATCAGCATGCGCAGATGCAGCACAAGTGGCTGTACTCAAGATTGTGGGGTGGTTTACAAAAGGAACTGCTCTTGCTCTATGTGCTGTAATGACGCAGACTATGTGGCTGGCGCCTTATACGCACAACTCTCAAAGTTGAAATTGGCCATGATGTATTCATGACAGAAAAGGATCTTAAATCTGAAATTGATGCCATTGAGTATGAATGCGGAACATTCAAAAATGGAGCAGGTGATGAAATACAATACAATATACAATACAGAAAGCATTAATTGCGCCATTTCCAAAAGGCTCAGAAATGGACTTTGTACGTGTTGTTAGTGTGGAGGATGTTATCACAAGGATGGTAACAGAACTATATGATGCAGGTTTTTTGGAGAATCTTCAGAATTTGCCGGATGAGGAGTTATGGCTACACTTTTCCGCAGACTAAGGTGGTAAAAGCACAAAGCTTATAACAAGTCATCAACAAGAATGGAAACGGGCGTCATTCAATAAAACATTGCAAAATATTAGGGTTTTACAAAAGGGGAAAGACTGCTGTGAAAACGTCGAAGGAATCTTCGGTCCAGTTATTACAAGCCTGCAGACAGCCGTTGAAAACATTTCAAGTTTGATGTTGAAAAGACCTCCCCCTGTTACAACAGCTACACATACTGGCTGTGATGGTATGAATGTGGGCTGATTAACCCTTCCTCCGCCAAGCTGTATAAAGCAGCTATCTGAAATGCTACAAATTCATCAATAGCTGCCTTGTGCAAATTTATTGTACCATGCTTCTATTTTATAAAACTGAATGCTATTTGAATACATGTTATGAATATAAAATCAACAAAAAAGCTTCATAACATTTTCATTTGGCAATTAAAAATATTTGATTGTGAAAAATTAACAGTTTTGAATGTATTTTAGTACAATTTTTGAAAATAACTCAGATGGCAGCACACATTTTTGATGAGATCAACAAACTTTTATTACAACTTTGAAAAAATGTTTTTTTGGGGGAAAATAAGAAATCTAAATGGGAACAAACAATTTATTTAGGTATAAAATTGCTAAGCATTTTAGTTTAATATCCTTTTCGAATATTTAAAATCACCCTTCTTGTTGCAGGGTCATTCATTCCAGCCCAATTCACCTGGAATACAGACCAATTTTAAGCTGTCAATAGTCTTCAAGGTGTATTCTATTTCTATTTTTATGGTATTTTTTCACAGAACACCACCAATATACCTGCACATGTTGTAGCATCAGTCTTCCTAGATGGAAGAGAAATTATGAAGAAAGCTGTTGCTGCCACAACTATGGAAGAGGTAGAAAATCATTGTAAAGAGGATTGTTCAACCATTCGTGACCTTCGCGTGCAGAGAGTGTTAGTTTACGACATATTCCACGACGAGTTTCTTGATTCGCCAAACCCCATTTTATCAGACAGGGATAAAATAGCGATCCATTTTGTTACTCTATCGGCAACTCCTTCAACTTCGAATGGAGAAAAACCAACCTCCTCTTCACCTGGATCCACCATGACACGTCAGTCAACATTGGTATATGCAACTGGTGGTGGACTAAAGCTCAGCACAGAACCTCCTTTTAAAAAATTGTATTGTACGACAGACGAGAAACGGTGCATCTTTTGCGTGACCGGGCAACTGACTCACCTTTGACACACCTTGCGACGCACTCATGGCACATTGATTGACCATGACGCACATATGGGTCAATGTTGTGACTGACCTTTTGCTTCCTTGACGGTACCATGCGTCATCGGTATGGCGGTACATGACTCACCCATGACGCACCTTTCCCGGGGGTCAATAGGTGCGTCATTATACTGACGTCTGCATAAACAGTTTGAGATCTTCACTATAAGAACAACAAGATGACCAAGGCGTCTTCATCAGAAGGACTTGCATACCAACATGAAGCTCTACCAAAGCCAAACAAGATGCCTAAACCTTATTCTGAAGCAAAAAAGCTTATATGGCCATACACCACTAATGCACAGTTCACGGCGCATCATTTGCATAGCCTAGCCTAGGTCACTGTACCAAATGAAAAGAAAGACTCAATCTATCTTAGTCTACTAACAGTTGATTAAAATTTCATACAAAAGACAATTATTAGGATCACTGTATAATCATTTCAATCTGCCTTTCATCTGAATAAAATACAGTCATTCCAACACACATCTATACTCTACAAAATGGAATCAGATGGCGTATATGGGGTTTCAGTGTTTGGTCATTTACCGTATTCGTTTCACACCACAGTAGACGAAACATTTCTTAGTTATATTAGCGCATGTTTTTTCGAGTCTGAATTCCAACGTGATATTTAATGCAGATGAACAGAGATATGCTGCGTCATCTGAGTATCTTATCAAAGCAGATGTTGGAGACTATAGCAATCGTTTGGTGATCTTAAAGTCTATTTCGACAACAGCTTACACAAACAGAAAGTTGAGAGTGTCAAATTATACTACAAACTACATCCTGGCAGGTGGCTGAATTGCAATTCAGTTACAAAGAGAATAAAAAGCAGTATGTTTTTTACTCGGGCATCTTAGAGAAATTCATCTTGATAGAAGAATTGTTATCGGACGGACGAGTCACGCAAGTCTAATCTGATGTGGACGTATTGGAATTCCTGAATGTGTGCTGTGGAGTTAATGTGTGAGCTGACCAAAATGGGATGACAAGCATGACTTTCAGCGACTTATGACATGGGGCATTTTATTTGGAGTTTTCGTCCGTTTTGAGAGAGTATTGAACTATGGATGCTTAATCTCTAAAGCAAGAGTATGACTGGTTTTGTTCAGAAAGCTAATACAGGGATCAAAGAGCAGCTTGAACTCACCCTCCTCAAGGGTCGTCAAAGATTCGACGTCATCTCGGCGTCGAATCTTTAGATACAAATATTTTGAGAAAGGTGAATCTTCACCTTATTTATTTTCCGACATAGTGAATCTTCATCTTATTTTATTTGAAGCATGGTGAATCTCGAACGTACGTTTCTTTTTACCGAGTGAAACTGTGTCGAACACAAAAATCGGCAATGTCGAATACGCGTCGTATCTTCACTCCCAGAGGTGAAGCTTCATGGCTGCATGATTTTGCCGGTCGCCGGCGGCGATGAAAATCAGCGAACTTCACGCCCACACAAGATAACAACTTTTCAACTTCAAGTCTGTTGGAAAGAAAAGTGTCCGTGTGTGGAGACGCAACCAATAAACGTCGCGTGGCAACATTATAAACAAACAATTATAACAATGAAATCATGCATGCATGCACAGCTCTTGCGATCACGATCCCTCCACGGGATGTCTCAACTTTCAAGTCCATGGCGATGTTGCAAGACAAAACCTCTTGCTATGGCAACATACAAACAAACTTGTATAATAACAATAGGTTAACCCCGCATGCATGACGACGCAACAGCCGTCTTTATTGTACGATGAGGCCGCTTCATTCATTTGTGTTATAGCAGTGTCACAACAACAACGCATCGATTTGCTGAAAGTGAATGTGATTTTATCATCTCTCTGTCTCTGATTTTATCATCTCCTTGTACTCATCGCATTTTCAACTCGCCATCCACATTTCGCGCATACCAACCGGGAAAAGAAGGTTAGACTGACATTTATTCATGATTGTTAAATATTATTTAATATCATTAATCAACAAACACTTTTTATAATTGTGATTATAATTTTTATAATTTTTATATAATTCCTTATATCGAAATAAATCTCATCGACATCGTTTGTTGAGCATCATCAGCGCATGATCTGAGTTCACCAATATAATATAAAAGTTTTGTAATCAGTCAATAACATTAATTGCTGTTGACATTGTATGTAAGGCCTCTTAAAATTATTAAATTCTCGTAGCATATTGGCATTCGAAAAGTGAAGAGGGAGGGCGGTTTTTATTTTTATCTTTTACGAAATTCACACGTAAAATGTGCCCGTTTTCATCATCACGATTTATATTGCCAGGACCTTTCAGCAGCATCCGGAAACGGTGAGGCCCTTGTTTATATTTAAAGTTTATAAATTATAAGGGTTAGACCCTATATTATATTAAACACTTGAAAGTGACTGTAGTTGAGTAATACATGATTAGGCCTTATAATACGTAATTATCAACCATTTACAATTTCAGTGAAAGAAACTCAATTAGTCAATAACATTTGAAATTTTGAAATTAAAAGAAAAATGATCTTTTCCCAGAAAGTACTTGGTACGCAGCTATCGCGATTATTCATGAAGTAATGAATGCTACTCAAAGTGGTGCAACGGGCATTCCGAACCTGACGATTGCAACTGATATCCAGTCAAGGGTTCAATATCATTCGATCATGAGTGTTGAATATTACTCAAAGTGGTGCAATGGTCAAGGATCCAAACTGACCTGAAACCTGACGACCACAACTGAGTGATACCCAGTCAAGGGATCATGAGTATATATTACTCAAAGTGATGCAAATGATCCAAAACCTGAATACCACAACTGAAACCCAGTGAAGGGATCAATAATATTTATTCATGAGTATACATTGATTGAATATGCTACGATCTAAAATGATTCAAAACCTGACGACCACAACTGATACCCAATCAGGGATCAATGTTATTCAATCATGACAAGTGTTAGTGAATGCTACTCACAGTGCTCAATGGTCAAAGATCCAAAATGATCCGAAACCTGACAACCACAACTGATATACCCAATCAGGGGATCAATGTTATTCAATCATGACAAGTAATTAGTGAATGCTACTCGAAGTGGTGCAATGGTCAAAGATCGAAAATGATCCAAACCTGACGACCACAACTGATACCCAATCAAGGGATCGTTCATGAGTATTGAATGCTACTCGAAGTGGTGCAATGGTCAAAAATCCAAAATGATCTGAAACCTGATGACCACAACTGATACCCAATCAAGGGATCGTTCATGAGTATTGAATGCTACTCGAAGTGGTGCAATGGTCAAAGATCGAAAATGATCCAAACCTGACGACCACAACTGATACCCAATCAAGGGATCGTTCATGAGTATTGAATGCTACTCGAAGTGGTGCAATGGTCAAAAATCCAAAATGATCCAAACCTGACGACCACAACTGATACCCAATCAAGGGATCGTTCATGAGTATTGAATGCTACTCGAAGTGGTGCAATGGTCAAAAATCCAAAATGATCTGAAACCTGACGACCACAACTGATACCCAATCAAGGAATCGTTCATGAGTATTGAATGCTACTCGAAGTGGTGCAATGGTCAAAAATCCAAAATGATCTGAAACCTGACGACCACAACTGATACCCAATCAAGGAATCGTTCATGAGTATTGAATGCTACTCGAAGTGGTGCAATGGTCAAAAATCCAAAATGATCTGAAACCTGACGACCACAACTGATACCCAATCAAGGAATCGTTCATGAGTATTGAATGCTACTCGAAGTGGTGCAATGGTCAAAAATCCAAAATGATCTGAAACCTGACGACCACAACTGATACCCAATCAAGGGATCGTTCATGAGTATTGAATGCTACTCGAAGTGGTGCAATGGTCAAAAATCCAAAATGATCTGAAACCTGACGACCACAACTGATACCCAATCAAGGAATCGTTCATGAGTATTGAATGCTACTCGAAGTGGTGCAATGGTCAAAAATCCAAAATGATCTGAAACCTGACGACCACAACTGATACCCAATCAAGGGATCGTTCATGAGTATTGAATGCTACTCGAAGTGGTGCAATGGTCAAAAATCCAAAATGATCCAAACCTGACGACCACAACTGATACCCAATCAAGGGATCGTTCATGAGTATTGAATGCTACTCGAAGTGGTGCAATGGTCAAAAATCCAAAATGATCCAAACCTGATGACCATAACTGATACCCAATCAAGGGATCAATACTGCTCATTCATGAGTATTGAATAAATTGATGCAATGGGCAACGGTCTCAAATTATCCGATACCTGACGATTACAACTGATACCCAGTCTAGGGATCAATATAATTCGTTCTTGAATGTACAGTGTACTACTCGATGTGAGGTTCAGAAAAACTACTACATGTCCCATATGTATTAAGTTCAATGTCCAAAACTTAAAATGTAATATTGTTAAGGAAAACATTACCATAGGCCCTAGGCTAACCTATTAATATAATCTGAGTGACGACAGTCAATACATTTTGGCGACTACAACACTGACTTCATGGTCTCATGACATAGTGGTATCAAGTGGTTTGAATTGAATCTCGGTTCTAAATGTTGGATTATAAATTATTTTGTTAGACTATACAAAACAACAAATTATGTTTTGACAAAAAAACACCACATTTTTTGTGCATGAAATTGCAAAATATTCACTGCTATTGCAAGTCCTTCATGTATCTAAAAATTGTGAAGGGAGTCATGCCTTTTTACATTTATAATGTTGCAGATGAAGACAATGACCTCGATGTAATTGAATTACATGGCTCACCCAGCTGCCGTAGACAGGACTCACTCAGCGTCAGTACTCAGGACACACCCTGCTGCAGCACTCAGGATACACCCAGCGTCAGTACTCAGGACACACCCTGCTGCAGCACTCAGGATACACCCAGCGTCAGTACTCAGGACACACCCTGCTGCAGCACTCAGGACACACCCTGCTGCAGCACTCAGGACACACCCAGCTGCAGCACTCAGGACACACCCAGCTGCAGTACCCTGGAAACACCCAGCTGCAGTTATACACCAAAGGAGAAACCAACAAAACGGCAGGCTACTCTTTCAGCATTTTTTAGTCAGGGTAAAGCGGCAACCCTCACTAAGAAAGCATGGATGCTCAATGAAGGTTGCAACAACCACAACACTGCAGTAAACACAGCTTGTGAGGCCATCATAAAAACAAACCCTTTTCTGCTGCTTGAAAAGGGTGGAAAGGGAAAGCTTCTGAAGAAAGGAAGAGAGGCAGTAAATAGTAGTTACACGTTTCAAAAGGGTTTTAGTCAGGCCAGAGGCAAGCAGGGGAAGGCTTCATCTACATCTACAAACTTCAAGAAGTGGAATGGCATATCGCGACGGGAGCAACTAGATGAGCTGAAAGAACAGCAAGTTGGGCTGCAACAAGACATCTACAACAAGCAGCTTTTGGTCAAAATGAATTGCAATAAGCTGGAAGAGGCAGAAGTTTTGAGGGATAAGATTAAGGTCGCACAAGATAAGAAAGCGGTAAATAGAAATCTAATACGCATGTTGGAACGGAAAGAGAAGAAGGCCATGAGAGATCAGAAGTATAATTCTTCTAAAGCACGCATGACACTCCAACAAAAACAGCCTCTACCTGTGACAAGTCTGCTGCCGCAACTACCTATGGAAGACTCACAGCTACAGGATATTGTTATTACAGAAATCATTGTGCATGAGGATGACGGCATCAGTCCTCAATTAACATATATACCAGGGGCAGCTGGGATCCAAGTTCAAAGGGTAGAAGGCGATGTTGGGAAAGAGGAGGACGAGGAAGGCAACATGGAAGAGGAGGAGACGATAAGAGAAGAGAAGGAGATAGAAGGCAAAGTTGGAGAAAAGGACACTGTAGTAGAAGTGATCGAGGTAGAAGGCAACAGTAGAGAAGAGGCGACGGTAGGTAAAGAGAAGGAGGTTGAAGGCCACGTTGGAGAAGGAGGCTGAAGGCAACATTAGAGAAGAGGGGACGCTAGGAGAAGAGGAGCTAGAAGGCAACAGTGGAGAAGAGGAGACGGTAGGAGAGGTAGAAGACAACATTGAAGAAGAGGAGACAGTTGGAGAAAAGGAGCTAGAAGGCAACATTAGAGAAGAGGTGACCGTAAGAAAAGAGAAGGAGGTTGAAGGCAAAATTGGACAAGAGGAGGCAGAAGGCAACATTAGAGAAGAGGGGACGCTGGGAGAAGAGGAGCTAGAAGGCAACATTAGAGAAGATGAGATTGTAGAAGAACAGATGGATGGAGCAGGAAACATTAGAGAAGAGGCATCAGAAGGCATCGTTGGGGAAGAAGACACAGTTGGAAAAGAGGAGGTACATGTAGAAGGCGTCATTGGGGAAGAGGAGACGGTAGCATGACTAGAGAGATTCAGGCATTTTTGCAGGGTTTCTTCATCTAACCGTAACATCAAGAAACAGGAATGCAGAGTGCATCCCTTTGTCTAGGTTTCTCCAATGTCTGGGATTTCTTTACAGGAGTATATCCATTTCCAAGTTGTGCTGTGCAACAAACATCACCATTATGAGTGCAACTGCTCACATGATATTGCTGCTGCCAAATACATAATGAAGTGCCAACCAGTGAAGTTATCAGACATTTGGAGCAGATGTTACAGTGGGCGGATGTACAAGACGTACACTGCATCTAAACATATAGGACGGTTACCTGTGGTGTTAGTAACACTGCCCAAAGATTTCATGCCCTCAGACAAGAATGGAGCCCAAATTGTCAATGTTTTGGAGAAGGATGAGAGTATTGATTACTCCATCTTCTTCAAAGCAACAGACAAAATAGGTGCATCAGGGGATCAGCTAACAGCACCGTCCATTTCGAAAGAAAGGTTACGTCTAATGACTTCAATGGCATCCTCAAAAAGGGATCAGCGTCTCATTAAGTATGCTGCAACAAGTCATTTGTCTACCGGACAAGCCAAGCAGCTATATGGGATGCCCAATCATAGGCCAAACAAGAATGCCATTGAAGTGGCCTTAGACGAGGCCAGGTCAATACGCTCAGCATATGAATCCCTGATTTACGCAACAGATAGGATATTGCTGAGTGGTAAAGATTATGATAGTTGCTCAAATAAAGAAACAGACGGTGAAGAGACAGATGATGATGTTGTTGATGATGTTGTCAAGGGGATTAGGAAGGATGGATGATAAAGAAGATGAAGCAACAGATGACAATGTGGAAGCAACGCCAACTCTGATCATCGACACTAGTAGTGACAGTGATGCAAATGAAGATTGGGCAAGCATATCATCTGTGGAAGACCCTGCTTTTAAGAGGAAAGTCTTAAAGAAACGGAGGCAATTGAAGAGCAAAGCTAGACGTGAATGGAAGCGGAAAATTAACGAAGAAAGGCTGCTCAAGCGAAAAATTACAAAGAAGACAAAAAACTTAATTCATCGACACACAGACATTGGTGCTATCATGGAGAGGTTGGTACGAGAATCAGGCGTTGGTGCTGATAAGTTCGATCCATGGAAAGACTATTTAAAACTTGGATCTGTAATACATAGTCAATCAATCAATAAAGTTGCTGATCATGCCACTGATGATGAAGAAAGTGCTGCATGTAGGCCTACTGGAGAATATTCACCTCCACCATCGCTACATGTACCACGGGCACCAGTAAACCACCAGCAGTTACCATACCGTGCCGGGTGGAACTTTCACGCCAATGGCAAATCGTCTGCCCAGTATTGTGCGTTCTGCAAATCGAATCGTGAGACCAAGTCGGTGTACTCGTCACATGTTCTTAAGGACAGCGAGGGACGGACAACATGTCCGTACCTTAGAAAATACTCATGCCCCTTGTGTGGCTCGTCTGAGGCCCATACCCTGAAGTACTGTCCACTTAACTTTAGCGGTGTTGGCACTGTTCCGAAGACTGGAAGGACATCTACAGGTATTATACGTGGACGATAGCGATTAACAGGTATGTCATTTGTTTACATGACACGACATCTGTTTCATGCAATGGACAGGAAGGCACCAGTGGACGTTACGGACAGGCAAGACAGCGACGCATCGACATTTGGGGAGGGACAACCTATAGGACAGATCATCAACAGCAACAAAATGGACAATTATCAATGGACTAATGTATCGACGAGTTACGACATTTAATATGGTGAATGGTGGCAGTGGCAGCTTTTTGATCCCTGCATTACTAGGCGAGTAATATTGAGTCATGAACAGAGACACTGTTTTAACTGGATATTACAAGATGTGTCACCATAAAATATTGATGGTATTTGTACATTTTACTTTGTAGCGAAACGGTGACATGTTCATCAGTATAGATGGTAATGTTGGGCTTGTTAGGAAAAGGGGAGCGGAAAAAGAAGCCTTGCAACCAAACCATGGCAACAGTTCAAACCTCAACCAGAGGATTACGATACTTTTGCTTCAAAGCAAGTTTTAAGTATACAGACACAATATTATGTTATATATCACGGTTAAATGAGTGACCTATCTCACCATTTTATGTAAATATTTGCTTACTTATATACTTAAGTACTTAAATGTATCATTACATTTAAGTGAAATAGGTTGATTGACCAAATAAGATCTATTACTGGACATCCTCAACCAGGTTGATTGAACGAAGAAGAAATAAGAAGACAACAAAATCAGCTAGTCCAAGGAGATACGATGATGGTCGCGGCCAAGAAGATGATAGAAATAGGGACCTACAAGACCGACTTGAAGGTATGCAAGTTTTATGCGTGACATATTCTTGAATATCATTTGGTAAGCCTTAAAATCCCTTTTACGCCATCCTAAAACCATTTATCTGTACTATATTGACAACGCACTGAAAACACGGAAATCCCCATATTAATTAATAACGATGATGGTTTCCAAACCTGTCAGCATGTTATGCAGGACAGTAGCTACGAAATGAACAATACACAGATTACTTGAACATTAAACATGACATCTGAAGCAAACGTTTTACTTATTATTATTCTGGAAGAAAGTAGAAGAATCCCGATGCTTTCATTGCATAGCTCTCCCACAGAGAGCTATGATTCAGTCAGAGCTAGTTATGCAGTAGGCTACACACACATCCCTCCCCACACACACACCATATCAGAGCCAAATGTAACTTCACTGTCTATGACATTATTTGCATGTACGTAGCAGTATCGAGGAAAATTGGTTTCGAGTATACAGTAGAGATGTTTAGCGCCACAATTGAACAACACTTAGTTACAAATTGTACTATTTCTTCACATCTTTTTGTGTCATTTAAAGGTACTACTCCCGTTGGAGGCTGGTGTGAATGTGATCACTGTGATGTACCACAACAACCCACACCAAAAATGTGCCTGTGTTGCAATGAGCATGCATCATTACAAGAGAAGATAGATGGAATCGACTGTATTACGCAACACATAGACTTCGCACCCATCTGCCTGACACCGGCAGTTCTACACATAGTGGTCAACAGTAAGGAGGTCCGGAGCTACAGTGTCAAAATAGACGGCTGGACAAATAGGTAGTTTTGCCTGTGTAAATTTCGACACAAAAATAAAATGATAAACAATATAGACTCATGCAGACAAATTGGCGTGTATGAAATTAAACCCAAACAAAACAAACTTGGTCATCATCATGCAATAACACAGTGTGGTCAATTGGTCCCCGGTTGTTTATCATTTTATGAGTAGTAGGTTGGTACGGTAATACTTTTGAGTGCCAGTGTACATTCAGTATTATATAACAATGAAGAGCTGATGTGTTAATCTTAACGATGATACCCAATTTGACGCAGGGGCCTGGTATAATTGCAATACCAGTCCACATTGCAGGCCAAACCCCTGCTTGCCCTGGATTATTTATTTTTTACCCTCACTCCCTGAAAATGGTTAACTAAGGCAAATTGGAAATAAACTTGCTATTTGACAAACATTATTCTTTTTCAATTGTATTGGTAGTATTAGGATTAAATGCCCGTGTTGATTTTAATAAAAATAAGTGCATTTCTTTGACAGCTACCTATTCCAGTGGCTTGAAGAAGCTAAAATTGGCCGAAGATTAGTTGGACAACTTTGACACTACTGAAGATGAGTCTGTGACCCCGCCCCGCACTAGAAGGTGAGTGTTATGTTTATAATATTAATAGAAAGTCTCGAAAGGGCAGTTCTAAGCGTTCAAAATGACATTCGTAAAGCATTTTCATGATTAATATCAAAATATCTTGAGAAGTTCTAACCAAACTAATAATACGATGTATGTTTAGTAGTAACTACTAAACACTTTCAGAAATGGTACAAATTCTGTCCATCAGATTTTTAATTAATGAAATATTCATCTTCATAATTGCCGTTATGGAATGGTGCAAAATAGACATGACTGTCTCAGTCATTTAGACATTGCTAAAACTCGTGTGAAACTTAGACAGGTATTCATTATGTCAGGAATGAGACATTTCAGTTTTAATCGGAATTTAGGTTTTTTTCTGTTGACAAAATGTATGTGTTTTCTTTTGTTCAGTTTCTTTTTCACAATTTTCTTTTTTTCCCAAACGGAATTCTCATGCCTGTCCTGTGTAGCTCACTCCTATTGATAACAATTAATTTGTATACATGGGACAAAGTAATAATGGGAAATATTCTGTCACCGCAGCAGTTATTTAATGAAAGCGGTTTGACTTAATTTGAATGTTTTGTTTCAGCCCCACACACTTCAGGTTAGACACGGACGAGGAAGAAGCTGCACCAAAAAAGAGGCTACGGGCGAGTGTGCCCGTCCCGAGGATCTCTGATCCACCGTTACCAACAATGGTATTTATGTCTGGGGAGACAACCCCACTGGGGCACTCCGAAGGGAATTCAGTAGCAAGTACCTCATCTGGGCCAGTGCCAGTCTCTATACATATGGCCAGCAAGGGTAAGAATTTAATGAAAGTGGTTTGACTTAATTTGAATGTTTTGTTTCAGCCCCCCACCACGCTACAGGGCAGACACGGACGAGGAAGAAGCTGCACCAAAAAAGAGGCTACGGGCGAGTGTGCCCGTCCCGAGGATCTCTGATCCACCGTTATCAACAATGGTATTCATGTCTGGGGAGACAACCCCACTGGGGCACTCCGAAGGGAATTCAGTAGCAAGTACCTCATCTGGGCCAGTGCCAGTCTCTATACATATGGCCAGCAAGGGTAAGAATTTAATGAAAGTGGTTTGACTTAATTTGAATGTTTTGTTTCAGCCCCCCACCACGCTACAGGGCAGACACGGACGAGGAAGAAGCTGCACCAAAAAAGAGGCTACGGCGAGTGTGCCCGTCCCGAGGATCTCTGATCCACCATTACCAACATTGCCGGTCTTCATGTCTGGGGAGACAACCCCACTGGGGCACTCCAAATTTGTATACATAGAACAAGGTTTTATAATGGGAAATATTCTGTCACCGCAGGAGTTGCAGTTATATAATGAAAGTGGTTTGACCTTAATTTGAATGTTTGTTTCAGCGCACCATCATGCTACAGGGCAGAAACAGATGAGGACGAGGAAGAAGCTGTACCAAAGAAGAGGCTACGGGCGAATGTGACCGTCCCGAGGATCTCTGATCCACCGTTACCAACATTGCCGGTCTTCATGTCTGGGGAGACAACCCCATTGGGGCACTCCAAATTTGTATACATAGAACAAGGTTTTATAATGGGAAATATTCTGTCACCGCAGGAGTTGCAGTTATATAATGAAAGTGGTTTGACCTTAATTTGAATGTTTGTTTCAGCGCACCATCATGCTACAGGGCAGAAACAGATGAGGACGAGGAAGAAGCTGTACCAAAGAAGAGGCTACGGGCGAATGTGACCGTCCCGAGGATCTCTGATCCATCATTACCAACATTGCCGGTCTTCATGTCTGGGGAGACAACCCCATTGGGGCACTCCAAATTTGTATACATAGAACAAGGTTTTATAATGGGAAATATTCTGTCACCGCAGGAGTTGCAGTTATATAATGAAAGTGGTTTGACCTTAATTTGAATGTTTGTTTCAGCGCACCATCATGCTACAGGGCAGAAACAGATGAGGACGAGGAAGAAGCTGTACCAAAGAAGAGGCTACGGGCGAATGTGACAGTCCCGAGGATCTCTGATCCATCATTACCAACATTGCCGGTCTTCATGTCTGGAGCTACCTCCATGAGGAAATTGTCCAATGTCAATCCTTGGCTTCCTTTAAGGCAGTTGTTCACTCCCATCTTTTGTAGCCAGTCTGCTCCATCCTCATTTTGTTTGGTGTATTTGGGCATCCCTTAAATTTATTGCTCATCAATATCAGGTTTTGCCTGGCATCACTGCTGAATGTTATAAATAAATAAGATACAACAGCTGAATGAGCAACTGGCTAATGCAGTAACCAAGAACCAATCGGAACAGACCCATTATGCCCTGATTTTGGAGCAAAAAGAGGTTTTTGCCCCCGTGCAAAAGGATTATAGCGTTAGAAACAACATTGTTGGACCTTCGTCAGGAGTATCAAACTCAGCAGCAGGAGATGCGCAGGTTGAAGCAGCAAATGGACTCTACTGATAAAGAAAACACTTGGATGGAGAAAGACCATTTACTCCAGGGGCTACCACTCTATGTACATGACAGGTGCTCGAGGATGGGTTTGTTGAGTGTAAACCAGTCAAAATAATTGATGTCAAGGATGGGTATTGCTGGGTGCACAATAATGTTGTCAGAGTTGGCAGAGAAGAAATGTACAAACTTATCAACAAGTCACAAGCCATAGCACCACCACTTCTGACAGTATAGTCGCGGAGGCGTACCATGACAACTGGTACCCCGGACACGTGATCGGCCCGAAGAGCGACGGGTTTGTAAATATTCGCTATCTTAAGCGTAAAAGTAATAACAAGGGAGTATTCATTTGGCCAACGCTGAGAGACGTGGAGATGATTGATATTAGACGCATAATAATGACTAATATATGCAAATAAACAGTATAGTCGCGGTGGCGAACCATGACAACTGGTACCCCGGACACGTGATCGGCCTGAAGCGCGACAGGTTTGTAAATATTCGCTATCTTAAGCGTAAAAGTAATAACAAGGGAGTATTCATTTGGCCAACGCTGAGAGACGTGGAGATGATTGATATTAGACGCATAATAATGACTAATATATGGAAAGAAACAGTATAGTCGCGGTGGCGAACCATGACAACTGGTACCCCGGACACGTGATCGGCCTGAAGAGCGACGGGTTTGTAAATATTCGCTATCTTAAGCGTAAAAGTAATAACAAGGGAGTATTCATTTGGCCAACGCTGAGAGACGTGGAGGTGATTGATATTAGACGCATAATAATGACTAATATATGGAAAGAAACAGTATAGTCGCGGTGGCGAACCATGACAACTGGTACCCCGGACACGTGATCGGCCCGAAGAGCGACGGGTTTGTAAATATTCGCTATCTTAAGCGTAAAAGTATTAACAAGGGAGTATTCATTTGGCCAACGCTGAGAGACGTGGAGATGATTGATATTAGACGCATAATAATGACTAATATATGCAAATAAACAGTATAGTCGCGGTGGCGAACCATGACAACTGGTACCCCGGACACGTGATCGGCCTGAAGCGCGACAGGTTTGTAAATATTCGCTATCTTAAGCGTAAAAGTAATAACAAGGGAGTATTCATTTGGCCAACGCTGAGAGACGTGGAGATGATTGATATTAGACGCATAATAATGACTAATATATGGAAAGAAACAGTATAGTCGCGGTGGCGAACCATGACAACTGGTACCCCGGACACGTGACCGGCCCGAAGAGCGACGGGTTTGTAAATATTCGCTATCTTAAGCGTAAAAGTAATAACAAGGGAGTATTCATTCGTTATCAACAATGAACAAAGCAACCTTGTACGTCTGCTGTGTGGTTCAGTGAACGATAAAAACAACACAGCAATATTAAAAAGAGAAATCAACGATGGTGATGTGACAATCCATGAGTTAAAAGGAGGGGCCACGATTGAACCAGAGGCACGAGAAAGAAGCAAAGAGAGAGGAGGATGCCCAACAACTGACTGCGAGCAGTGCACTAGTGAGGATTCTGCAGCTAGTGATACAGATGAGAGTTTCGCAATTAATTCAGAGTCCGAGGAGGAGCAGAAGCCACAACCACACAAGATACTTTTGCATGTTGCCCATGTATAATTGACAATGGGCGAAGGGACAACACCAGTGTGGACTTGTCTCTCATTGAAATGAAAGATTGATCTTGTGTGGAGGATGCAATGGGGTTAAGAGGCTTTGCAAGTCTCACTGTAATGAATCTGGGAATGAGGCTTCCCTTGAATCCATACTGGAAGAGCCTGGTTGCCCTGATACAAATTACAAAGATCCAGGACTGCCCTTTGCACACCAGTACCCAGAGCCATCGCAGATGTGGATATCAATGGAGTTTGGGCCCAGAGTTGGGATGGCAATAGAAGGATGTTAGTGCATGACACCGGAGGGGGAGTGGCATTATTCGTTTCAGACTACAAACTGCATGTAATGCTTGAGTGCAGGACACTTTATTTTGATGGGACATTTAAGTCTGCCTCAACCCCTTATTCGCAAATTGTGACTTTCCATGGAGCCTATAAATGATTGGGTAATACCTCTTGGAATGGCCCTTTGTGACCGCAAATACTCACATCCAATATGAATTCATGTTGCAAGAGTTACAAGTTGCTGTCTTCAACTTTACAGGCAGAAATCTTCGTCTCAGAGAGATCATCACTGACTTTGAGGTGGGTCTAATGGCCGCATTTAGTAAGCAACTTTCAAGGAGTAGACGACGAGGGGGCTACTTCCACTTTAGTAGCAGCCTCTGGAGAAAGGAATTATAAGCTTTATATCATGATATTATACATATTCAATAATAATGATGATAATTTCTAAATCTCCTTTTCTAAAAATTCTAGACCGAGTCCATAGCTGAGATGAAGTCTACAAGCTCTGCACGTTATAATGTTCCATATGGAAAAGGATTAAGAGCCGATGTTGCGATGAAGAAACTAGTTAACAACATAATGCACGTTGCCCTATGCGACAACCATGATTCAATCAAGCTGATGTGCTACAAGGAGTCTCTTTTTACCAAGTTTCATGACACTATGATCATTAAGAACTTTGTAAAGGGTTCAACCAACCTTTTCCTGAAGAAGGGCGGGAGAGTTCAAGCTCTGCACATCATAATGCGACAACCATGATTCAATCAAGCTGATGTGCTACGAGGAGTCTCTGTTTACCAAGAATCATTAGGAACTTTGTTAAGGGCTCAACCAACCTTTTCTTAAAGAAAAGCGGGAGAGTGTCCCAAGCTAGCCCTATTCGTTATTTTATTTCATGTTTACAGGAAATGTGAGCGTTATGCCTGGATAGGGAGGGGCTCAATCTTAGCATGATGTACAGGGCTGATGCCCTTGCCATTTACAACATGGGCCAGGCAGATGTTAGACTGCGGAACCAATCATTCCGATACTCTGCCTATCTGCAGCACACACTATGGCAACATGGCCGTCTGGGGCGAGGGGTGAGACGGGTGATCCCAAGCTGCAGCATTTGGAAGATCAGAGACACTTTTCCGAATCCATCTGGAAAATATATTTCTTTTAGAGTGGGTCGTAAATAGACCAATTAGTGTGTTGTTTCCCAATAGACCTGCAGAAGATGAAGAAATTGCAGATGTTGTGGAGCGGCAAGAGGAAATAAGTCAAGCAGAAATTGATGAAATAGAGAACGGGAGCCTAGATGAGGAGAGCGAAGATGTAGATGAATGGGTAAAGGATTTTGGCAGGCATGCAGATGAGATGACAGGAATAGCATTTGCCAGTTCTCTAAAAGAATTAGCAGCACTTGAACCACCGACATCCTGCTCTATGTGATCCAATTACCATTTCATTGTGTTCATTGTACATTTTATACCAATAAATTCCTGTTTCCTGTTAAGATTCATGATTTAAAAGCATTACAATTCATGATTTTATCGAGCAAGTCAGAATTCCTATGTAAGATCGCCAGAGTAAATCACCTCATGAATATCACTTAGCTCATTATCGACAGTGTAACGCTATGGGAATTTTAAACTGAGATCAACTGGTGTTGGGAAACCCCATTTGCAGAAATATATACATGATTACTGGCATGCGCAGTTTATTGAAATACCTTCAGAAGGGACCATTCCAGCTTAATTTTTGTTGTTTTGACGTCGGATTATGTTTTTGATATTTATCTTTTATAAACCATATCATATCGGACCGTAATAAAGCAAATTCGGAAAGTAAAAAAACACACCGGGAAACCCCATTGACCACTAGACCTCTGTAATGTCTCTCCTATATATGTCCAAGAAGATATTGAGCAAGTTGTGGATTGTAGACATATCACCTCTACAATCCACAACTTGCTCGATATCTGCTTGGACATATATGGGAATGACACTATAGAAGTCTAGTTTAGTACATAGGGTTTCTGTGTATCTGTATAGTAACAATTCACCTCTACAATCCACAACTTGCTCAATATCTGCTTGGACATATATGGGAATGGCACTATAGAAGTCTAGTTTAGTTCATAGGTAATCTGTGTATCTGTAAAGTAACACATCACCTCTAAAATCCACAACTTGCTCAATATCTGCTTGGACATATACACTCGTCAAAAGAAGTTCCTTGCCACTCATTGAAGTTCAAATATTTCACATAAATATTTAATATAAATTAAACAATTACATGTCAAAATAAGCAGACAATAAATCTCTATCATGTCTGTATGAAATTAAGATGTACGCATTCATGCATGGCTGAGCACATTCATTAAGCAATGGTAAGGTGCGTAAAAGAAATTGCAAGATATGAGCATTTACAGTCATTTGAATGGAGGAATTATCCAATTTTGTGCAATCTTCTTGCCATTGTCAAGTGAATGGGATCTGCCATGCATGAGTGATCATGTCTAAATTCCATGTTAAGCTGTTAGAGGATTACTTTCTGCTTATTTTGATATACAATTATATATATAATTATATATATTCTATTAAATATTAATTTAATTTGAGTGGCAAGGAACTTCTTTTGACGAGTGTATATGAGAGACATTATAGAAGTCTAGTTTTGTTCATAGGGTTTCTGTGTATCTGTATGTACACAAGCACGCGCGGTTGCAAAGAGAGCCGAAATACTTAGCAAACAAAAGGCGCTAAGGTAGAAACAAGAATTCGAAGAGCAAGAAATGATCCTTAGACAAAAGAGAGAAGAATTCCTTATTCAAATGGAATTAGATGCTGCAGGCGGTCGAACAGCTAGAAGAAGAATATGATCGACAAATAAGATTCTCTCTTCCACAAAGACGTACTGTGACGGACAATCACCATGCATCAGCGGCTGTTGTGAGTGACCAACAAAGAAGTATTATGAATACTTGCTCAATTGCTCAATATCTGCTTGGGCATATTTGGGAATGGCACTATAGAAGTCTAATTTAGTAAATAGGGTTTCTGTGTATCTGTATAGAACAAATCACCTCTACAATCCACAACTCGCTCGATATCTGCTTGGACCTATTTGGGAATGGCACTAAAGAAGTCTAGTTAAGTTCATAGGGTTTCTGTGTATCTGTATAGTAACAAATCACCTCTACAATCCACAACTCGCTCGATATCTGCTTGGACATATTTGGGAATGGCACTAAAGAAGTCTAGTTAAGTTCATAGGGTTTCTGTGTATCTGTATAGTATCAATTCACCTCTACAATCCACAACTATATGCTTGGACATATTTGGGAATGGCATTACAGAGGTCTAGATTAGATAATAGGTAATATGTGTATCTGTATAATAACACATCACCTCTACCATCTACAACTTGCTCAATATATGCTTGGACATATATGGGAATAGCACTACAGAGGTCTAGTTGAGTTCATAGGGTTTCTGTGTATCTGTATAGTAATAAATCACCTCTACAATCCACAACTAATTGCTCAATATCTGCTTGGGCATATTTGGGAATGGCACTATAGAAGTCTAGTTTAGTTCATAGGGTTTCTGTGTATCTGTATAGTAACAAATCACCTCTACAATCCACAACTCGCTCAATATCTGCTTGGGCATATTTGGGAATGGCATTATAGAAGTCTAGTTTAGTAAATAGGGTTTCTGTGTATCTGTATAGTAATAAATCACCTCTACAATCCACAACTCGCTCGATATCTGCTTGGACATATTTGGGAATGGCACTACAGAAGTCTAGTTTAGTTCATAGGGTTTCTGTGTATCTGTATAGTAATAAATCACCTCTACAATCCACAACTCGCTCGATATCTGCTTGGACATATTTGGGAATGGCACTACAGAAGTCTAGTTTAGTTCATAGGGTTTCTGTGTATCTGTATAGTAACAATTCACCTCTACAATCCACAACTTGCTCAATATCTGCTTGGGCATATTTGGGAATGGCATTATAGAAGTCTAGTTTAGTAAATAGGGTTTCTGTGTATCTGTATAGAAACAAATCACCTCTACAATCCACAACTTTCTCGATATCTGCTTGGGCATATTTGGGAATGGCACTACAGAAGTCTAGTTTAGTTCTTAGGGTTTCTGTATATCTGTATAGTATACAAATATTTAATGCCTGAGCGTGTAATAGTAAAAACTATATCACAAGGTCAAATTTGGATTTTCCATTGCACGAGGCAAAGCCGAGTGTAATGGAATAATCCAAATTGGACCGAGTGATATAGTTTTACTATTTCACAAACAAAAGGCATTCAATATTTGTTTTATATCATGATATCACATCATTCTTGTCCAGCCATATGATAGTAAAAACTATCACATGGTAGAAATTAGGCCTATCATGATATAATAACAAATCACCTCTACAATCCACAACTTGCTCAATATCTGCTTGGGCATATTTGGGAATGGCATTATAGAAGTCTAGTTTAGTAAATAGGGTTTCTGTGTATCTGTATAGTAACAAATCACCTCTACAATCCACAACTTGCTCAATATCTGCTTGGACATATTTGGGAATGGCACTACAGAAGTCTAGTTTAGTTCATAGGGTTTCTGTGTATCTGTATAGGAACAAATCACCTCTACAATCCACAACTTGCTCAATATCTGCTTGGGCATATTTGGGAATGGCACTATAGAAGTCTAGTTTAGTACATAGGGTTTCTGTGTATCTGGATAGTAACAATTCACCTCTACAATCCACAACTTGCTCAATATCTGCTTGGACATATTTGGGAATGGCACTACAGAAGTCTAGTTTAGTTCATAGGGTTTCTGTGTATCTGTATAGTAACAAATCACCTCTACAATCCACAACTTGCTCAATATCTGCTTGGGCATATTTGGGAATGGCATTATAGAAGTCTAGTTTAGTAAATAGGGTTTCTGTGTATCTGTATAGTAACAATTCACCTCTACAATCCACAACTCGCTCGATATCTGCTTGGACATATTTGGGAATGGCACTAAAGAAGTCTAGTTAAGTTCATAGGGTTTCTGTGTATCTGTATAGTATCAATTCACCTCTACAATCCACAACTATATGCTTGGACATATTTGGGAATGGCATTACAGAGGTCTAGTTTAGATAATAGGTAATATGTGTATCTGTATAATAACACATCACCTCTACCATCTACAACTTGCTCAATATCTGCTTGGACATATATGGGAATAGCACTACAGAGGTCTAGTTGAGTTCATAGGGTTTCTGTGTATCTGTATAGTAATAAATCACCTCTACAATCCACAACTAATTGCTCAATATCTGCTTGGGCATAGTTGGGAATGGCACTATAGAAGTCTAGTTTAGTTCATAGGGTTTCTGTGTATCTGTATAGTAACAAATCACCTCTACAATCCACAACTCGCTCGATATCTGCTTGGACATATTTGGGAATGGCACTACAGAAGTCTAGTTTAGTTCATAGGGTTTCTGTGTATCTGTATATAGTAACAAATCACCTCTACAATCCACAACTTGCTCAATATCTGCTTGGGCATATTTGGGACTGGCATTATAGAAGTCTAGTTTAGTAAATAGGGTTTCTGTGTATCTGTATAGAAACAAATCACCTCTACAATCCACAACTTGCTCGATATCTGCTTGGGCATATTTAGGAATGGCACTACAGAAGTCACTACAGCACATGTGGCACATCACACTCCTGCAAAACTCTATGTGTTGCGTCGAAAGGAGACTTATGAGTGCAAACAATTCTGTTCACAAGAAATGGCACAAATCATCATACCAAGAAAAAATAACTATACAGGTAATAAATGTACTTTTAACTTTTGAAATATATATTCTACCTAGAAATATCAAATCATAAAGTTGTTGAGAAATTTATCTTCTTTAATATGAGATATTGCACGCTAGAATCGGTTGAATATTTAGGAAGCGACAATAAAAAATGTAAGGTAGAGTCACAATTTCAAATTCACATTTTACATTTCAACACGGGGGAGAGAATGACAGGTAGCGTGTGTGTGGCGTATTGATCCATCGGAACAATGTGGCCGACTGTCCAACCTGCACATGCATCCCCGAATTGCACTACCGGTAATCGATAAGGTACCCGTAGATTGGCCCGCGTGTAGAAAATAAAAATGTGAAAATCAAAATCGGACTTCTCCTTATATTTTTGAGTGCCACTTCTTCAATAATCACCCGATCCTAGCGTGCAATATCTCATATTAAAGAAGACAAATTTCTCAACAACTTTATAATAAGATATTTTTAAGTAGGATATATATTTTAAGAGTTAGAAGCCCATTTATTACATGTATAGTTACTTTTTTTGATGACTGTAGTAACAAATCACATCTACAATCCACAACTTGCTCAATATCTGCTTGGGCATATTTGGGAATGGCACTAAAGAAGTTTAGTTTTAATTGATCTGCTTGGACATATTTGGGAATTGCACTACAGAGGTCTAGTTCCAGGCCATAACTGTGGTCAGTTGGTAACCACACCTTTCAAGAGCTGGAAGAAGGCCAAAGAGAAATCTATGCCCACTTCTTTAGAGAACAAAAGGAAAAAGTAAGAGGGTAAAAGGTGTGTATCTCACTTGAATTATTCAATAACACCCTCTAATGAGGATCCCAGATTGCGTGACAACATCCAAATCGTGGACCATACAGATGTTTCGGAAGGAGAATAAATTATGCCTACTCTATTATAATAAACTTACTAACCAGGAAGACGATGGAAGTAGTAAAAGAGAATAAAATGACAGCCGGAAAGGAAGAGCTGCAGAAAATGATACTGATGATGACCCTAGAGACCCCATAAACGAGGATAAAGGCAACAAAACCAACAACGGCCGAACGGAGCTGGAAGAAGGAGTGGTGATGAAGATGACAGTGGAGCAACAGAAGCGTATAAGCAGAAGCAGAAGTGCCGCCAATGTAAGAATAGAAGCAGATACAGTCATATCTAGTGGGTTGGAAACCATAAGAAAAAGGAAGACTTGATGATGGATTTTGTTCTATTTGGTATTTTAGAAAAATATGCTCCTATACCCACTTGAATTAAACGTCTAAACGAAATTGCTATTGGTCAAAGTGCTTATAACTATAACGTCCATTTATGGGCCGCTGAAATGGACACATGTATTATACTTGGAAGCAATGCCATCTGTGGACATGTACGGATATAGCTTTACCCTCCGCTTAAAGGGATACGTGTACCGGCTGATCCAGCCATTACACCTATGGGCTTATCGGATTTTATCACACAAACTCATATGGAGTTAAGGAGAAACTCCGTAGACGCCTCTGTCCATGCAACAGCACAAAATTTGGAAGTCAAAAGAGAAGAAAAGAAAAGGAAACGCTTCCAGAAGTAATCATGTGATGTGATATTCTACTTGAAGCATTGCCTTATAAGGATTTGTATGGGTATAGCTTTACCATCGGTCCATTTATGGGCCGCATGGATATGTGTACCGAATCGTTACAGCTGAAAAGTTGAAAGAGAAGGAATGAGGAAACACATCCAGAAGTAATGGCCCTTGCTGTGTGTATACAAACACATTCAGAAGTAATGATCCTTGCTGTGTGTATACACGTTACTTACAGCCTGACGATCTTCAGCTACCTGTGGGGTGTGTGTTTGAAACCCAGGGTTACATTAATGCTAGTTTTGATACATAATTTAAGTCAAATATATAATTTTAATGTCTAACTATATTGGTAGAAAGTGAAGGCAAGATGAGTGCACAGACAAATATGATGCAATTAACAAAGTCTTCAAACTAGACGATGATAAAAGTCTCACTCATCATAAATGCGGCGCGAACAATATGTCTTTCCAAATTGACCAGTTAAAAGAATTTCCAGAACTAACATAATAACCCATACCAGGATGCAGCCTATCTGCATGTTGTCCCCCGCCCTGGAATCAGCAAGGTCAGTTGTTAACCACATCTTTCAAGAGATGGAAGAAGGCCAAAGAGAAATTCTCTGCCGACTTCTTTATACAAAAAGAAGAGAGTAAGAGGGGAACAGGCAAGTATTTCACTTGAATTATTCTTCTCACTGCAGGTATCCTTACAGTTAGGCCTCATTATTACAATATGATTGATATCAGTGTTTACAGTCTATAAGCACTACTTGTATAATACCTGTTATAATCGTGAAGAAATACATCCATATTTGACCTGATTTACATAGGGTTTGAAACACACAAGCTCAGTCACGAGTCTTGGAACTTTGCTGCAGTTATTAAAAGAGAAGACAGTGTCTGGCAGAACAAGAGAACACAAATGTAGCAACTACAATCAAAAGACCAATCAGGTTCTTGAGTCGAGTCCATATTAGATGTTGTAGTCACTCAGAGATTAGCTCATGGATATCTGATTGGAATCCTGATGGTAATAGATGTGACATTCTACTGGAAGCAATGCCATCTGTGGACATGTATGGATATAGCTTTACCCTCGGTCCATTTATGGGCGGCTTAAAGGGATATGTGTACCGGCTGATCCAGCCATTACCCCTATGGGCTTATCGAATTTTAACACACAAAATCAGCCATGAGTCTTGGACGGCCTTCACACCAATGATGAAAAGGAAGACAATTTCTGTGGCGCAGTAGCAGAACTATAATGCAGTAGCTACAGTTGCCAAGAATAGGCAGACTTTTGCTGCAGTTATGAAAGGGAAAACATATTCTTGAATCGATATCTTGAATCATAATCACTTATGCTGCAGTTATGAAAGGGAAGACAATGTCCGTGGCAGAACAACGGAACACAAATGTAATAACTACAATCAAAAGTACAGGCAGGTTCTTGAGTCTAAATTAGATGTTGTAGTCACTCAGAGATAAGCTTTTCATGGACAAAATCACAGAAACCATCTCATGGATATCCGATTGGAATCCTGATGGTAATAGATGTGACATTCTACTGGAAGCAATGCCATCTGTGGACATGTACGGATATAGCTTTACCCTCGGTCCATTTATGGGCAGCTTAAATAGATATGTGTACCGGCTGATCCAGCCATTACACCTATGGGCTTATCGGATTTTATCACACAAACTCATAAGGAGAAACTCGGTAGACGCCTCTGTTCATGCAACAGCACAAAATTTGGAAGTCAAAAGAGAAGAAAAGGAAATGCTTCCAGAAGTAATCATGTGATGTGATATTCTACTTGAAGCATTGCCTTATAAGGATTTGTATGGGTATAGCTTTACCATCGGTCCATTTATGGGCCGCACAAATGGATATGTGTACCGAATCGTTGCACCTATAAATTTGAAAGAGAAGAAATGAGGAAACACATCGAGAAGTAATGATCCTTGCTGTGTGTATACAAACACATTCAGAAGTAATGATCCTTGCACTGTGTATACAAGTTACTTACAGCCTGATGATCTTCGGCTACCTGTGTGTGGGGGTGCGTTGACCTTCAATACATTCATAGGAGTTGTGTGCGGACACACACCAACAAAACCAAGAGTTTTTTGTGTGTGACCAGCAATTTCGGGAGCTCCCCAAATTGCCAATGCTGCTCAAATGGTGCTATGGACCATGGGAAGTCTAGTTTTGGCCCAAAAAAAAGAACTCCTAGAATTGCAAACCTCTGGGCAAATTTGTATGCTATGTAGACACATGTGCGAGTTTCTGATAGAAAAACATGAAATACGCCCTCAACCGTGAAAGTTGTAACTCCTCAAATTTCCTCCTGGAATTGTCGGGTTTTATCAGGAATACCATATTGATGCGCCCAACACTAAGTGATGACATCATCGATCATTCGTGCTAAAAAAGTTTACCCGGTACCGCGCCAATCATTGGTGAGCAGCAATATTGTGCAGTAGAAAAAATGAAAAAGTGGTAAGTTTCCCTTTTTTTATTATAAAAACTTACACGAAGTGTGTATAATAATGATGTGGGCTTTACTGAGCAACAGTGAGTATTGCAGCTGAAGGACATCGTTATGATCATGATGCATGATCATTTTTAAGTAACTTTTTAGTAAGCTTACGGTCAGTCTCATAATTAATGTTCTAGGAGAGGGCAGCACTATACAGTACAAATCAAAGAAGAAAGGCACTGCAGTTTCCCCGCCAAAGCTAGCATGGGAATAAGCTCTGTCTGACTTGCGCGCTAGGACATGCATGCGGTTTGGGTGTTCTCCTGCGCGATTGCGTTGTCCAACCATAATGACCAAGGCCTGCCAGGGCCTTCACCTAGGCGCTCACTTGGTCTTGGCGGGGAAAAGTGCCGTTCTTCTTTGAGGACTCATGGACTACTGTACACCTCACGTTTCTTCCTAAAGTTACTTTGGTGTAGCCGTGCGGTAGCTCCAAAATATACCTATACTCCCGCCTATATACTCAGTGTCATAGCCAGGATTTTCAATGACTATGGGGGGGGCAAGTCAAGTCAGTGAACCAACGTCTGCCAATGTCATGAACCGACAATAAGGCCAATTACAATTGATTCTTAGTTTCCTGTTTCCCTCACGCATCCAAAATCAAGAATTGGAAAATATTTAATTATTTTATTGTTATTTAGAAATTTTCGCCTTTTAATTGACTTTTTATTTACTTTTATTTGGTAATTTCTGACTTTGATCATCTCAACTTTGATTAGGCCCCTTGCAATTAAATGTGAGTTTACTGTTGCCCGCGCGCGTCCAAAAGTCACCCGCGTGATATATTTAATATTTTAAAAATATTTAATTATTTCATTGTTTACATCTTTTTCATAAGCTTTTTAATACTTTTCTAGACGATAAAATTAGCCGATGAGCCGCATTGCAATACTTCCGGGTTGGGAAAACATTTCTGGGAAGTAAAAAAACTCTGCACGAAACTTGCAACTGTCGCTTTGTATTGAAATGTGTGCATTTGAAGCATATTCGTAGGCACGGCAGTTGATTACTGCGCAATCGGTTCAGAAGTTCTTTGGAGTTTCCTAGTGCATTCTGGGTAATATTCAGGTTTGTTTACGATCGCCATCTTTAAAATTCTCCGAGCTAGCGTAACGATTTTTTTTTTACAAACATCGATCGAATATCTCATTAATATTCAAAATAGGGATGCAAATATGAGTAGACTCCTTTATAAAAGAAACAAAATGCAAAGCCAAGTAGTAGGTGGTGTTAGGACATAATTAACAGCATTTGAATTGTATTTGTACCTTGGATAATAGGCCTACTGTTAACAACGCCGAAAATATTAAATCAGGTGACTTTACCCCAAAATATTACAATATTGATATTAAATAGTCACCGCGTCCTGCTTTTCAAAAACGCAACAGTAAACTCACATTTAATTGCAAGGGGCCTTATATGGGGGGTTAATTGGATTTTTAATTACCCCTATTATGTTCTTGTAAACCCGGAAATAGAAGAAGAAAAAACCCGGAAGTGATTATTTCCTTCAGATTTTCATCAAAATCCAAGCCTTAAAAGAGCCCCGGACACCCTCTGAACTGCTTGCATTTGTTATCAGTTGTCGCCCTCTAGAGTTAGGCTTTGTAATACAGGCTGTAAAAAAGACGGGCTCTCTTTAGCTTTGCTAACAATTGCGTTTTTCGAATTTGTTTTCAAAATATAACAATGTTAGTAACATTACATTTTCGTAGGCTAGTCGCCACTTGTTTTGATTAACATCTCTCTGGTATCACTTTGTACATGGCCGTAATTAATAATTAATTATTTATGTGCTAATTGGGCTTACATTTGACCAAATAATAATAATATTATTAATTAAAACAATGTGGTAACCTGATTACAAATTATTATTAACTGCACCCATTTCCAAAATTATCAAGAAAACCGTAGGAAACAGGCAAACAAGTAATTTTCTATGTTTATTTCTTGATTTAAATTTAAGTCTGTACTTTAAAGGCTTATATCTCGAAATGATTAAAATTGTAAACTGTTATGATTAGAACGATCATAACTCAATAACCGTTTGTTTGATAATAACGGTGTTCTTCAGACTTATACAGCTAGAACGGTATGCGCTCGGAAAATTTAACTTCTGTTCACAATTTGAATTCAGGGCAATGACCCCTGATTGGTCGTTTTTGGTTGCCATGGCAACGACAAACTGCAAATCAAAAAATCCAAGCGCATGCCGTTCTGCGGAATCACATATCCATACCAAATATGAAGTGTGTAAGTGAATGCGTCATTCTATGAAAATCCCAATAATATTAAAACATGCAGTGGTAGGGTATACTAATAAAGGCCTAGGAACGCCAATACTTCCAAAAATAGGAAGAAAAAACAGCCAAACATTTTATAAACAAACACAAAACCAAAAATGAAAAGAAAATAATTTATTAAATCTAATATTCCTAAATATTGCAGGGTCAGCAAACAATGAAAACTCAGGCATGATAATTTCCCAATTTAAATCGGTTTCCCGATTTTTTCTGTAGGCCTACACTACACTCTAAAAAATCAGGTTTTTTAAAAAAAAATTTTTTTTTTTGATAAGTGGCATGTTCATCATATTGAAGATAGGTCCAGAACCCTATGAAAAATGGTCCATTTAAGCATAAATTTCTCAAAATTTTCTCAAGGGGACGCTGCCCCCTTGAACCCCCGCCAGGGGCTGCAAACGCCTCGCGCAAGCGCTCGGGAACTCGCTACGCTCGTTTTACAAAAACCTTTTTTTTTTTAAGGGCCACTCTCACCCCTGAAACTCCAATTTAACTACAAATAGACGAAGACTAAAAAGGTCTTGAGATTTGAAAGAGGGAGACGTTACGCAAGTTTTGTTGCTATTTTTCCATCATGAGCAAATGTATTCCCGTGAAGATATTAGCCCATCAAAATAATAATGAAAAAGAACCAATTCACGGCCTCACGTGTTGCCCCTGCCGGCAAGAAATTACTCCCTTTCTTCTAAAGTTTATAGCAGCAGCAATAATGTTACCGCAAATAACTGAGACACCGCAAAGATTTTATTTATTATAATTTTGCCGGTTAATAAACATGCCGGTTGAAAAATCCAAAAGGGCTATTCAACCGACATGCCGGTTGAATAGCCTCGGCCTTGAATTTATACCTAAAAACCAGATACAAATGAGTTCTTTGAATGCTTATTTCATATTTGACAATTTGTACATACTAGTTACTACTTTTGATGCAATGAAAAATCCTGACTTTCAGGCCAATTTCTCCGACGGCAAAATTTGATGTCCAGAAACTAAGTCCAGAAACGTCATACAAGTAGTACGTTTACAATGTGACAAAAAAAAAATGCCAGGAATAATTTTTTCTCATTCGTAGAATCCCGACTGTACACTCGCACTGCGTACTGAAACGTCATACTTTACCATATGAATATAACGTTTCAGTTACTGAAACTAGGTTCTTGGTAGACTCACTATAGTTAAATTCTTTATTGTTGCGAGTTCAGAGCCGTCCGTGCAGCGTGACCTGCGTAAACACAGAAAAGTAAACACTCATGCTATTACTCTGATTGGCTGTGGCGTGCATGATCAAAGCCCGGCCCCCCCCCCCCACTCTGCACAAAACCTGGTAACCATGCGTGTTCTAAATATCGCGGAAAAGGGGTGCATTTTCGATTGTCAGCGCGGACCGCGAAATCACAAAAATAGGGGGTATTTTAGGAATCAAGTCTTCGCGAAATTCGGGGGAAAAGGGGTATTTTGCCGGTTTTAATATTTGCACGGAAAGCTTGGTCAGGAGCCTGCTAAGACGAAAAAATAGTCAGTGCGCCATCAACAGTTCGATGCATGCAGTGCGGCATTCAGCTGTTATAATAGCTTACATGCAGAAACGTATCCACTGGGATCACCGCGGGAACCAGCACAACCCGGAAGCATAAATACTGGAGAGAAGTATTTATGCCGGAAGTGATATTTTGCTGGGAACATTTGACAGCTCGGTATCTCAGATTTGCATCAGATTTGGAATTTCGTCCGGAATTTCTAATATATGCATGTAAAAAGTGTCATTGAAAAGATTCCATTACATTATGGGAAATTGCGTAGTACGGTTTGTAATTATGTTCAGTGTAAACTCGGCAGTGTGCAAATGTAGGTGCGCTTTGAGGATTGAAACTTCAATAATTAAAAATGTGGCACTTCCAAACTTCAAAATCTGCACGGGCACTTATATTTATGCTCTATTTTTAGAATTCAAAAACGTGAGGGTGGGCGCTTATTGGCTTATTGGAGCATGGGTGCCAATTGGAATGAATACGGTACATTTATCACACAATCACCTGTCAAACACCGATAAAATTTACCGGTAAATAGCAATGGCCGCCGCAATGTTTTGGTTGGTTAATTTCCTGATGGAATCGTTGATTTCGCGAACAGGTGTTTTTTTTATGATACCAGAATATGAGCGATGTAATGTTAATAACTGATTTTTTAAGGCTGACATTACTGAAATGAAAATACACAAACTTGCCGCTGATTCTGAGTTAAGTGACACGCTTTATATTTCGCATCCATGCTTTTACTGATTTTCAGAATTTTGAACCGGCACACATTAAAAAGCATGGACTGCCGAGTATGGTACGTAACATAATTATATCGTCATTTGGGTCCAATGTATGTGACAGAATTATATTACATTTACCACACAATTACCTGTCAAACACCGATCAAATTTACCGGTAAATCTTAATGGCCGTCGCAATGTTTTGGTTGATTTCGTCAATTTCACGAACAGGGGTGTTTTTAACGATACCAGAATAAGAGCGATGTAATGTTAATAACTGAATTCCTAGACCAAACACAATGTGTAATGGCGATAATGCTTTGCAACGAATGGGTTTCGCACTTAGGCTAATATTATACCGATGTTTTTTAAGGCTGACATTACTAAATGAAAATACACAAACTTGCCGCTGATTCTGAGGTATTTTTTAGTGACACGCTTTAGGCCAATGCAAGTGGATTAGTAGTTTCCCGTTACATTTTTTTTGTTCAAGTGTGTAGGTAGCTATTTCATTATTCATTATTTTCAAACTTTCATTATTTGGGCACTTCTTTTGCAGATACATGTCCCTCCTCCATTGAAATGTTACCGTAATGTTTCCCTTGTCTCCGTCACCTCCTTCCACCCCGCCCCTTTCTTCCTCAAACTCGCTCTCATTTTCTCTTTTTAATATATCTAGCTCACCCCCGTCTCCTTCATCTTCCTCACAAGCTTCCTCTTCCTCAGCTCCTTCCACCTCACCACCCTTTCTTGTCCCATGTCCTTCTCCCGCTTCTAGTCTACCTTCTCTTTCCTTCCCCCATTCTTTTCCCCTCCCTCAACAATGGCCTCCTCAATCTCCTTTTCCTAAACGTCGTTTTCATCGTACCCCTTTGTTTTTAATTTTGTTTCTTGTTTTGTTCTTTGTTGTGCTTATTTTAATAATGGTGGTTGTATATTCATTATGAAGTCCAAAGTGTTATGATTTTGTGTGTGTGTATTTCATTTTTGGAGGAGGGCAGGGAAAAAGAAAACCTTTGACCTTTGGTGAGTAAATGGCAAAAAACTGGAGATATGTTTTGAATTCTTTGTGTTCTTTTTTGTTTTGTTTTGTTTTGTTTTGGGATCAGTATTTTGGACTCTCAAGTCTACTAATTACATTTATACTGAAGATTTTGATACCATGTGAAAGATCATATTTCCTTTTTTTAAGAAGACGAGACATGTTCAAAATAGTAATGGGCGATTTAATTTATCACTGAAATTATCTTTAGATCATTTTAAGACACACTAACTTGACCAATCAGACATAAACCCGCATGGTTAAGTGTTCAGCAACATGATGTATACCAAATTAAGCTAACAAATGAGGGACGTTTCGTCAAATTTTTAGAAAAGTTTGCCAGTTTTGTCGATACTGCAGAATTCAACAACCAGAATTGAATTTTCACCATACATGTACCGGTATGCATATCTATGCCAGGGTTGTCACTATGCTGGGTGGTGCCGGTTGGTAGTAAACAGCACTCAGTTTAATTAAAGCTGGCACTCACAGTAATTTTAGGCCTCGTACGGTCCTTCCTAGTGCCCATATAACTGTGTACAAACTTCTTAGACACGCTATGGTACGCATCAGTTGTTTCATTGATCTTACTGTTTATTCCGTGCTAGTTCTATTAGGCCAGACCCCTCGTTTCACCGGACGCTCAGATTCATTACAACGACACTAAATTTTAGCTGGTGACAACCCTGATGTAGGCCGTAGTGCATGTTTCAGTACTCATATATTTTGCTGCCGTAATGGTACTCACATTTTCAAGTAATATTTTGTGCACCAAATCTCCTAATTTTTACTAACCTGTTAAAGCGAATAAATAGGTAGGTAGTCTTTATTAATTTTTTTTAAATTTTTTATGTTTTTGATTTGGGTTTAATTTTGATGTCAAGTAAGAAATTGCTCTAAAACCTCCTATTGTTAAGTTAACCTATTTGTAATTGTTGCTTCACAAATATACAGAGTGTATCAAAAAGAAGTTTACAGTCAGTAAAATGTTGCCCATTTAAAAACTAAGGCGTATTCTGTAAATTTATATGACATTATGTGTACAAACATCATTATCAGTTTTCGATAGATGAAAATCATTGACAGGTGACAATCAGTCCTGAAATTATGACCAATGTCTTATCTGATTTGTTTGCTTGTTCAATCAAAAACAATTGAAGGTACCTTCAAGTCCAAAGCACAAAAGTTGATGTGAGTGATCTTTACTCAAAATTGCATACCACCAGGCGCGTAGCCAGCATTGTCATTCCGGGGGGGGGGGGGGGGGGGGGGGGGGGGGGCAAGCATCAATATCGTCCCTATTTTTTTTTTATGTCCCTAAATGTTTTTCGTAAAAGGTTGCCCCAATTTTTTTTCTAGTCACTTACCTCGTGAATTTCACGTAAGTGTGGGGGGGGGGGGGGGGGGGGTGAGGTCAAAAAATTTCGCACAGTCAAAAAAAAATCGCACAGTAAATGTACTACATGAACAAATTCTCGTCCCCATTTCTCTTCTTTTTCCCCTCTCCTTCCCCTTTCCCTTCTCTTTCTCCCTCTCCTTCCCCTTTCCCTTCTCTTTCTCCCTCTCCTTCCCCTTTCTCTTCTCTTTATCCCTCTCCTTCCCCCTTCTTTCTCTCTTTTCTCCCCTTCTTCTCGTCTCCATTTTTCCGCTTCGCCGTCCCCATTTTAGGTGTCCGGGGGGGGGGGGGGGGGGGGGCGACTCGCCCCACCGGCCCCCCCACTGGCTACGCTACTGCATACCACTTCCAGAAATACTCAAATATTACTTATTGTCACACTTCAGTGATTTTTGCACTTATTGAAGGTCACGATACTGGTTAACATTAAAAAATTAAGTGAACCATATTTTTGTTATGTTTTTTCGTAACTGTAACTTCTTTTTGATCATACTCACACACCCTGTATTTTACGTCATTAAATTACATTACATTGGTTCATATTTTGTAGTACTACTACTTTTTTTTAAATTTTATAGTTCTGTCATTATGAAGTGAATTTACCTTGAAGCTTTTTATCCCCCTGGTTTGAAAAAAAAATAGAAGGGGGATGACTGCGTACTGTGTTGTTGTCTTTGTGAAATGTTTAATATTTGCCTGTAACTTCTGCATGCTTTGATGGATTTTAACCAAACGTGGGTCATACATGTAGGTGCTGAATCTGGGGAAATAATGCCGCGGTATTTTTTTTTTGGCGAGGTGAAAATTAGATATTTGTATGAGAAACAATATTCTGAAAGAAATTTTTGTACACTCTCAAATGCCTTATGCATGATAGGAAAAACTCAACTTCTGTGTGATTGTACATGTAGATCGACCGAGGTAACCTCTGTGAATCTATCGAGCACTTAACCTGGACTGTTATTATCATGTTTAATATTTTGGCAATGCATTGAGACTTATGGGGCACTGAAGAGTAACCTTTCACGGCTAAATCTGGATCTAGATCTTGGTGTAGATTAATTTATACTCCGCTTAGGCCCCTTGCAATTAAATGTGAGTTTACTGTTGCCCACGCGCGTCCAAAAGTCACCCGCGTGATATATGTAATATTTTAAAAATATTTAATTATTTCATTGTTTAAAGCTTTTTCATTTAAGCTATTTTCTTTTTCAGCCAGCGCGAATGACCTCGCTCGGCCACGGACGTTTTTGCAAGGATGAAAATGAGAAGAGTTTTAAATTTGCTATTTTTGTGTCATTTCTGGTAAAATCTCCACTATAAACTCCTTATTATGGTTGGCAAGGCTTCAATCTTAATTATACAGGTGATTTGATCCTTTAAAATGATGTGTAGGACCTAAAATACTGAAAACAGTATCACAATTTTTCTGCAATATTTACATTGAAAAGTGTCTCCATAAGTTTGCCATATCTCGTTAAAAATGGGCACAACCCTCTTTAATATTTCGCAGCAAATAAAGTATAGTCTCCGTCTCCGTAAAATGTCAACATTTGGAAGGCTTCTTGCTTCAAACAGTTAAGACCAGGAAAATAAGAAGTGTTTGAATTGCATTCACCACTTAAGTGTCATTATATCCATCATACATAAATAAAACATCTTTCTTATACCAGGCACAGGCTAGGCATATAGACAACATGTATAATGTTATTCGACTAGCTTGTTTGTAGCATCCAAAAAAGTTAAAAAACCCACCAGTATTTGGTTCCATTCAAAGAACATGAATGGACTGCATGATTTTAGAGCTAATAAATAATAGGCCGCCGCCTAGTTACCTTGGTGACAACATTATGATTTTTTTCTTCTTTCTTTGCAGATTAGATTTTCTACGGTACTGATAATAAAAAGTGATATGGATTGCATGAGAACATACGCCATTCCATTGTGGTTGATTTCTGTGTTTATTGTTGTTCTTATTATTTTTGTTTTATTTTTTATTTTGATGGGGGCGGGCCACGCATATATTTAGGTAAGATATGGGATATTCCCACTTTAATGTCAAAGTATTGTATAACTTCTCATACGTATAAGTTAGTTTGCAAGCATGAGTAGGCTGTGAATGCACGGGTAGTTTCATACCCGGGTACCCGAAAATAGCCACTAAAATATATATATTATATAATCCAAGTAAAGGGTGAAACCAGCAACTGGAAAAGTGCTCAACCCGAAGGGAGCAAAATAGATAATTAAAAACGACTTGAGCAATCACATATTGTTCTACAGAACTGTTTCGTGAGGGCCTATAGACCCTCACTCCTCAGGAACAAATTGCAGACTGATTTATTTGTGTCACACATGGTTAATATATACAAAAAACTACTAAATATGTAAGGCCAGCAATAGATCAAATAAATCATTGAGGTCAACAAGCTAAGTACATTCATGATTTCTTGCAAAACAGATTATCTGTTAGTATAGTATAGTAATACATGTTCACAGAAAGTGATTAATATATGTGTCAAAAATTGTGTCAAAAAGTCAAGTGAAGGAATTCATGGTAATGTCAAAAGTCAAATGAAGAATACATCCACTGTTGCGTTAAAAGTCAAGTTACCATGGTTATGTCAAATGTCAAGTGGTTAGGCCAAGTAAAATAAATAACATGTTTATCGTCCCGCCGATTATTTAAAATATTTTGATTCTCTCTAAAATAACAAAATAGCAATTGATAAGGGCATCTATCACTTAATTTTTTATATTTTAATATAAGATTTGGCCGATCAACATGTTATTCATTTATTTGGCCTTATAAATTCATCTATTGGTATAATTGCTCAACAAGTGTTTTTTCCTGTGTCTGCACGCACTAGTGAGTTCATTTCTTTTGTTGAGAGAAGATAATAGAGGTCTGTATATAATATAGAATTTCTCCTCTAAGCACAGATTACAGGTCTTGTTTGTTGTTGAATAAGCTTTCGCTCTGCTAATCACTCTCCATTTTAATGAATAATGCACATTATTGTCTTTCAACTTCCAAATGTGTTCACTTAATGTTGTGGCATGTTGTTTATCTTTGAGTTTGAAGCTTGAGACATGTGCATTAAATCTGGTTTTAAACGTGTTTTCTGTAAGTCCTATATACGTTTCCTGGTTATTATTGTCCTGTTGTGTTACAGTGGCTTGATAGATAATACTGCTAGTTTGACAGTTGCCTTCAAGGGGGCACTCTCGGTTCTTTCTGCAATTGCAGTTGTTCTGTGTAGATGGAATGTTATTGTTATTCTTGGTGATGATGGATTTGTTATGTGCAGAAATAATTTGCGACACATTCGGCATACAGCTATAACTGTGCATTATTCATTAAAATGGAGAGTGATTAGCAGAGCGAAAGCTTATTCAACAACAAACAAGACCTGTAATCTGTGCTTAGAGGAGAAATTCTATATTATATACAGACCTCTATTATCTTCTCTCAACAAAAGAAATGAACTCACTAGTGCGTGCAGACACAGGAAAAAACACTTGTTGAGCAATTATACCAATAGATGAATTTATAAGGCCAAATAAATGAATAACATGTTGATCGGCCAAATCTTATATTAAAATATAAAAAATTAAGTGATAGATGCCCTTATCAATTGCTATTTTGTTATTTTAGAGAGAATCAAAATATTTTAAATAATCGGCGGGACGATAAACATGTTATTTATTTTACTTGGCCTAACCACTTGACATTTGACATAACCATGGTAACTTGACTTTTAACGCAACAGTGGATGTATTCTTCATTTGACTTTTGACATTACCATGAATTCCTTCACTTGACTTTTTGACACAATTTTTGACACATATATTAATCACTTTCTGTGAACATGTATTACTATACTATACTAACAGATAATCTGTTTTGCAAGAAATCATGAATGTACTTAGCTTGTTGACCTCAATGATTTATTTGATCTATTGCTGGCCTTACATATTTAGTAGTTTTTTGTATATATTAACCATGTGTGACACAAATAAATCAGTCTGCAATTTGTTCCTGAGGAGTGAGGGTCTATAGGCCCTCACGAAACAGTTCTGTAGAACAATATGTGATTGCTCAAGTCGTTTTTAATTATCTATATATTATATATATTTTTTCCAAGTAACGAAAAAAGAATTACAAACATTGATCGAATATCTCATTAATATTCAAAATAGGGATGCAAATATGAGTAGACTCCTTTATAAAAAAAGAAACAAAATGCAAAGCCAAGGCAGTATAATATTAATAGGTGGTGATAGGACATAATTAACAGCATTTGAATTGTATTCGTACCTTGGATAATAGTTATAACAAAGTAACAAACGCCGACAATATTAAATCAGGTGACTTTACCCCAAAATATTACAATATTAATATTAAATAGTCACCTCGTCCTGCTTTTCAAAAACGCAACAGTAAACTCACATTTAATTGCAAGGGGCCTAATTACCAAATTTGAGTTGCATTGAACCAGCCGTTTTAAAATGAGAATAAAAACAATGCATATTCCCCAACGGCAAAGTCCCCATAGAACACTGTGTTATAAAGCAAAATGAACACTGTGGTCACCACCCTTCGTAGTTTTCTAGGGTGATTTTCACTGATTTCTGCTAAAATACTAGGAATTTACAATCTCACTTCACATGGTAACTCAGAAAAATATGGGTCTGATGGTATCAAAATCACGGTATGTTTGAGGTAAGCCGGGGGATGATGTTGTCGATCAGAACATGCACCTTTAATTACCAATTTTGCTCACATGCTCAATCAACTAAAAGTTGATATAAAAAGATAACATACGACCCATGCCATTTGTTACAAGTAAAATAATACGGTTTGATTAAATGCGTGTATGGAACGAATAGCAGTATAGGCCAGCATCATGCATCTAGCACACATGAACAAGTTTCTACTTTCTACACAGGACTTAACAATGCCAGAATTGGATGAATTGCCAGAAAGCCTGCTCAATCAACTAGTAGATGCAATTATGAACCTCATAGAACTATACATTGATGGAATCGTTGATGCGTATGAGCTTAGGCAAACGTTAGTGGATATGCTGTTACGTACGTAATTAATTACTTCAAATAAAACACCTATTTGTCTGTTTAACCTATTTTCTTCTAACTTTTGGAAATACCTGCCATAGTGCTCTTTCTATTGCAGGTTGAAAAAAGTGCACACATTGTGTTTGAATTCCAACTTGGATATATGATGAAAGACTTTTGGTGTCAACGACAAGGTGTCCAAAAACACAGAATGTGTATTGTTTGTAGTACATGATGCAAGTGCACAAATGCATATAATTGGAGCAGATGCCTATACTTCATTTAGTTGCTGTGAATAAAAAATAAATGCATGCAGGTCAATCCAGATTATGTGCGTAACAAAGACAGAAATCAGTGTCATATGTTATGAACATAATCACATCCATAACATACAGGCATGTTCGAAAGAACAAAACATTTTTTGGTTAAGTTGTTTGGTTTTTGTATCACAAAAAGGAGATGAATCCACAGTAAATTGTAAAAACTCCCAGGTCTTGCAAAAGACCATGAACATTACGTATGTGATATAGTAGTCATTTTCCATCACCTGTTTCTCGGGCAACTCTTGTAGAAATGTCTTCTCCTATTGTCATTTGCATTGCTTTATTCAAGGTGTCCAAGTTCAAAATAAAATTGCTATTGTTGGTTTGAGCACAATTCTAAATTTTTATAGTCATGTCACACTTTTACATAGCAGTATCATATGATACATTCCAAAGATTGTGAAGTTTTACAAAAAAGAAACAAAAATAACTTGGGGGGAAAAACATGGTAGTTTAATAAAAAAAATTCAGTTTGATCCATATTACAAATTTCATATTTTTTCAGATTATCCATAATGGAAGTGTACGAAATAGAGAAAATTATCAAGACCAGGATTAACAAACAGGTAAGAAGGCTAAATAAATCGCACATCATAGTATGCATTGGTAAATAATGTTGGTTATAGTCCATGTAAACGCAACCGAACTTCTAGGAAGTTGACTTGGGCATTCCATTGACGCAGAGGAGGAGAGAAACTAAAGATAAAACCAATACGGAAATGGATGACGCTTGTCTGGGTGTAAAGGACATACAATTAGTAAACAAACTTGTATATGGGTATTTCCACAGTATTTGTACTACTTTTGTAACATGAGGGTTAACACCTTGTTTCTAATTCAATTTCATAGTTTTATTATGCTCAATATTAATCTCTAGTGGTCGCCAACAATGTCTGAAAATTTCAACATCGTACCTCAAAATTTGCTATTTTTAACTGTGGTGCCGAATAGGAAAATAACGGTTGTAACATTGACACACACAAAACATTGACACACAAAATGTCACAGGCCATTTTATTTAAAATTCAACCTGTACATGTTTTTTGCCATTTCCTTAAGTTAATCTACCTAACAATGCTTCATTATAGCTCAAACATTGGTACTTTTTCTATCTGTGCTAGATGCAAGCAGTTGATAACGGCTGTCAATGCTGCAACCATTATACATAAGGTCGTATGTCGTGAATAGGTCATAAAAAGTGTTGCATACTGAAAAATGTGAAAAAATGCACCAACTTTGACTTAAGTAGCTTTAACTTTTATTATGAAAACTTTACACCCATAAAGTTATACATTGTTGGAAAGCTTATGGTTCAAGGATATCAAATGAACAAAAACTGAACCAAATATACAGGGTGGGGCAAAAACATATAGGGTGGAACATGAAAAAATAACAACTTTTTCACTTGACTGAGCACCCTGATTTATTTTATATGTAAAAAGGGAAATGCAAAACAAGTTTGTTTTCAGGATGATGTTACTATGGGCTATCAAATTAATTATGAATGAGTTGCTCAATATCCATCATGGCAAATATACAGGGTGGTCAAAATTTATTAAATTTTAATTATTTATTTGTGGAATATAATGAAATTTTGTCTTTTGTCTTCAGATCTAAGCATGCTGAATCACTGTATTATACCCACTACACAGAACAAAGTGTCATGTAATATTTATTTTACGTTTTATATACAAGCCAAATACAGGGTGATCCAAATTTTAATAATTTTGTACTTTGAAGACAACACAACCAAATTTTTGACAAACTGCTGAGATTTGTGGATCAGGAACAATGGCAATGGGCTTAATTATTGTTCCATGGCATTAACTAGTTGAATAAAACCACAATTTTACCCTATTTTATGCATACAGGGTGCCAGGGTGGGTTAAATTGTCCTGATGTTACTGCCGTAATTCACTTTTTTTTACACCCTGTATAAACCATTGTAGTATTTATCTAATTATTTAAATAGATATTGATAAATGTTTCTGCACATTTCATTGCAATGTATGTGCAATATGGTGTCTGTAAAACATGTACTTTTTATATGGCAGCACTTGAAAGATGGCCCGTTTTTCTAAATTTTGTGTACAAGTCTATGGGCTCTTCATCCGCCGGCTCCCCCGTTTAGTTACTTTACATAATGAGATCTAGGTTTCAAAATACTTAACCAGTTCACCTGGGATTTTTTTTATTTAAAAGAGAACATAATGATCTACAAAATAATACCAAACTTTCTAACATGGGTAAAATACTTCCAGTAAAAAATACAATTGATTTATGAAAAACATGTTTGCATGCTACAGCTCCCCCATTTTTGATGGACCTATTCATGACTTGCGACCTTAACGGTTGTAACAATGACACACACAAAATGTCACGGGCTATTTTATTTAAAATTAAACCTGTACATGTTTTTCGCCATTTCCTTAAGTTAATCTACCTAACAACGCTTCATAATAGCTCAAACATTGGCACTTTTTCTATCTGTGCTAGATGCAAGCAGTTGATAACGGCTGTCAATGTTACAACCGTTATCTGTTACAACCGTTATAAAAATAGGCTTTTACTTGCTGTAACTCAAAGTGTTTACACTGTACACCAGTCTTTGCTGTCAACCTAGGTTACACTACTATAATGATTGATAAACATAAGGAGAAGGATTATTCCTGATGTACACAGAGCACAAGAGGACATAACAAATTTGTTTGACACACAAAAGTGTTACAAAGGTGTGTGTCAAACAATTTTGTTATGTCCTCTTCATCACGGTGTGCATTTGCACTACAGTAACAGTCAAAGAGATTTTCATTTTTATCAATCATCACAGCAATGCAACCTAGATATCAAGGACCAATATGTAGTGTAAAAATTTTCAGTTACAGCAAGTAACGCCATAAACCGTTGTAAAATATAACGGTTGTAACATTGACACACATTATCAACTTTTTGCACCTAGTAGTAGTACAGATCGATAAATTTATTCCCAAACAAATAGTATCAAGTCTTGTTAGGTATATCAACATTGTAAAATGGTTAAAAAAATAAATAAATAGTTAAATTTCAAAGAAATAGCCCATGACATTTTTTGTGTTAATGTGTTACAACCGTTATTTGTGTGTCAATGTTCAACCGTTATTTTCCCATTGAGCTCCAAAGTGTAAAATTTTCAACTTTCACGTATGAAGTTGAAATTTTTGTCACTATCTCAGGACCTGTAAGGATTACCACTTAACTGTCACTGATATGTCACACCAAGGCATTAGCCAGAAGGGTGTCCAGGTGTCTTTTGGACACCCTATTTTCAATTTGGACTCGGGCACCCTTAAAATCTGATTTTTATAATGGAGTGAATATTAAGTGGATGCTCTGATCTTATGAAGTAGGTATTTTTTACCATTTTTGACACCGTATTTCAAAATTCTGGCTAATGGCATTCATGATGAACACGATAAAAATAATTACGTATACTACTATGAAGCTTTCCTCAAACCTAAAGTATGAAACACAAAATGAAGATGATTATACATCTTCCACCCTTCTTGTCCATTTCTAGAAAGACAAACATAAATTAGTTTGTTACCATTTATTTTCAGACGATTTACTGCTGACTTGTTATGATAGGCCAAATTAGTTTTGTCAGAGGTAATCATCTCTGGGAGCTTGATCACAGATTACTTTTCTTATATACATTTTGTATTAAACAAATAAACTAGTGATAGTGACGTCAGTGTGTATGTTAAGTTGCTCAACCTTGAAACGTGCGTGCTATAGCCTCAAAGATGCAGCATAATACACTTGCACTTAAAGGCAGCACATTTCGTCATTTCGATATGCTAGCCTACAAGTATAGACAGATTTTACACTTTACAATGCTTTTATGATGACATGCCTATATGTCCGTCAAAAAGTAGAAATAGTGATTTACGTTATTTTCATTGGGGATTTAGCTGGTCAGCACCGTCCATCTAAGGGTAAATTTCGGATTTGGTTAAATCTGCAACATCCTTAGCTTAGGTTTTGTACGGTTAGCTAATTAGGTTAAATTACAATCATGATAAAACCATAATTAGCTAAATTCTAAATACACTGAGATCCACTTGTTTTTTTAACTTTCAAAACCATTTGAGATCAAATTCAAACTAACTTTGAAAAATCTATGATGGGGATTAATCACAATTTCTATAATCTATTCCATACAAACAGGGTGAAAAGGAATATAGAGTCAAATGGAAAGGTTGGACATCAAAGTAAGTACAAATAAAGCTATTCTGTTTAAAGATGTGCAAGGCACCCCAAACCGAACAAATTCCCTGAGCTGGACTGATAACACGGTTGGGGAAGATATAATTTGCTAAAGATTCAGCCCTGTCGAGCTAAAGGGTTACAGTTACACTTGTCATTTGAAAATTCCACAGTCCAGAGTTGGGTTGGAAAAAGACCAGTTTGCTTTAGTTCTGGGAGAGAAAAAACTTGCCCTGCTCATCTTTAATGCTGTTTTCAGCAGATTATCTGTTAAATATTAGAATCATACATGTACAGTTGAAAGCAGTTCAAACTTTGTTATTTCATTATTGTTGTAATATGATTTTAAGATTCATGTCAAAAACAGTTGAAAGCAGCTCAAACTTTGTATTCATTAGTCAGTACGGCATCTTGTGCCTAATATGCGAATTCGCATCATTACGCGATTTCGCAGCCACAGACAAGTTTTATTTCTCGTTATTGCACGAAAATCGCTTCATGTTGCGAACATGAATGTTCGATTCACTGTGCAGTGTTTACAAACTATTTGCGTGTAAAATGAACCCCGGAAATGAATTCAGTGGGTCAAAAAAAACCTAGTCCTCCATTTAGAAAAAAAATCACCGTTGCGATTTGCTCTGCTGAAATGGAGTATTTCCACTTGCTTTTTCAATGGAAAATGAAGGAAAAAATAATGTAGCGAAAATAAATGTTCAATTCACTCTGCGGGATTTACCAAGTCCGTGGGGTAAAAATGAAACCCAGAAATGCATTCAGTGGGTCAAAAAAACCTAGTTCACCATGGGAAAAAATTATCCACCGCTGGGTTTTGCTTTGCGGAAATTGAGAAGATTTGAGAATTTCCCCGTGCTTTTCATGGAAACTGATGATTGGCGTATGTCTGGCGAAATATAATCCAGACTCAATTTGATGTAATGTATTGTCTGAGAATTTAATCCAGCTAAGTAATAGATCTCATGGTTGTCTTATCATTTTCAGATATAATAGCTGGGTACCTGAGACAGACATGGCTACATCATCAGATTTGGGTAAGATATAATTTCAATTTAGGTGTCATTAGGTGATGAAAAAACCCTCTGTTACTGTCGAACAGACTTATCAAGCAGGTTCGATTGTGATGGGTTTATTTTATTTTTTAAAGAGTAAGACTCTAAAATGACTATAAAAGCACAAAAATCTCAAAAAAATTGGGGAAGAAAACTTCTTTTTTGGCTCACTTCGCTCTCAAAAAATCAATCAAATTTTGCCAACTTATGTTACATTTTCTTATGGAACATTTTTCAGCTTATTTTATACTAAAGCAAAATAAACTTTACAAAGTGTAAGATTCTTCTTGTGATTAACATCTACAATCACTCTCTAGTTTAATATTTTCATGATGTGAAAGATTGGCCACCTCGTTGAATGGAACAGCTAATCTTTCCCACATGAAAATATTCATGGCTTTATATATTGGGCACTGAGGAGATATTGAAAGCATGTACTACTATTTCATATTGTCCACTGGGAAGGTCCCAGGAATAGAAAGCATGCACTTATGCTGGCTAAATGTGCAGCTTGAACCTACCTCCTCAAGTCTTCACCTTTATTCACCTTTTCATAAAAATCATACTAGGGTCAAGATTCACCACCAATTCACCTTTTTTGAAAGACAATCAGTTCAAGATTCACGACTCCAATTAAAATTTAGGTTCAAGATTGACAGAGGTGAAACTTTTGCTACGTCAAGATTCACTACATGCCAAGATAAATAGCGTGCATTAATGTGATCAATACTTCATTCAATTGGCGTGGCCGACCTTATGGTGTCGGTGATGACATCATTTTTGATCATCCGTGTTCATAATTATTAGTTTCACTTCATAGGTTGAAAATTTACGCATTCACGACATTAGCCATTTTTTAGTTCCACACAGTCACCACAATAAAATAAACGATAGTTCAGGATTCACCATGACTCAAATACTGATAGGCAAAGATTCACTGAGCCCATTTAGGTGAAAATTCATAAATCCTCAAATTTTTATACCCAAAATTCAAAACAGCGTCGATTCTTGACGACCCTTGAGGAGGGTGAGTTCAAGGTGCTCTTTGACATCTGCATTAGGAGATCCCAGGTTATGGAAAGCATACATTAATGTAACTTACCCATACACTTCTTTATTACTCATTGTCCACTAAGGAGCCCCATGTATGGAAATTACACTAGAGTTGCACATTGTTTACAGAGGTAAGAAATATGTGATACTTGTTTTCAATGTTTTGGCTTCCGACCACACCTATTTCTGGGGTCTAAACTTCCACTGTTGACATAGTAGAGCACAACTCATGATATATTGTGTATTTCTCTTCTTCAGGGGACAGTACTTCCAAACATCTGACCCCATCTGCAAAAGCAACCCATAGAGCATGCAGAGCTGGAGAAGTGCCAGGACAACTGGAAACATTTGTGGACCAACTGCACAGAAAAGGTGAATTGGAAAGGATTATCATGCAAAGTTGTACACAAAGTGAAAAAACTGGACGAAGGCATATAAACATTTGTACATTCATGAAAGAGAATAATCCAGTTTCTAAAACATGTTCATACTTAAATGCATTAAAATGAATTAATCTTTTACAAATTAATGTGCAAATTTTTCTAAATTTTCTGGGAAAACCAAAATAATAGATTCAAATTCATTTTCAAGGTGCAGAATTCATCACAGTTTCTCTCATGATTTTTTTCAGGTCAAGGGATAGCAGAGCAGGCGACTACTGCAGAGCAGGAGACTACTGCAGAGCAGGCGACTACTGCAGAGCAGGCGACTACTGCAGAGCAGGAGACTACTGCAGAGCAGGCGACTACTGCAGAGCAGGCGACTACTGCAGAGCAGGAGACTACTGCAGAGCAGGCGACTACTGCAGAGCAGGAGACTACTGCAGAGCAGGCGACTACTGCAGATCAGGCGACTACTGCAGATCAGGAGACTACTGCAGAGCAGGCGACTACTGCAGAGCAGGCGACTACTGCAGAGCAGGCGACTACTGCAGAGCAGGAGACTACTGCAGAGCAGGCGACTACTGCAGAGCAGGCGACTACTGCAGAGCAGGCGACTACTGCAGAGCAGGAGACTACTGCAGAGCAGGCGACTACTGCAGAGCAGGAGACTACTGCAGAGCAGGCGACTACTGCAGATCAGGCGACTACTGCAGATCAGGCGACTACTGCAGAGCAGGCGACTACTGCAGAGCAGGCGACTACTGCAGAGCAGGCGACTACTGCAGAGCAGGAGACTACTGCAGAGCAGGCGACTACTGCAGAGCAGGCGACTACTGCAGAGCAGGAGACTACTGCAGAGCAGGCGACTACTGCAGAGCAGGAGACTACTGCAGAGCAGGCGACTACTGCAGATCAGGCGACTACTGCAGATCAGGAGACTACTGCAGAGCAGGCGACTACTGCAGAGCAGGCGACTACTGCAGAGCAGGCGACTACTGCAGAGCAGGAGACTACTGCAGAGCAGGCGACTACTGCAGAGCAGGCGACTACTGCAGAGCAGGCGACTACTGCAGAGCAGGAGACTACTGCAGAGCAGGCGACTACTGCAGAGCAGGAGACTACTGCAGAGCAGGCGACTACTGCAGAGCAGGAGACTACTGCAGATCAGGCGACTACTGCAGAGCAGGCGACTACTGCAGAGCAGGAGACTACTGCAGAGCAGGCGACTACTGCAGAGCAGGCGACTACTGCAGAGCAGGAGACTACTGCAGAGCAGGCGACTACTGCAGAGCAGGCGACTACTGCAGAGCAGGAGACTACTGCAGAGCAGGCGACTACTGCAGAGCAGGAGACTACTGCAGAGCAGGCGACTACTGCAGATCAGGCGACTACTGCAGATCAGGAGACTACTGCAGAGCAGGCGACTACTGCAGAGCAGGCGACTACTGCAGAGCAGGCGACTACTGCAGAGCAGGAGACTACTGCAGAGCAGGCGACTACTGCAGAGCAGGCGACTACTGCAGAGCAGGCGACTACTGCAGAGCAGGAGACTACTGCAGAGCAGGCGACTACTGCAGAGCAGGAGACTACTGCAGAGCAGGCGACTACTGCAGATCAGGCGACTACTGCAGATCAGGCGACTACTGCAGAGCAGGCGACTACTGCAGAGCAGGCGACTACTGCAGAGCAGGCGACTACTGCAGAGCAGGAGACTACTGCAGAGCAGGCGACTACTGCAGAGCAGGCGACTACTGCAGAGCAGGAGACTACTGCAGAGCAGGCGACTACTGCAGAGCAGGAGACTACTGCAGAGCAGGCGACTACTGCAGATCAGGCGACTACTGCAGATCAGGAGACTACTGCAGAGCAGGCGACTACTGCAGAGCAGGCGACTACTGCAGAGCAGGCGACTACTGCAGAGCAGGCGACTACTGCAGAGCAGGAGACTACTGCAGAGCAGGCGACTACTGCAGAGCAGGCGACTACTGCAGAGCAGGCGACTACTGCAGAGCAGGAGACTACTGCAGAGCAGGCGACTACTGCAGAGCAGGCGACTACTGCAGAGCAGGCGACTACTGCAGATCAGGCGACTACTGCAGATCAGGCGACTACTGCAGAGCAGGCGACTACTGCAGAGCAGGCGACTACTGCAGAGCAGGCGACTACTGCAGAGCAGGAGACTACTGCAGAGCAGGCGACTACTGCAGAGCAGGCGACTACTGCAGAGCAGGCGACTACTGCAGAGCAGGAGACTACTGCAGAGCAGGCGACTACTGCAGATCAGGCGACTACTGCAGATCAGGCGACTACTGCAGAGCAGGCGACTACTGCAGAGCAGGAGACTACTGCAGAGCAGGCGACTACTGCAGAGCAGGCGACTACTGCAGAGCAGGCGACTACTGCAGAGCAGGAGACTACTGCAGAGCAGGCGACTACTGCAGAGCAGGCGACTACTGCAGAGCAGGCGACTACTGCAGAGCAGGAGACTACTGCAGAGCAGGCGACTACTGCAGAGCAGGCGACTACTGCAGATCAGGCGACTACTGCAGATCAGGCGACTACTGCAGAGCAGGAGACTACTGCAGAGCAGGCGACTACTGCAGAGCAGGCGACTACTGCAGAGCAGGAGACTACTGCAGAGCAGGCGACTACTGCAGATCAGGCGACTACTGCAGATCAGGCGACTACTGCAGAGCAGGCGACTACTGCAGAGCAGGCGACTACTGCAGAGCAGGCGACTACTGCAGATCAGGCGACTACTGCAGAGCAGGAGACTACTGCAGAGCAGGCGACTACTGCAGATCAGGCGACTACTGCAGAGCAGGCGACTACTGCAGATCAGGCGACTACTGCAGATCAGGCGACTACTGCAGAGCAGGCGACTACTGCAGAGCAGACGACTACTGCAGATCAGGAGACTACTGCAGAGCAGGCGACTACTGCAGAGCAGGCGACTACTGCAGATCAGGCGACTACTGCAGAGCAGACGACTACTGCAGATCAGGCGACTACTGCAGAGCAGGCGACTACTGCAGATCAGGCGACTACTGCAGATCAAACAACTGCAGAGCAAGATACTGTAGACCAGATCACTGCAGACCAGATCACTGCAGAATTGGATCTAAATTTAGAAACTAAAGATATGCTTCAAGCCAAGGTAATTTACTTTCAAAAATCAGCTTGCATAGCAAGGATTAACAAAGAAGTCTGTGGTTCCAAGTTTGCAAAAAAGGAGTGACACCCCTTGCAAGTTTCAAAAAATGTGTAAAAAGAGAGCCTTGTAGTGTAGTGGAAAAGTGCAGGACTCATGATCATCAAACTCACTAGACTGTGCCTGTCGTGAGTTCGAGCGCCGCTATAGCCAATGGGTTTGTGTCAGTGGGCAAGGCACTTAGTTAATTGCTTCACCCCACCCAGGTGTAATTGGGGACCTGCTTGGGGTATATAGTCACAGTCGTTGTACTGATGAACCCTGCACCATTTATAGGCTGCAGACGTCAAAGAGCACCTTGAACTCGCCCTCCTCAAGGGTAGTCAAAGATTCGCCGCCGCTTCGGCATCGAATCGTGGGTATACAAATTTGAGGGTTTATGAATCGCCACCTAATTTTATTTGGGGCTCAGTGAATCTTTACCTATCAGTATTTGATTTATGGTAAATCCTTAACTATCGTTAATTTTATTGTGGTGAAACTGTCGAACTCAAAAATGGCTAATGTCGTACATGCGTAGAATCTTCAACCTATGAAGTGAAACTATTATAAACACGGATGATCAAAAGAGATATCACCGACACCGTACGTCGGCCACACCGATTGAATGACATATTGATCACATTAATGCACGCTATTTTTTAAGATGTTAAAAATATAATTCTTTAAACTTTTCACAGATTCGTGAGCAGCAAATGAAGATCCAGCAGCTACAAGAGAAATTAGATGATGTTTTGCACATGTGCTTGTTTTGTCAGACCTCGTTTTTCAGTGCTGAATCTTTGAGTCAACACGTTTCAACTTGTGAATATGTAAAAGCAGGTTAGTATGCTAAATACATATCAGGTCTGAGAATTATAACAGGGATATTTTTAACAATTCATCATTTGAAAGTGTTGAAAATTGAAAAGAAACTGAGGACTATTACAATTCTATGTTATGAAATTTAGAAAGAAAAATTTAATATTTGGATCAATTAATGTAAGGGTCGTTTATTTAATACTTGGATCAAGTAATGTAAGGGGTCAATCACCATTTTCTATTATCTGTACAAAACATACCTATTTAAACCCTCCCTTTCTCTAATTAATTTACATACAAATAAAATGGCGAACATTTTACACCCCAACCAAGATAGATCATTTTTGAGAGTTTGTCTTACATTGATCCAAAGCTTCAATCACAATATTTTATTGTCATGGATATTATTAAACTCACTTTTGAAGAATTGTTTGACATGTGAAAGAAACATTGTATCATGCCAAGGCAAGTACAGTAAATTAGTGGTTTTATCAGTATTACGAAGACGTAAACTAACGAAGACGTAAACTAACGAAGCAAAAAAAAAAGGTTTGTTTCCTGTAGCGCACGCACATTTTATTTTTTGGAGCAAATTTACCGCATTTCATTTTTTCATTGGAAAATCCTGTAAAATCTGATTTTTTATACCAAAATTTGTAAAAAAAATTAAAAATTAAAAAAAAATGGCAATTTCATGCAAATTTTGACAAAAAATAACTGCATTTCGCATAAATTTTACTTTTTCTTGCTGCTGCAGGAAAAAAAAAAAAAAATTGCCTTGTGTCTTTTTAGAGATAGTCATCATAAAAATGGTCCCGTGGCCTATAAGGGATGCACCATTAGATATGAAGGTCTAGGGATTTGGGGTTGCGACAATGTTTTGTTTTTTTGTACCTTTCGATGCAAACAACAACAAAAAATTACGGTCACAACCGGCGACAATTTGGTGTTTTTTTTGGTCACAACCGGCGACAAATTTTTTTCTCAAAAACTCCCTAGCCCCCCCTGGAAATCTAATGGTACTTCCCTAAGCTTATAACAGCAACAACGAATAGGTGGCTGATAAAAATAAAAGAGCTGTTCAAAGTAGGCCAATGTTACTGCTGTTAAAGCGGCATGTCGTTTCCCCATTTAAAAAAAATTGAGCGTTTAAAAGAGTTGTTCAGAATATATTGTTGTGGCCAATACAACAATAAATTGTGTTGAAAAGAAGCATGTGATGAGCACTGAAATATGCAGACTGCTCTTCATCTTTGAGCAGTAGCAGAGCCAGGGGGACCTGGCGCCCCTGCCATATTGGGCACATTTGGCAAACTTGGCACAATAGTCGGCACATTCAACATTGTGCGTATGGCTGTCGGCATTAGTGATGCACCTGTTTTTTAAGCCAAAGAAGTCCAAATTTGATGGCCAGAATAGGCTACTATTAAAATTGTGCCAACAGTACTACTGTCAAATACCTGTAGAAATGTCAATATTTGAGGACATTTCAGGGAAAGACTGACAATGGTGAAAAAATGTGGGTACCAACTAACTGGCTGAAAAAAATGATAATTTTTTTTGTCTTGCCTGAACAATGTTCAGAAAGAGACTCTGCGGCCGCTTTTTTTTGTTTCTGTCTGTCCGTATGTTACAAACCTTGTTAACAAGAAATCTGGAGAACCGTTAGGCGTATTGTGACCAAACCAAGTGGAGGTGGAGCGGGTTAATTTATTCTCTTGCTGATTAAATTTGTGGCGCAGAATATGCATACTAAGTATGTAATTAGGGGTTGTTTTACAATCGGGGTACACTGAGTGTCTCATTTGAGGTGAAAATTAAAAGTGCTCTATTTTCTACAAAATGATTTTTTGAAAACATTCAACACGTCAAAGGTATTATTTGCAACATTGCGAACCTACACATATTAATATAAATATTTTTTATTGGAATTTTATTTTTTGTGTGTGGTAAATGAATAGGCAGATTTTTCGGAGAGGACATTTTTGATGGAATCCCAACTCCACATTTTCAAACATGCAGCACTTGAAAAGTCTACTTATTGTGGACTAACTGTATGTTGCAAGTTATAGTGATCTTAATATAATAAAGTTATTTAAAAAAACAAAATTGTATTGCTGGTTCGTTTCTAAAGTACATTAATCATGCCGAAATTCAGAGAGAGGACAATTTTGACGGAATTTACTACCTAATTTCGATGTAAGCTCACAATTAAACAATATCTCCAGATTTTGCAAGATTTGTAGATTTAAACAAACATGTTCAAACATTACTTCTAACATTCTTAATAATAGGAAGAGATTTTCACATTCTTAATAATGTTTGGATGATGTTTATTTTCATTGACTAACCATCACAAACATTAAAAAAATGAGACAGTGATTTTCTTCAAAAATGATATATGCATATTTTAAGAGAAATAATGCATTTGGAACATTTTATTATCATATCAATAATATTGAAGACCAAGGTAATAATAAACAAACTTTGTTTTTTTTCTGTCATTTTATCACTTACATGTAGGACTAAAGACCATCTTCCATGAAGAACAAAGTAATTGTATTGATGGTGGACAAGATGCTGAGCAAGATTGTCAAGGTGAAGAACAACATGAACAAGATAAACAGTAAGAAAACAATGCCGGTTATAGTGGACAAGCTGAAAATGAAGATAGCTGTGAACAAAACAAACAGGATATTGACCAAGCTGAAATGGATGAAAATATTGAACAGTATGAAAACAGTGAACAGGATGAACTAAGTGTTAAAGCAAAAAAGGTGACAAAAAGGACAAAATGCTTAGAAATGGATGAAGATAGTGAACTAGATGAACAAAGTATTGAAGTGAACAATGTGAAAAAAAGGACAAAATGCATGGACATGGATGAAGATAATGAACAGTACGAAAACAGTGTTAGTGACCAAGCTGAAATGGATGAAGATAGTGAACAAGATGAACAAAGTATTAAAGCAAAAAAGGTGAAAAAGAGGACAAAATGCACGAAAATGGATGAAGATAATGAACAGTACGAAAACAGTGATAGTGACCAAGCTGAAATGGATGAAGATAGTGAACAAGATGAACAAAGTGTGAAAGCAAAAAAGGCGAAAAAGAAGAAATGCATGGAAAGGGACCGAGCTGAGAAGCAACGGCACCATAGACTCAAGTCTGAAAGTCATGGTGAGGAAACTGATCCATAATGTTATGCGCCTGTCAATTCATGTCCTGGTGCCTGGGTACCCGGGGATGGCCGGGACTTGCACTTGAGTTGCATTTTCAATGTGTGACACCACCCGGGCAATTCAAGTCCCGGCCAAGTCCCTGACAGGCCAGGTATATTGTCGCGTAACTCCCCTGCCAAGTCCCAGCCCTTGATAACTGGGCACTGTGTTGCATTGGAAGCCTATCTAAACTCCTCTGCCCCAAATTCCAGCTCTTTGTCCAGTATGCACTCCCCCGGCAAACCTTGAAATATGCCCGGCCCACTGGGGCAACAAAAATTACCAAATGAGTGCAAGTCCCGGCCATCCCCGGGTACCCAGGGCCGGGGACATCAATTGACAAGCGCATTAAAGGCACTATTGGTGATTTGCTAATTCAGAAAATATAAAAAATCATAAATTCTGAGTTCTGCATCTTTGTAAGAATTAAGATATGTGCTAAACCAACAAGTCTTAAATTTTGTTAAATTAAGTTTACACACAACTTAATGGGAGCACATATTTTCAGGACTTCTGTTTTATAGAAACTTAATTGTAAAGGTCATTTCCTCCCTTTTATCATCTTTTCAATGCTGAATGCACCTAATATCACTCCAAAAAAACATTCTCCAAATTTTAGGATTATTTCACCAAATTAATGCTTACGAATAATGCTACTTGAATACGTTAATTTTTATGAATTTGCTGTTAATTTTTCCTTTTAGCATGCATTGCAGAAAATTATATTTTCATTAGTGTGAAGTGACCGTAGCCTATTTTAGTGTTATGCCCAAAACATACTTTAACCAAACGTGGGTTATGCCCGTAATATACCAGATGCGGATAGCATCAGCATTCAGCATCTTCATTGACGATTTTGACACCATTGATAGACACTCTGTTTAATCAGTGTGTTCTAGTTTCTCTGACCCCCTACTGAGTTTGATTTAGGAATGCTGCGAGTATTTATCTCTTAGACGCAGAGACTGCGAGTATACGTAGGTTTTGTTAGTACCATTCCAATGATAAACAGCAGCTTATCTAACATTGAAATTGTATGAAACAAAACTTGTTGGTGGATTAAATTCTTGGACAATACAAATACAATAGCACGAGTGATGTCGCATGTATTTACAGTTGCTCTGACAGCAGTTGCTTGGATAATCTTGGAATTGGTCAATGCATGCGGAGTGGCTGTGCGCGATACTGCTTATTTTACGGTGTTGTTCGCTTGTGGAGAGCTCCAAACGCAGTCTATTGTAAACACATGCATTGTCCGAGACTTTATTCCAGCAACAATAGATCAAGAGTAAGGCATTTGAGAATTTATCTTGAAATGTCATATAGAAGGTAACATTTCACACTATATGGGTGTAAAGAGCAAAATACTTTATGCCATACTCTTAGTTTGCCTTCATCAACTATGGTATATCTCCTTTTTGAATTTTGGACTTCATATTTATCAAAATTACAGTGCATCACCTTAAGAAGTTTTCAACAATAACACTGTTACTACCTCAGACAATTTCATAATATATTTCTTTGTATTTTGCAGGCTCTGCAAAGACCCGCTACTTAAGTTCATCTGTTGTCATAAAAGATAAGGTGCACTACTGTCCTTTTTGTTGTGAACCAAAGAAAAAAATGCCAGAACATTGGGAAGATAAACATGAATCCGAACCAGAAGTGTGCAAGATACTGGCCTTTCCAAAAAGGAGTATAGCAAGAAGAAGAGCGATTGCATCCTTAAAAAAGGAGGGAGATTATATTCATAACTCGAACATCCTGCGAGGTGAAAAGGGGGAGCTTGTGGTTCACAAACGGCCAAATCATGGTGAGATTTCCTCGGCAAAATCATACACCTATTGCAACCATTGTAAAGGCATGTACAAAAGAAAGAGTCTTTACAGACATAAAAAAGTGTGCCCAAAACGGCCAAAGAGAAACAAAAAGGGAAAGAAAAATCGACGGCACCAACGTGAAGGAGATGCCCTCATGGCAACTGCGACCAGTGGGAAATATTCTAAAAGATTGCAAAAGGTTTTTGCTGACATGGACCATGATAAATACACGTTGATGGCCAAAAATGATCCCATGATATATCGATTGGGAGAAGATTACCTAGCCCATTCCATGCACACACCAAGTTGCCACCATTATGTTAGTCAGAAGATGCGGGAGACTGCAAAGCTTTTAGAAAAAGCAAGGGAAGTGAATGAAAATGTTGTAACTGCAAAACATCTCATAGATCCTGTCAACTTTGAAACTGTCATTGAAGCAACTTTGCAGTGTTCGAAGTTTGATGAAACCACATGTAAGTTTGAAACCCCTTCTCTTGCAAGAAAACATGGCCATATCCTTAACAAGCTTGCAGACATAGTAGATGCACAAGCTCTAAAAGAGGGATGCATTTCAAACGATGACCAGAAGAAGGCCGAAGGGTTCAAGAGACTGATGGCCAAAGAATGGTCAAGTAGAGTGTCGGGCCACAGTTTGAGACAAGCATCAGACAAGAAATGGGAGAATCCAAAACCTCTTCCCCTAAATGAGGACATCATGAAGTTAAATCAGTTCTTGTCAGTTAGGGAGCAAGAGATTAAGCAAAGCATAGAGTCAAATGGTGTCACGAAGAAGAACTTCTCTGAACTTGGGAAGGTTACACTGTCACAAGTTATATTGTTCAACCGAAGAAGGCCTGGAGAAACTCAATTTCTCAAACTTCAAACCTACAAAACCAAATTGTCGCATGGATCCAATGCACATCCAGAAGTTGTAAGTGCCATGCCTTTGTCTGAAAGGGTCACAGTAGGAAGACTGTCATTGGTGTATGTCCGGGGAAAGAAGGACAGAGGAGTTCCTTTACTACTTCCAAAGAATGTGAAGCAGTCACTTGATCTACTAGTGTCAGCAAGAAAGGATGCAGGAGTGAGCAAAGGCAATCCATATGTTTTTGCCAGATGCAATCTAGGTAGTGATGAACCTCATAGAGGATGCGATTGCATGAGGGAATTTGGAGATGCATGTGGAGCAAAACATCCTGAGTACCTCACAGCCACTAACCTCAGGAAACATGTAGCAACCATGAGCCAGCTGCTCAACTTACAAGAGCGCGAGGTAGAACAACTTGCAACACATCTCGGACATGACATAGCTGTCCATAGAGAATTTTACCGACTACCACAGGAATGTCTGATACTCAGTAAAGTAGGGAAGTTGCTGGAGGCTTTGGATAATGGGAAACTGCATTTGTTTCAAGGCAAAACCTTAGAAGAAATAGATTTGGATGCAGACATCAGTGAGTGTGCCCCCAAGAATATCTCGAGCACAAGTGGCAATACTAAGAATGGCATCTCACCAGAGATAGATTCCTCAAGTCAATGTAGCAAAGTCGATGCTCCTCAGACACAAGCTTCAAGCAGCCAGTCTGACAAGAAAAAAGTACAGAGAAATATGTGGACACAAGCTGAAGAACAGGCCCTACGCAATCATCCACCATTAATGGTAAGCCTGGATAAGCTACGTACACCTTCAGAAAGGGCATGCCAGGAGGCAAAGGACAAGTACCCATGCTTAAGAAAGCGTACTGTAGTACAAATCAAGTCAAAAGTATGGAACATGGTCCAAAAGAAAAGGAAAACAATGGAAAAAGGCCTGTAAGATATTGATATAGGTTCATCAGATTTTAGAGATATTTGGATTTCTTACACCAACACCAAATTGTCATGGCCAACATCCATCTTCAAACTAATGACTTTGACCTTTCATTCCAACCTCAGCAGCCACTATACAAGTGAGCAATCACACATTTAAAAAATGCATTGTTCATCAGTTGCAGTCCAACTGCATGGCTAGGAAATATTGCCAGGAAACCATGCTGCCCACAACGCCATGATGATGCTCTATTTTCAAAGATTTTCTATTTAAAGATCTCGGACTTCGCCGCCATCTTGTGTCACTCATGGAGAGGCAAATAGAGGACCTCCGGAAAGGTTCGTTATTCATTCGGTGACCATTAGAAGGAACGCGAGTTGAGATAATCGCGCGGCAATTCACAACGCACGTGCACTAACTGCGTCCCGCGCAATGCAAGCAACAAACAGCCGTGCGCCGCGCCTGCATGCTAAACGCGCTGCTCGCATTTAAAACACCATTCGAAGTCGGCCCTTTACCGTGAGTTGTCGAAGGTCCTCTATTTGCTGCTCCATACGTGACATTCAAGATGGCGGATTTACCGCAGCGTTTCGCATTGGATATTTTTAGTCCGAGATCTTTTAATAATAAATCTATGTCTATTTTAAATTCTTCTCGCTGTATTAACTAGGTCTAAGTTTTACAGAGGTATAGATAGTGTATCTTGGCCAAATGCTTAATTTTTGAAATAGTCCAAGTAATGTGTCATCTCGTACATTTTTGTCAAATACTGGGTTTAAAATTTTGATTCTGAAATCCTTATTTTTCAAAAGAAATGGTCTTGTACAAGTCGGATCTCCTCATGAACCCTTGTAACACGGGTGGATACCCAGTCACATGTATATTCTACCGTCTTCCCGAACTTAGGTGAAAATTAAATCTACACTGGTGTACGTAGTCCTATACCAATTTATGACAGGTGCAACTTTGCTCACATTTAGATACATTCTTCAAGTTGAAATTGTCATTCGGGCAAAATTGGTTTGACTTTGATCTTTTGATTGACCATCGATGCTCAGTTGATATTTTTGTTATTTTGATTGATTAATTTGATAAAATAAAAACAGTAAATAGACTTGATTTACCAATTAATATATTTACCTAGATAATACACTAGCGCCAAAAGTATTTGGACACTTAAAATACCAATTCCAGATATTTTTCAGTTAGAGGTCAAAATGAACTCTTTTTAATCTATTCACATAGCTGAACATAATTGTTTCATACTTTGAAGCAACATTTAAAACAAAATAATAATTTCAATTAAAAATGGTGATTTTGTGTCAAAATTGTGAAAATCAGTTAAAAATACATTACTTGGCACAATTTATAATAAAAATCATTGATTTTGTTATTTCTTTCATGATTATGAAGCACCGACCTAACAAGTATCATTTAAAGCAAATTTGGCGAAAATCAGTGAAAAATACATTACTTGGCACAATTTATAATAAAAATCATTGATTTTGTTATTTCTTTCATGATTATGAAGCACCGACCTAACAAGTATCATTTAAAGCAAATTTGGCGACTCTACCAATAATACATAACAAATTAACCCTGTTTTAAGAATTTACATTTTTGGGTGAAAATGCATACAATATTTAATTCAACCTATTTCAAAGGTGCATAATTAAAATCCATTAACAGCCTAACATATATATTCCCTTACTCTCATAAAAATGTTCTTCCATGCTGGCAATGTTGTACAATTTGTTTGTTTTACAATAATCGGCAATCTATATTTTTGGTAATTTTACCCAAAAATGTGAATTATTAAAACGGGTGTAACCCCTTATGTATCATGAGCAGATTCTTCAAATATGCTTCAAACATGTCAAATGATACTTCTTTTGCCAGTGCTTCATAATCGCAAGAGAGGAATAAACATTGAATGTGCTTCATTAGTTTTACCCGCGGTAAAACATGTTTTTTCACAATTTTGACCCAAAATCGCCATATTTAATTGAATTTACTATTTGGTTTTTAAATGTTGCTTCAAAGCATGAAACAATTATGTTCAGCTGTGTAAATGGTTTAAAAGAGCTCATTCATTGTCATTATGATCTCCAACTGAAATATATCTGAATTTGGTATTTTATGTGTTCAAATACTTTTGGGCGCTATTGTATAATCAGTAAAATAGTTGAAAGTACCAGAAACGGGCATCGGCAGAGCTTCTATTGGCTATCTAAATATCAAATCAATTGTGACGAGATGCCATTTAATGGCTATACGTATTGCAGTTAAGGACTGTTTATAATCACTGAACCTACATGCCTGTGATGTTTGATCTGGTATAGATTTTGTTGAAATTTGTGAGCAAATGAACATTGCAATTATAAAACTTTTACTGCTATTCTCATTAGAATTGCCATTTTCAAGTTTACCACAGGCGCCATGTTTACACTTGCTATCTAACTGTATAATTATGAGGAAGTTATAAGACTAGATAATTGGTGAAATGTGAATCTGCAGCTTGAAACAGAGTGTGATGTAAGTTTCTCATTTCTCCTGTAAATATTAATTGTAGATCACAAAAACAGTATATTTTAAAAGCATTTACAACTACCACAGAATTGAAAAAGGAGGACTGCTTATACTACCATGGCGTCGTCAGCCATTGAGAGTTGTTTGTGGGTATTCGGCTGCTTTCTGACAACGCGCGCAATTTTGCGAAATCAATTGGGCATGCCATCACATCGTGTTAGTAATTTCTCATGGTCACACATAATAACATCAGTGCATATTTTCAATTACGCTGTCTGTGTGTATCTCAATTACTGACGCATCCTGAGTAAAATCCGAATACCCACAAATGCCTCCCCCTGCGTGAATAAAGATGGTGCTGAGTCGGGGTTCTCCTTTTTTTATTCTGTGACAACTACTCAACTCCTTTTTGTAAAGTTACGTAGAAAATTTGTATTTTTTATCTTGAGTAGTTAATTTAATTTGAGTTGGGATGGTGTTACCAGTTTCTTTCTCTCCACAAGAAGATGGGAGATGTCATTGCGTGAAACTAAAACACATGTTGTACCTTACATTTGTATGTCTTTGGTTAGGATTCGCAAAGGAGTGTATAACAATATGTTATAATTATATAAAGTGTTATGTAATCAACTCTGTATGCGAGTATTGGTGTCACCAATGGCAATGGATAACTCAGCGATATTGCCTTCAAAAAATTGGGAAACTTGAGCCACTCAGGAGATGCAAACTATTAGGGTAACCAAACCGCATTGCCAGTGGGCGGCGTTGATTTTATATTTTCACAATAGAAAATGCCTGCCCAGTACAGAGGGGATGCACGCTATACTTCCATTTATGTCTTCAAACATTCCTTCATGAATCCAGGCCCTGGTGCATATAGTAGAGATGCTACTCTTCCGGATTTTGGCCATAAATTTTTAAAAATCTGGAATTTTTATTTTTTCAAAATCAAGATATTTAAGCATAAAACAGCCAAATTTGTATTTATTTTTGTTAGGGGGTGACCACTTATATACCTTTACCCCGCTGTTGTTACCACCTGACGGACTGATATTTGCCTGAACCCACACAAAAGTTCAGAATTTTTTTGACCTGAGTATAGCATCTCTGATATAGCATTAATCTTGTTTTATTTAAATCTATTTTGCTTGATTGAAAAATTATGTGGTGTACATTTGTAAATTGTTCGAACACAAAAACAATGCAAGGAAGGTCCTACATTAGATCTGACCTCAGTTTGACTGCCAAAAGTTAACAAAGTATTTGGGTATGAAAAAATCAGTTGGAAGAGATTTACTGCATTTATTCTACTAGAGTAAAAGGATACTCTTTTGTTCAATGCCCTTTTTGGCTGAAAATGGACACCTTTTGTTGAACATTCTTTCACACACTATTGAAATCAAACTATGGTGAAATATTTTTTTTTTAAATTGCATAGTTTACCTTTATTGGATATTAAAAAATTTGCATTTTCTGGGGGGAAAATGAAAGCGATCGATTACAGAATTTGAAGCTTCTGGTTGGGTCATTTACATTTACCTTCCATTCATTTGAAATTAGCAAGTTAAAATCTAATGACATTGTAATTGATGCAACCCTGACCCAATTTGTTTTTAAAAAATTTATAATGTAATTTTTCCATAAATAAATACCACACCCTTAGGCCATGAAAAGAAAGAACGACCTATTTTACAGGCTTATACAACCAACCCATATTTTGCATTTTTGCAAAAATGGTAAAATATGTTTGTTTTGTTTTGTTTTTAGCTGAAAACAATTAAAAACATGTTTTTTTCCGAGACTGGATTGATTTTGACAGAAGAAATGTGTCCTAAGCAGTGCTCAACAAATGTCAGATTTTTTTGATTTTGTTGTTGTTGTGATTTTAGGTTCATTTCTGGAAAGTCCTGTCAAACCAAAAAAAGTGGTTGACCATCTTTTCTTTTAAAAACTTTTGACAGTCAAGATAAGGTCAAATGTTGAACCATTGTATACCTTAAAAGAGTTATTTGAAGCAAGTTATGTTATATGCTAGTAGTATTGTCATGTTCATTCCATATACTTCACACAGTTCTCCCATTAAAGGCTGGTGATGATCGAAAACCTCATCCCCCAATATTAATTCGCTCATCAAAATTGAGATTTTGATATGAGCAGAAAGCTCATATTTTTCTCATAACCCCTGTAAATGTTTATGCCTGAAAATGTTTTACTTTTAGATGCTATGAGAAAAAATTTCAAAAAAAGTGTGGATGCTTTTGATGTGATGCAAACCACTGGATCAATGTTACAACTCAAAATTTGTAATTAATAGCCTATTATGACAAAATCGTCATCCCACCTTTAATATTGCAACAATAATTGGTATTCAATTTATTGAACAACTTCAAGGTTGGACTTTGTGGGTTACTCTGAAAGTAAAAATGTTAGTTTTATTGCAACTTTAATAGTTTGTGTTTCTGCAGAGTGTTTTAACATGTATGTTAATTGTTATGTGTTATGGAAGTATTCTTATAAATCCAGTGGCATAACCAGGAATTTCAAATGTGGGGAAAGTAAAGTCAGTGAAACGACAATGGCCACTGAACCTAAATATCTTGCTTGTCAACAAATCTGACAAGCAAAAAAAAAATCCTTTTAGCTTCAATTTGGACGTTTTATTTGTACCTATTATTTCTTTACCAACGGCTGCAATCTGAACCGACAAAGCCCAATACTGGGAGTAAATATTCCCCCTTTCCCCTGGCTATGCCACTGGGCCACTGTTTTAATCTGTTTTACATTGTTTCTCAGTAGATTAGGGTACACAGGTTGACAAAAAATAAACCGGTACCAGTGGTCAAAGTTGGTTGAATCTTCTATATTGTTTTTATACTTCTGGCAGGTTTAAGTCATTAAGCCTTAACCCTTTGAACCCTGACACCCCTGAGTAAACAGTAGCCCCACCCTGACGCCCTGGCCGAAATACCCCTCAAAGGGGCATAATGTCATGTCGGTTTCGTTGCCATAACATACTAGCACTTTTTTTTAGTTGCACTATTCATGCTTACCGTGTCTTGTTCATCCTAATTACTATAGTCAGAATCATTTATATCCTCCGTATCAGAGTCCATGACCCTTGCTAAAACATCCGAAAATCCGAAAAATCCGAAAATCCGACCAATATTGATGAAATAACTAAAACGTTATCAGCACAGAACGTCTTCAACGCAATGTTACGATGTCAATACAATGCTATATGCAGCCCGTAGCCCATAGGCTACTCTCCGGGGTCAAAGGGCGATGGGTATTCCCCTCAAGTTTAAACAACGGCCCAAATGTTAGCGGACTTTATACCGGCCGCCAGGGTATATGCGATACTCAAATTAGCCTTTATACCGGCCGCCAGGGTTCAAAGGGTTAAGGGGACGCCAAACCATTCATCATATTTACCTCATTTTCTAGCAATCTATAGAATATAGCAAGAGAAAAGGGTATCATTCTTATGTAACTTTTCCTCCTCTTTCCAGATTAGAATTAGAAGTAGATTTCAGTAGGTCTTGTAGTTCTTGAGTTATGACTCAAAATATTGAGAACTTTCGTTTTGAGGTCAAAAGCCTAGTGAGCCTCGACTGATATTTTTGACTTCCTTGAAAACATCCTGATAAGACAAGAAAATTTGAAGTCTTCAAAAAGGAGGAAAAATTAGGTCAGCTCCCCCTTAAGGGGATTTGATAGCAGATTCTGTTATTAGCTAGCATCTCCACAATTTATCCTTCACAAAACCGTTTGCACAATTTTATTATTAAAATTTTGAAATTCTTTATATTAGTTCAGTGATGCCAATTTTCCTATTTTTTTCGGAAATCCGAAAAAAAAAGTAAAAAAAATGCAATGTATATTAATTAATGTAACAAGTGCATGCCCCCTGCCAGGAGTGTTTCTATTTTTACACTTCAGCATTTTAATCAATATTTTAGGTGTACAGTTCGGACAAATTACCAATGCTGGAACAGTACCGAATCTAGAACTTCTGTTCCAAATCTGGAACAAAAACTCCCACAAATTGCCATAATGCAGCGAGACTACAATATTGAAATCAAATTTCAAACCTGATAATTTTAGCCAAATAATTATATAATTGGTGTAATTTTATTGTTTTGTAAACAGATTCTTGTTGCTAGATTAATCAAATCATAATCCAAGAAAAAAAAGTGCTAATTTAAATATTTATGTTAATCAATTAATCATTAATTTCTTATTTAACCTCGTATAGAAAAACTTCACATAAGAATTTTAGCTAATATCATATACAGTAAGAAAACAAAGAGAAAAAACATCCCCATACCCCAATAAATTCCCCATGGGCAAAAAAACCTAAATTCACTTATTTTGTATAGGGGCTTAACACATTTCCTTAATAGATGGGCAACGTTCCAGATCTGGTAATTTGCCCGGACTGGTGTATTTAAGGCCCAGGGGTACTCAAGGTTTGGCTGGGTACCCATGCTCATGTCGAAAAAAGAGGGACTAGGTGTAGTCATGGGACCTCCGCAGGGGGTATCAAATTCAAACAAAAATTGTTTTAGTCCCAAAGTGTATCAGATTCACACACCCCTTAGTCCCTTTATGGATATAAATATTCTGACTTTAATCCCAGAAGGGATACAGTTTGGAGCTAAAAAGGTGTGGTGGTCCCGCAAGGCATGTATTTTACCTGGATTTTTACAGAAACTTTTATCATTATTTTCCCAGATTTTTGCAAAACATTTGTCCTGTTAGGGGTATACTTTTCCTCAACGCTGGTCTTGTTAGGGATCACAGTAGGACCCCTTACATGAGCATGGGTACCCAGCCAAAAACTTTGAATATCCCCCACCCTGGATTTAAGGCGTGTTGTACTATTATTATTAAGTGTAATATAAGGCGTTTCACTTCCAGGTTTACAATTGCAAGCTTCCCACAGTCATTGGAAAGTTCTGAAATTTTGTTACTTTACAAACTGGATTCATTGAAAATTGCTATACCAAAGAAAGTCATTGGGCTATTCCAGAATTTTTTGTACCCCCCCCCCCCCCCCCCCCCCCCCCCCCCCCCTATAGAAGACATGGAATTACCAAAAAGTGCTGTTTTTCTGGTGGGAATTTCCATCCAAAAGGTCCATTTTTCTTTTGAATGGTATAGAAGACATGGGAAATCCCCTGATATGCTGTTACCAGTGGGACCTGGGAATGCCCACTTTTGAAGCACTTTTTTGAATTCACATTTTTTTCAGGGACATTTTTAACCTGGGAATTCCCAATTTTCTGTAAAAACCAATACAATGTGTCTTTTATAGGGGTGGTACAAAACATTTCTGGAATTATAGCCCCTTGAATCTTGCACAACCCACACATGATGCTGCATAATATTTACTAGGTAGTACCAATATAAACCTTGCACAAAAAGGAAGATAGTGAACAGTGGATTGACTGTTCATTGACTCCTCACAAATCAAAGCCTGGTAACACCTAACCCTCAATATTGATAGACGTATAGAGGAGAGTCTTCGCTAAAGTGTGATACCAAATTTGCTATCATAACCTGTACAGCTATAACAATATTGAAGGTTAGGAGTTACCAGGCTTTGATTTGTGGGCAGTGAATCCACTGTTCACTTTCTTTTTGTGCACGGTTTACAACAAGGACTGGAAATGTGTACAATCAATTGTTAAGGCTGCATGCCGAGTGATAACATCTATTTGGGGATATGAATTTTACAATTTCTGAGGGAAACCTCCAACTGTATTCCTTGTTGAGGGAGAAATTGCAATGATGTGTTGAGATGTTGATGAGTTGTTAGTGCTTGAGGCACATGATAGAGTTCATTTGACTAGCATCAACATTCAGTGTCTGTACAGACTTGTTATTTAAGGCCAAATAAAAGCTTGTTTTGTGTAGTGTGCGCGCATCTGATTTTTTTAGCAAATGTACTGTATTTCTGGTTTTTTTATTGGCAAATCCAGTAAAATCTGTATTTTTTACGCCAAAAAAAAAAAACAATGCAAATTTTAGGCAAATTGGCAGTGGTCTAAAAAATCTAAAATTAATTTTGTCATGCCTGCTGCACAAAACAAACTCTTTTGGGGGCCTTATGGAATATTTTTTCTGGGTTTTTTCATTCTGCAAAATGCCTTTTAATTCCAATGATATCACCACCTAGAAATTGAAGCTTATCATGCTTGACTAAGCATTGCCACAGATTATCTCAGAGGGGTCAATTCAGAAAAACATTTTCTCACACACAGTTTTCACTTCTACCTGTCACAGAAATTGTGTAGGATTAAAAAAAAAAGATTTTTCTTTTTCTGGCTGAAAAAATTTCAAAAAGGAAAAAAGTTTGTGATTGGTGACCTTTTTCTTCATTGACCCTCTCATCTAATCACCCACAGTGCTTAGTCATGCATGATCAAGTAACAAGGTCATGGTGCTGATAGAATTGAAAATATAAGGGCTTTTTATAGGCAGGAAAAAACCCTCAAAATTATCCATGTCAACCCTGTAGTATAGGTTTTCCCAGTTGATTTAACACTTTTTTTATTATTTATATTTCGTATCTCGTTGTTATAATTCTTCCCGAAAAATATGAATTGCGCATTTTGTTATATAAATTTTGTCAAAGAGCATTATATTTCAAAGTATGTCCATCTTATTTAATATATTGGTCATTTTGTTTCGTCCAAGGAATATATAATTTGTCTCATTTGCCAGGTAGCTGGTATATGTACAATATAATTCGTCTTTGTTCATAATCTTTAAAACTTTTATCACATTAATTTGTCGCTATGTATCAAAAGAATATTTGGCTTAATTTTCTATCGCCTATCTGATAATTTTTAAAGGTTATGAACAAAGACGAAATATATGCTTACATTATACCACCTACTGATAGGCAAGACGAATTCAATGTTCCTACGAGAAGAGATGACCAATGAATTAAATACAATGGACATACTTTTAAATATATGTTCTTTGACGAAATTTACTTAACAAAATGCAAAATTCGGGACGAATTATAACTTGATGAGATATGAAAACAGTTTTAAATCAACTGGGAAAACTTATAGTATCAAGATTTAAGTAATGCAGTATAGTTATTTTTCTTGAACCTTCTTATTTTGGATGAAATATAGTAGTTGTTGATTAAGTAACCAGTTTGCAAGCGTTGAACAGTGCACACTAGTTGTGGGCTATACACTCAAGAAATGAGGTTGCTGATGTCAAAAAATATTTTTTGAGGGGTTGGGGAACAGGGTGGTTGGGTCTAAAAACAGAACATTGAGAAATATGCTATTTGGAGAGTCTATTGTACACTGCAAAAATTGTGTGTTGCCTAAAGACACCATTTTAAGACGTGACTTTGAGGCCGATTTTGGGGCATGTCTTAACACTAGACATGACTTAACTAAATTAATTCATGACTAGCCCATAAGACACGTAGTTGCACACATGTGACTTTCCCTAAGATGCTACATTAAGACATGTCTAGTTGTTACAATTTCATGCGTCTATACACTAGACATGACTCGTATAAATGAAGTCATGACTGGCCATAAGACGCTAAATTAAGACATGTCTATCAAAAGACATGTCTTTAGGCTAGACACAATTTTTACAGTGGAGGTTTTGTTAGTTATGGAATCCAAAAAATCATATTTCTCTATTAACTGGATCCTTTATATCTGAAAACTAGATAACCCCTACTATCATTTGATAATAGAATTAGAGGACTATTATGAACACTACAAGTTTTACTAAAATTTACTAAAATTTGATTCTTATTAAGCATCATTTTGTCAAGTTAAAAAAAGTACTCCTTTTAAAAATGCACTCCATAAAAACACTGTTTCAATGGTAGTTTTTGAAGTAACATAAGAGCCTAATAAAACAAATGGAAAGGCTCAAATTTTCAGAAAACTTTTTTTCTTCTTCACAATTACTCTAAAATTCAGTTCAGAAAAAGATCAAATTTCAAACAGGTACATAATTTTTAATTTACCCATATTTCAAAATCGGAGATAGTACCATATAAAATGCAATTTCTTGATCTTTTGCCACTGAAATAATAATGCTCACCAAATGGCAAATTTCTAATTGTTAAAATGTATTATACTGGTAGGCCTATTTTGGCTCCTCCCCTTTTTGGCAGACCTCATCAAAATGTTCAGCAGTGTCATAGCCCACCACTAATTGCACAGATTTTACTTTGAGCAAATAAATATGTTGATTTGCCAATATAAGATTAGAATTGTCTTTGCTTTACTTGGTCTTTGACTCAAATCTAGCTTCAAAATGAATACTGGTGTATGTATGATATGGGTTTAGCAAAATAGCACTAACTTGTTAATTCAGCCAAACTTTATATTACACGTTCCAGCAAGGGTGTCGCCTGTGATACATGCTGGACAAATTCCATTCACTATGAGAGGTGTTGCGTTTTATTTGTGAATACAATGCATAGAAGCAAAACTGAACAGTGTACCAGTTTCTTTAAAATCACAATACCTCTTCGAAAGTGAAAGTGGCATCGAAGATGGAACGTATAGTAGGAATTTAATTTTTAAAGTTGGGTGTTCCGATCGACAACATCATCCCCCACTTTCCTACATCAAAACGGAGATTTTGATATCAGAAGAAAGCCCATACTTTCTGATTATCCCAGTGAAATTTGAGGCCCAAGATATGATTAGTTTGGACGATATAAACAAAAACGTTTGGAAAAGTGGTAACCACCAAAACTCGGAAAATACTTTAACACTGTGTTCTATGGGGACTTAGCCTTTGGGGAAAATGCATTGTTTTTATTCTCATTTCAAAACTGCTGGTTCAATGCAACTCATAAATTGGGTGTATTTTGGAAAAATTGGTCAAAAAGCGCCCAGTTTTGATGGAAATTGGGTGTTTTTAGTGCGAAATTGGTATACCAATGGGTTGTAATGGGTTGTAAAAAGCGCAACAAATAGGTATAGAGATGGTCGGTTTTTCAAACTCAAATGGGCGAGTCCCCGTACAATTTTTTTTTGAAGAACCCCCCCCCCCCCCCGGCCGACGACAAGCCACCTTTCGCGGAATCGGGCCCAAGGGTCTATGGCAGGCATGCCAATTGGGTTTCCAATGGGTCCCATGTGGGCCCCAATTGGTATATTTATATAAGAGGTATGGCAATCTACTCGTGACCATTAGTAACAAAATCCGCCTGAGCTTGGTTACAACTGGCATAATTTAATTGCCTCGACTTGCAACCTTATCTATATCAAAATTACAAATACAATGTAGGTATACTTTATTCCACTGCTTTTGGCAGGTTTTTGCTATAAATCCAGGCTGCTGAGCGTTCATACCAGGGTGTGAGAGTTCCTCTTTTCAGCTGATTTTCTCTTTTTTTTATTGCTGAAATTTATGTGTTTTCGTTTATTTCATTCCTATTTTTGGCGTTTTTACCCCTGTTTTGCGCAGTTTTTCCTCTTTTTTTGTGTCAATTTTCCTTTTTTGGGCTGGCTCCACTCACACCCCTGTCATGCATATAGCATTCTGCATGATCTGCCGGCAGCTTGGATTTATAGACTAAAAAACACTACAAGCTACACATTATTCAACATTTAAAGGGACTAGCCATGATTTCAAAAATCTCTGAATTTAGTAAGCGGAAAAAAATCATCAAAAATCAGATTTTTGCATTTTGGGATGTTTCGGTGTGATAATAAGCCCTGCATGTGATACTTGCAAATACAATTATAAGAAGGTGAAATTTTGAGTTTTAGTATTTTATGTACGCACGTACATAAATTCCACCACGTAATTCAATGGGGGTCCACATTGCACATTATCGGCGTTTTCTTAATTTTTATCATGATTTAATGTCAAACTGAATTGTATCGTATTATCCTTTACTTCTAAGCTACTTTGGTAAAATTTTATTTTTCTCAACCACTCGGAGAGATTGCGGCTAGTCCCTTTAAACCACTGTTTTTTCATGAGGTTTTTTTTCTTCACTACACTACTTAGGGAAGGTGGGGCAATAGGGACCACCTAACTTTGACATTGCCCTGTGGCGTCACGAATAGTCGCAGAACTTTTAAAAAATCAGGTTTTCTGTTGACGAACATACTCAACTCTAATATACCAATGAGCAAATATATTTTACTTTCGTATATCCAGAAAAATTAAAAAATATTTTTCTTTAAAAAGTCTGTTTTCCCACTATCTGGGTAGGCGTGCCCTAATCCAACCCCTGGGGGGGGGGGGAGTTCTTGGATTTTGGTACCCGTGTTCATTCCGCTTTTGGGGGACTACCGCTAAGGGTATCAAATTCACACAAAAAAACCTCCCAGTCCCGCTACGGGTATCAATTTTATGCTTTTTTTAGCCAAAAATCCTGTTAAGGGTATGTATATTTTCACCCGTATTTTGCTGAAAATGGTCCCGTTACCGGTGTATATTTATCAAATGTTCTGATTGGTGGTCCCAATATTTAGGGGTATATTTTTGGTCCCATTAGGGGTCACTTTCAGAAGTACTGGAATGGGTACCCAACCGATATTGAAGAACCAACCCCCGTAGTCCAACAAACCTTTAAGGGATCCGACCCCGTGGTGAAACCTTTTCAACAGTGCTCAAACTTAGTGACATAGGATAAGGGGTACAGGCCAATGGGGTTAACCCTATGGGGCTCCAACAGGGGCATTTTTCCAAGGGAAGGTCCTATTATAGTGCTCAAACTTTGTAGGTTGGACCAACTTTAGATATTTCAAATCCCAGGGGGGGGGGGGCCCAAACATGCATGGCCCTTTTCCAATGGACGGTCATATGGTGCTCACGGGGGTGCTCACTTCTCAAATTTGGTGGGCGGGTGTGGGGTAGTCCAACTTAGATTTTTTTAACAGCCCGGTTTAACAGGTCCGGCTGACCCTCAAATGTATTTGGAAGCGGCCGCCTCCTCACCAACGAACCGGCGAACCCACAAACCATTGTACCCAGGTCATAATATAAGGTATGGCGTCGCATTCATCATTCCATAAGGCGACGTTGCTAAATTATGACCAAAATTTGTTTCAAAACAGCCCAAAAATACCGATGTTTTTCCAGCTCACTTCGCTCTCGTTTTTCTTCTCAAAAACATTGTTTTATGGTCAAAAAATGGCTGATTTAGGCCTACATGCTTTTGCCAAAAATGTTTTTAAAAGTTTTCCTTTTCCTCGCCTAACTTACAATCAAGGCCCCGCCCTAGGCCTAGCCTATAACTTAGAAAAGGGGCAGCCATTTTGATACATGACGTAAGCTCAGTACAAGGGTTGGGCGGTAATATAAGTCGTGTGTGTGTGCTATGCTTACACACACACCACACACAATGCTCTCAAGTCGCGGTAAATTCAAACACTCCTGGAAATGCATGCAGAGTGTTTACCTCCTTAAATTGCACACTATGTCAGTAATTGTGTGTGTGTGGTTGTGTGTGTGAAACCCAGGGTTACATTAATGCTAGTTTGATAACATCATTTAAGTCAAATATATAATTTTAATGTCTAACTATTGGTAGAAAGTGGAGGCAAAATGAGTGCACAGACAAATATGATGCAATTAACAAAGTCTTGAAGATGATAACAGTCTCACTCATCATAAATGTGGCGCGAACAATATGTCTTTCCAAATTGACCGGTTAAAAGAATTTTCAGGACTAACATATAACCCATACCAGGATGCAGCCTATCTGCATGTTGTCCCCCGCCCCGGAATCAGCAAAGTCAGTTGTTAACCACATCTTTCAAGAGATGGAAGAAGGCCAAAGAGAAATTCTATGCCCACTTCTTTAGAAAACAAAAGGCGAAAGTAAGAGGGGAACAGGCGTGTATCTCACTTGATTTATTCTTCTCACTGCAAGTATCCTTTTACAGTTAGGCCTAATTATTACAATATGATTGATATCAGTGTTTACAGTCTATAAGCACTACTTGTATAACACCCGTTATAATTGTGAAGAAATACATCATATTTGACCTGATTTACATAGGGTTTGAAACACACAAGCTCAGTCACGAGTCTTGGAACTTTGCTGCAGTTATAAAAGAGAAGACAGTGTCTGGCAGAACAAGAGAACACAAATGTAGCAACTACAATCAAAAGAACACGCAGGTTCTTGAGTCGAGTCCATATAAGATGGGACAGGGAGAAACTGGAGTGTCCGACCTGAAAATTGACAATAAAATCGTCAGTGACGGGAAAGATAAGGCCGAAGCCCTGAACACCCAATTCGCAAGCGTCTTCACCAAGGAAGAAAAGGAAAAAATTCCATCTCTGGGAAACAATAACTTTCCAAATGTTCCTGATCTTATCATCTATGAAGAAGGAGTTCTGAAACAACTGCAGGATATAGCACCAAACAAGGCAGCAGGTCCAGATCAGATCCCCCCTTGGTTTCTCAAGATGTTTGCTGTAAACTTGGCGCCTATTCTCACAAACTTGTTCCAGGCTTCAATAGACCAGGGCTTACTCCCGCGGCAGTGGAGAGAAGCAAATATTTGTGGCGTTTTCAAGAAAGGTGATAAATCAGCTCCTGCAAACTACAGACCCGTCTCACTTACTAGCGTCATAAGTAAAGTTCTGGAACATATCATTCATTCTCATATTATGAAACATCTGGAGCGGTTAAACATTTTGGTCGATTCCCAACATGGCTTCAGAGCAAAAAGATCAACGGAAACACAACTCATTCTTACCGTTGATGACATCGCTTCAGCATTGGACAATGGTGAATCTATTCACATGGCCATTTTGGATTTTTCGAAGGCCTTCGATAAAGTCCCGCATGAACGCCTTCTGGGCAAACTTCACTACTATGGTATCAGGGGCAACATACTAACCTGGATGAAAAACTTCCTGACAACCCGGATACAAAGAGTTGCATGTGAAGGCAACATATCATCTCCCAAGCAAGTCCTGTCTGGTGTGCCACAAGGTACCGTCCTAGGACCGTTGTTGTTCCTCCTTTACATAAATGACTTACCGGATAAACTTAATAGTGAAGTACGCCTTTTTGCTGATGACTGCTTAGTGTACAAAGCAATCTCCAATGAAGAAGACACAGATTCCCTCCAAGATGATCTGAAGACCCTTGAGTTGTGGCAAGACACATGGAAAATGAGCTTCAATCCATCAAAGTGCTCCATTATGGAAATCTTTGGAAGTCAAAAGAGAAGAAAAGAGGGAACGCTTCCAGAAGTAATCATGTGATGTGATATTCTACTTCAAGCATTGCCTAATAAGGATTTGTATGGGTATAGCTTTACCATCGGTCCATTTATGGGCCGCACAAATGGGTATGTGTATCGAATCGTTACAGCTGAAAAGTTGAAAGAGAAGAAATGAGGAAACACATCCAGAAGTAATGATCCTTGCTGTGTGTATACAAATACATCCAGAAGTAATGATCCTTGCTGTGTGTATACAAATACATCCAGAAGTAATGATCCTTGCTGTGTGTTTACAAGTTACTTATAGCCTGACGATCTTCAGCTACCTGTGGGGGTGTGTGTTTGAAACCCAGGGTTACATTAATGCTAGTTTTGATACATAATTTAAGTCAAATATATAATTCTAATGTCTAACTATATTGGTAGAAAGTGGAGGCAAGATGAGTGCACAGACAAATATGATGCAATTAACAAAGTCTTCAAACTAACAGATGATAAAAGTCTCACTCATCATAAATGCGGCGCGAACAATATGTCTTTCCAAATTGACCGGTTAAAAGAATTTCCAGGACTAACATAATAACCCATACCAGGATGCAGTCTATCTGCATGTTTCCCCCCGCCCCTGAATCAGCCAAGTCAGTTGTTTACCACATCTTTCAAGAGATGGAAGAAGGCCAAAGAGAAATGCTATGCCCACTTCTTTATACAAAAAGGAGAGAGTGAGAGGGGAACAGGCAAGTATTTCACTTGAATTATTCTTCTCACTGCAAGTATCCTATTACGGTTAGGCCTACCCTTATGAAAATCGCAACCTTTATCGCAATCAATTCTGCAACATTGCGCAACCTTGCGCAACCTTAAATGTGGGAAAATACAACCTTGCGCAACCTTGCGCAAGGTTAAATGTGGAAAAATACAACCTTGCGCAACCTTGCGCAAGGTTAAATTTGGAACATTACAACCTTGCGCAAGGTTAAATTTGGAAAAATACAACCTTGCGCAACCTTGCGCAAGGTTAAATTTGGAACATTACAACCCTTGCGCAAGGTTAAATTTGGAAAAATACAACCTTGCGCAAGGTTAAATTTGGAACATTACAACCTTGCGCAACCTTGCGCAAGGTTAAAATTGGAAAAATACAACCTTGCGCAAGGTTAAATTTGGAACATTACAACCTTGCGCAACCGTTAAATTTGGAAAAATACAACCTTGCGCAACCTTGCAATGTCAGTTGGCGGTGTAACCTTAAGTTTGCATCTCAACCAAGCACAAGGTTGCGCAAGCAACTGGTTAAATTTGGAAAAATATAACCTTGCGCAACCTTCCAGAAACATCTAAAGCTTGCGCAACCTGCCGCAACCAGCTAGTGGTGCAAGGTTGCACAAGCAACTGGTTAAATTTGGAACATTATAACCTTGCGCAACCTTGCAGAAACATCTAAAGCTTGCGCAACCTGCCGCAACCAGCTAGTGGGGCAAGGTTGCGCAAGCAACTGGTTAAATTTGGAACATTATAACCTTGCGCAACCTTGCAGAAACATCTAAAGCTTGCGCAACTTGCCGCAACCAGCTAGTGGTGCAAGGTTGCGCAAGCAACTGGTTAAATTTGGAACATTATAACCTTGCGCAACCTTGCAGAAACATCTAAAGCTTGCGCAACCTGCCGCAACCAGCTAGTGGTGCAAGGTTGCGCAAGCAACTGGTTAAATTTGGAAAAATATAACCTTGCGCAACCTTGCAGAAACATCTAAAGCTTGCGCAACCTGTTTGCAACCAGCTAGCAACCACCAAAAACGTGCGTCAAAATTCGGAACCAATACCAAAATAAGCTTATATGTTTTAAACTTACTATTCTTCAGCATTTTTATCTGCAACATCAGTTTCCTTCAAAGATTAGAATATGATTCACAACTTGTTTTTCTAGCATACCTCATTTTCATTATGAAATTGATTACAAAGTATGGGTACAATTAATCATCAAAGTCACTACAATTTTAGTAAAGGTTACAATGAAGGAGTGTCGTGGCGCAATGGCTAGAGCATCAGACCTGCAATCGAAAGGTTGTGGGTTCGAATCCCATCTCAAGCGATTGTCATAAACTCCAAGAGCAATCATCATTGTAACGTCCAAAAAAGGAGCATCCTTTATGATGTTTCCAAATAGACGTAAAATTTGTATGTAACGATACTGGCCAGTAATGGTCAGCTTGGCGAAATAGCGACGAAGGTCGTTCCTGCCGAGTTCCTTAGGGAGGATCAAACAAAACAAACAAACAAACAAACAAATGACAGCAATGTTTATTTCACATGTTTGACCTTTTGACCTGACCTTTGAACATAATTAGAAACCTTGCGCAACCAGTTTGGTGTTTCTGAAGAGGTTGCGGGAGCTTGCGCAACCAGTTGGTTGCAGGAGCTTGCGCAACCAGTTTGGTACTTCTGAGAAGGTTGTGCAACCATCCGCAACCAGTTTGGTTCTTCTGTTGCAGGAGCTTGCGCAACCAGTTTGGTAATTCTGAGAAGGTTGCGCAACCTTGCAGCAACCATCCGCAACCTTGCGCAACCAGTTTGGTTCTTCTGAACTGGTTGCAGCAACCTTGCACAACCAGTTTGGTTTTTCTGAGAAGGTTGCGCAACCTTGCAGCAATCATCCACAACCTTGCGCAACCTTGTGACAAACGTCTGCAACCTTGCGACAACCTTGCGCAACCTGGTACCACCTTGCTGCAACCAAATTTGGGTGATTGCATTTTCGTAAGGGTAATTATTGCAAGCCTATACTTGAAGCATTGCCTAATATAAGGATTTGTATGGGTATAGCTTTACCATCGGTCCATTTATGGGCCGCATGGATATGTGTACCGAATCGTTACAGCTGAAAAGTTGAAAGAGAAGAAATGAGTAAACACATCCAGAAGTAATGACCCTTGCTGTGTATACAGGGTGTATCAAAAAGAACTGTACCGTGTTTCTAAAATACATAAAAAATACAAATGATTATTGTTTATAAATTAAAACACCTGCAATATAAAGGTGAAAATGTTTCCTATATTATATGTTAATTTCATTGAGATATCTCTTTTTGTTCTCGTGTGGCAAGACATAATCGAAAATCGATGAAAAACGTATTTTCAATTTCAATCAATCCTCTCTAGACTACCCCTTACCCAACATTTCAAACAATGTAGTCCACACCACATAAGCAATATTCAAAACTCCCGCCAAAGAAAGGAAAGTTAAACCACTCAAGCAGAACAAATCCTGGTTTATTTGCGGATTAAAAATCAACATTTATCTCCAGATTTCACCCACAAAAGTATGCAAATAATAAATAGTTATACAAGTGATGTGAAAAGTTGAGATATGGCGACCAAAAATAAACCCGGTCTCTATGGACGGATGGACATCTCAGGTAGGGTTAGTAATTTCACAGATTTTTAAATTGATCATTGCGACCAAAATGGAAATCTACCATCTTTACCAGAAAGTCTCTTTTTTTCCATCAGAAATGTCCGATTTTCAAAATTTAAAATTCTCATGAAAGCTAGGCGTTTGCGCAAGATATATATGAAAACGGTTTGAACAATATCAATCAAATTCATACCGTAATAAATCATATTGCCTCGGTACAGTTCTTTCTGATACACCCTGTACAAACACATTCAGAAGTAATGATCCTTGCTGTGTGTATACAAGTTACTTACAGCCTGAAGATCTTCAGCTACCTGTGGGGGTGTGTATTTGAAACCCAGGGTTACATTAATGCTAGTTTTGATAATATAATTTAAGTCAAATATATCATTTTAATGTCTAACTATATTGGTAGAAAGTAGAGGCAAGATGAGTGCACAGACAATCATAAATGCGGCGCGAACAATATGTCTTTCCAAATTGACCGGTTAAAAGAATTTTCAGGACTAACATATAACCCATACCAGGATGCAGCCTATCTGCATGTTTTCCCCCGCCCCGGAATCAGCAGGGTCAGTTAACCACATCTTTCAAGAGCTGGAAGAAGGCCAAAGAGAAATTCTATGCCCACTTCTTTAGAGAACAAAAGGAGAGAGTAAGAGGGGAACAGGCAAGTATTTCACTTGAATTATTCTTCTCACTGCAAGTATCCTTTTACAGTTAGGCCTAATTATTGCAATATGATTGATATCAGTGTTTACAGTCTATAAGCACTACTTGTATAATACCTGTTATAATTGTGAAGAAATACATCTATATTTGACCTGATTTACATAGGGTTTGAAACACACAAGCTCAGTCACGAGTCTTGGAACTTTGCTGCGGTTATAAAAGAGAAGACAGTGTCTGGCAGAACAACAGAACACAAATGTAGCAACTACAATCAAAAGAACACGCAGGTTCTTGAGTCGAGTCCATATAAGATGTTGTAGTCACTCAGAGATTGGCTTACGGATATCCGATTGGAATCCTGATGGTAATGGATGTGACATTCTACTGGAAGCAATGCCATCTGTAGATATGTATGGATATAGCTTTACCCTCGGTCCATTTATGGGCCACTTAAATAGATAAGTGTACCGGCTGATCCAGCCATTACACCTATGGGCTTATCGGATTTTATCACACAAAATCAGCCATGAGTCTTGGACAGCCTTCACATCAATGATGAAAAGGAAGACAATTTCTGTGGCGCAGTAGCAGAACTCTAATGCAGTAGCTCCAGTTGCCAAGAATAGGCAGACTATTGCTGCAGTTATGAAAGGGAAAACATATTCTTGAATCGATATCTTGAATCATATCCACTTTTACTGCAGTTATGAAAGGGAAGACAATGTCCGTGGCAGAACAACGGAACACAAATGTAATAACTACAATCAAAAGTACAGGCAGGTTCTTGAGTCTATATTAGATGTTGTAATCACTCTCAGAGATAAGCTTTCCATGGACACAATCACAGAAACCATCTCATGGATATCCGATTGGAATCCTGATGGTAATGGATGTGACATTCTACTGGAAGCAATACCATCTGTGGACATGTATGGATATAGCTTTACCCTCGGTCCATTTATGGGCCACTTAAATAGATAAGTGTACCGGCTGATCCAGCCATTACACCTATGGGCTTATCGGATTTTATCACACAACCTCACATGGCGCTAATAAGGAGAAACTCGGTAGACGCCTCGGCCCATGCAACAGCACAACATTTGGAAGTCAAAAGAGAAGAAATGAGGAAACGCTTCCAGAAGTAATCATGTGATGTGATATTCTACTTGAAGCATTGCCTTATAAGGATTTGTATGGGTATAGCTTTACCATCGGTCCATTTATGGGCCGCATGGATATGTGTACCGAATCGTTACAGCTGAAAAGTTGAAAGAGAAGAAATGAGGAAACACATCCAGAAGCAATGATCCTTGCTGTATGTATACAAGTTACTTACAGCCTGACGATCTTCAGCTACCTGTGGGGGGGGGGGGGGGGGGGGGGGGGGGGGGGGGGGTGTTTGAAACCCAGGTTACATTAATGCTAGTTTTGATAACATAATTTAAGTCAAATATATAATTTTAATGTCTAACTATATTGGTAGAAAGTAGAGGCAAGATGAGTGCACAGACAAATATGATGCAATTAACAAAGTCTTCAAACTAGAAGATGATAAAAGTCTCACTCATCACAAATGTAGCAACTACAATCAAAAGACCAGGCAGGTTCTTGAGTCGAGTCCATATAAGATGTTGTAGTCACTCAGAGATTGGCTTACGGATATCCGATTGGAATCCTGATGGTAATGGATGTGACATTCTACTGGAAGCAATGCCATCTGTGGACATGTACGGATATAGCTTTACCCTCGGTCCATTTATGGGCTGCTTAAAGGGATACGTGTACCGGCTGATCCAGCCATTACACCAATTGGCTTATCGGATTTTATCACACAAACTCATATGGAGTTAAGGAGAAACTCGGTAGACGCCTCTGTCCATGCAACAGCACAAAATGTGGAAGTCAAAAGAAAAGAGGAAAGGCTTCCAGAAGTAATCATGTGATGTGATATTCTACTTGAAGCATTGCCTTATAAGGATTTGTATGGGTATAGCTTTACCATCGGTCCATTTATGGGCCGCACAAAATGAAAGAGAAGAAATGAGGAAACACATCCAGAAGAAATGACCCTTGCTGTGTGTATACAAGTTACTTACAGCCTGATGATCTTCGGCTACCTGTGTGTGGGGTGTGTGTGTGTGACTCAGGGTGCCATTTTGATAACATTATTTATGTTAAATATTTATGTTCTGCTGCTTTAATGGCTGCTACTACTGGACAATATTGATATAGCTTTATATCATAAAACAGTGGATGTTTTTACGGCCCTTCAGTATGCATATTGTTTTATACAGGTTCAGGGGCAAAGAGTACTTGCAAAGTTTTGATAGATGTCTTTGAGGCCCTTAAACATGTATAAAGCAACACTTCCTATGCATAACCGTTGGGTATTTTTACTTTACACATGCTGAAGGGCCAGATGGAGATACAAGGTTTTGACAGAACAGCAATGATATGTAAAATTGATGATAATTAAGTAATTTCTGTAAAACAGATTCACACGTATTAACTGTGTAGCACTCATTCTGTGGTTCAAAGGTAGAAGTGTTGCTTTAAGAATAAAATAATCAACATTTATGAAATAGGAAGCTTACCCCTGGCGATAAAGTTGTATGCATTAAAGTAGGTAACTTATACTTCCAATTCCAGATAAATGTAAAACTGCTTTTTAACAATGTCAAATCCTAAATTTTCATACAACAAGTTTATTTGGGAACCCATGATGACATTCAAAATATGTATTATTTTTATATTATATACAATATAATATAAAGCAGTTTACCAGCCAGTGTTTTTACAATAGACAATATAACAACAAATATTAACAAACAAAATATGGTAAAATTGACCTAAAACATGCCTTTTTACCTAATATTTGACCTGTTCAATGATGCTTAGGTCATTTTAAATGACTAATTACACCCCCTGTGCACCTTATAGATCATATTTTCATTCATAATCCAGGTAAAAACAGCAAAATAAGCTTAAACAATTACAGGCAAATGTTGTGACCTGGATCATTCGTAAAAAGATGCCATTGGAGGATGAGTATATCAGCAATTGTAAACAGGTTAAAATAACAAACCTTTCTTCAAAATATATTGACTGCAACACTACCCATCTCAAATATCTCATTATATGTAGATTTTGTGGTATTCAGTATGTCAGTGAAACAACAAAACCCGGACTGTATGGCTACCTCTTTGACATCCACACTAAAATGGATACATCTGTATCCAAAACGCTGCAATTTCCCAACCACAACATTAATCACCTCACCATTATTGGTATTGTACTGTTCATAAAACTTGTTACAGTTGTATATTTCTCTGGAATAGGAAGTAACGCAAGCTCAATTTTGTCTTGATTAAGTTACATTGTTTAAAGGTTGCATAGTGGATTGCCATTTATACATATCATCCAAGATAAAAAGAAGAAGTTTAAACAAATATTTTATAGCAGGATAGAGCCTTGATAGGATTTGCCTATGGGGCTGAATGTATGGTATAATAAATAGAATACATCTTATACAAATAATATTCCTATAAAACTAAATCACATACACGTGCGACTATCAAGTTAAAAAATATATATATCAAAATTGTGGCAAGAAACATATTAAAGCTACGTATTTCAGTATTAAGAGCAGATCGTTGCAACCAGCGTGTAGATCATGCTAAAATGCATAATTTATTAGTCTGATTCTGAATCCTTTGAACATTTGCCAACTACTACTACTACTGATTCCATTCCTTTAGGTTTGGTGGGCAAGTACACGTATGATTAGTGACTGTCCAGAGGATTGTAAATCATACAATAACAAATGCTATGAGTACTTTTGACATTGTGTGCTGTGGAACAAAGCATCAAGATACACTGTGAGCATCCTAACCTATATCTGCTCTAGGTAGAAAGAAACTTTGGCATAGATCCATGTATATGGTTAACACTTTCCATGCGGCAGGCATCTGCAGACGACATTCCAAAATGTCACCAAATGTTTCAAAAATGTTAAGATTATTGAATTTCATACCATATTTGGAATCACCATAATAAGTACATTGAAATAAGTACAAACATGCCTACTATTGGTTCAGTAATCCTTGAGATAGACTTGGGAAAGATTTCTGGAAAATCTGTTATGGTAAAACTAATAGCCGCATGGAAAGTGTTAAGAACACCTGAGCACCAACAGGTATGTAAATACATTTTTGAGTTACTATTGTATGTAAACCAGTTTTAGGTTAGTAAACAAAATCAAAATGCACCATTACAAATCAAACTTCATTGGCTTCTTACTATGACACAAGTTGGTAACTCAATCATGGACTTGCATACTTGTTGTGGCACATAAGGCTCGTTATACTCCCGACGTTGCGCATTGGCCGACTTTGATGGATAAAAGTTGACATTGCTTCAACACGTGTGCCGATATCTGTCAGCCTATGCGCAAAGACGGGAGTATGAACAAGCCTTTAGTGTCTACCCAATGCTACCTGATCTGTGTGCATGGACTCAGTGTATATTTGCTGATCATTTTAGCCACAAATTCAAACCTTGTAATACGATTATCCATCCTCTTCAATGGATCTGTGAGAAACTCTTGAGTATATGATGTGGTGCGGTGTGGCAGATGAATTGTCCAGACGTTAGGGAGGACCTCAAAGTCATACCTAATAAAACAGTAAAGTGGTCAACATATTATGTGTCAAAACAATCTAACCTACCAATCAAAATTAGAGGTTAATAAATGCACACATGACACTTATTTATTTGTGGTATCCAAAGCTAATTAAGTAGCATCTTTTGTGACCAGTTGATCATATTGCCATAATCTGAACCTTACGTCTCTTTAACACAATTTTATACGAAAAAACAGTACAAATGATGTACAGGGTGAATCAAAAAAATTAGGACTCTGTTTCATGACGGTGTAACTCTTGATATAATCATTGGATCATGACCAATTTAGTCTCAATGTAAAGCCTAATTATTTAATATGATATCCTGAAAATATGAGATCAATTCGATGAAAAATAAGAAAACTAGCATACTTTTCGTAAACCATGCCATTTACTGGTTTGTACAATGGGATCTACAGACCAGTTAATAACATGGTTTACTTTACTTCTCAATACATTACAATAATTATAAACATAGTAAATAATCTAACGTATTGAAATGTTAATCATGTTATTTACTGGTCTGTACATGTAAATCCCATTGTACAAACCAGTAAATGACATGGTTTATGCAAAGTATGTTAGTTTTCTTATTTGTCATCGGATTGATCTCATATTTTCAGGATTTTATAATAATTAATAGGGCTTTACATGGTCCAATGATTATACCAATATTACATCGTCATGAAACAGAGTCCTAATTTTTTTTGATTCACCCTGTATTTCAGGAAGGTAAATTTTAATTTCTAATGTCTCAACTTGCCACCCTACATTGTTGATTAAAGAAGAATACATGGCTGTTTAATTTTTGCTTAGGCCAATCAAATTAAATACTTTGTCTCAGCGCATTTTGGCTAAAAAGCTATGTGCCATGCAATTTTTTTAATTTTATCTTTTTTACCACAATAAGCTATGGTCTATGCGCTCTATTTTTTATATTTAAAACAAAAAACAAATAATAATATAGTCAATGTACATTGTATGCTTGTGTTCTCTTTATCTCTTAACTTCACAAAGTTAGTTGAATGTGTGTTCTCAGTCACAAGGTTGCCGAGTATCACCAAAACTGACTATTTCTTTTTTTTTAATCAGAAAAAAACCCTAAAAAATTAAAAATCGACAAAATGGCTGCCGCGCATAACGCTACGCGCAAAATCTCATTTAAAAGCAATGCGTGCGAGCCGCTGAGACAAAGTATTAAATTTCTTTGGTCTTATTGAGTAAAAATAGTACATTCTTGAGCTGTTCAACCTTAATGGAATCTTTCTTACCCAGCAGCTACTAGCTCCATTGTGTGCGTGGCTTTGTTCATACCATACCCGGAGAAATTCTCATCAAACAATGGGAAGTCAGGTGTATTTCTAGGACAACAATCAAAAAATGTAAAACATTAAAAATAAAATAACAAATATTAGTAAGTACAACAACAACAAAAATCAGATTATTCAAAGCCTGCGTAGAAAGCATTTTGTTGTACGGCTCTGAAACATGGATCATCAGCAGGAAAAATGAAGACCGAATAAATGGATGTTATATATTCTCATAAGTGTTACGTAGAATATTTGACATCAGTTGGAGGATCACATCCCAAACAGCGCGGTATATGGCGATATCAATAATTAACATTTAACATCAATAATCAGGCAGCGCCGTTTATGTTTTGCTGGCCACTGCATACGAACAACCAACCACCCTATCTCCCGTCTAATTTTCTGGACTCCTCCTGGTGGGAAAGCTAACAGAGGCAGAAGACACCTTCAGTATCCTGATACCGTCAAGAACGACATGGGTTTAGATTAAGCGTGTGCAACCTGCGGCCCGCCGACCTCTATCTGCGACCCGCGAAGCAATCCTAAAATTCCCATTGATGCGGCCAGTTTTATAGTTACAATGAGACACATTATTCTATCAAGTAATGGAGGCATGCATCTGGTAGCAATCAGTAGCATATCTCCACCACCCCCCCCCCCACCACCCCCCCCCCCCACCACCCCCCACCGACGGCTTTGACCAGGAAGAACAGCTCATTGACCGGGAAGAACAGCTAAAACTACCGGACTAAAAGGTGGATGTTATTTGTTTAATTTTCTGTAAATACAGTTTGTGTGGTTGGTGCTAGGCAACAATTTGAGTCTGGTGGGCTTATACAGCACTTTTGGTTAGTTATCTAGTTATCGTGCTCGTTTTTTTCGGGCCAGTTTGGGGAACCCACGTCACAAGTTAAATTCCATGGGGAAAAGAGTTAAAGTTCACCGGGGAAAATACCCTTTCCTTTGCTTCCCCCCTGCTGCACCCAATACATCATATGCTCATCTACTTACCTTACAATAATATAGGGTTCATATTTATCTTCATAGTTGATGACCCTGTATGGTTCCTTAGTACTGTACCATATCCTGTAATCTGTTGGTCGATGCGATTCAGGTGATATGAAATGTCCTGGCCCATTTTTATTAAGGAATGAATACATAGGTTTCAATGCAGATGCTGTGGAAATCACTCTTATTAAATGTAGGCCTCGGCTTATTCAGGGGAAGTAAAAAAGGTTTTGATAAAATCATAATCAGTTCAATCATTTCTTGATCCGAGTGTCCCTACATGGCTGGTGCATACATCTCAAAAGTAGGAAGTAATGCTTTCACCAATTTGCTAAAAAAAATTCGCCGAAAATCTGTTGCATTCACACATTTTAAACAAAATTCCTGATTTTTGCAGATTTTGGTGACATTTTAGGTTTAAAAAAAACCAAAAAACCAAAACGACCGACCGACCCTACTTGACAGGTCCATCTGCCCGTAAAACAGGGTTGTTGTTTTTCGTCGCGTAACTGCATTGTCTACGATATCCTTCAAATATATTACCACATGCACCCCTACAAGTTGTTTTTTCAAATACAAGGATACGGAATGGAATGATACTGGATCCAACCCCAAAGATCTTCTCTTTTAAGTCTTCCTTTGTAGTTGGTGGGACAGGTTCCTGTAAATAATAGACACAAAACATAAATGATGAGATTTTGTTTCCAAAGTGGTTCAAACACTCTCTGTCAAATTTGATATGAAAAAGGTTTAACATTTGACAGATTTGATCAATATTTCTAGTATGGATTGCTTTGTTTTGATAATGTTGCCTGAAAACTGTTCAAAGAAAACTCATACCAAACAGTAATTGGTTTTGACCAGTTAATGAAAGATGCTCTATAAATATGAATGCATCTTAAATTGTTGCTAATACTTTAATGGTAGATGTTCCGATTGCTGGCCCGATTTTCAACTTGATGTTTTCTATTTTACATGAAAGGTCATCCTTAAAATAGTCGCATTCCAAAGTTTGAGTTGCATAACTCCAATGGTTCTATTTTTAGAAGCACAAGGTCACAAGCCATGTGCCCATTGAGTAGCACACAAACTGGTTGGTGGTTAACCACCTTTGGCAGTAATTCACCACATTTTAGCCTATAATGTCTAAATGGAACATTTCTTGGCCCCTAAGATTTTACAGGCATAATGAGAATAATATGGATATTCTTATGATATCAAAATATCTTGACGTGAAGAAAAAAATCATAGCCCCAAAAAAGTGATCGGAACATACACCTTTAAGAATAAAAGGGAAATGTTAATGGTTTAACAAATTGTTTTAAAGATTTTGACAATGTACCCTGTTAAAATAAGTTAACATCACATGTTGTCAGCATGCATGAAATCATCTTTAAAATTTTAAATGGATCAAAATATTCATACGTTTTACACAACTTTCTAAAACAAAAAAGTCTACCTTTACAGCTTCTATATATTGAAAAGCTGGCACCACATAAACTGTTTTAGTCTCTGGCGATGATGTCTTGTAGAAGTCCCTCAATACAGACTTGAAATTCTTTTCTAGGTGCGGTGATGGAATGAAATCAGCATCTAATAACAGCAGATATTGGGTTCTGGCTTGCCTGCAAAAATAAACAACCATCAGCGATATTATCAGCAACTGTTTATGAATCCCTCTCTAACCACACTGTCCTGTTGCTGCACTGTGTAGATAAAGTCTCAATAGATACACTACCTACTGTCATGTTTGAAATTCAGATTGAGTGAGACTAGTGCTGATTTTTCACATCAATATTGTTTCCAAACTTCATGTACATTATATTAATACATTATAATTGGGAGTGCCGAGGACAGGAATATGTGAGTAGATTCGCTTGATTTGAAATATATTTGATTTGAAAATGTGATTTTTGCGACATAATTTAGAGTTGTGTGACTTCAGAGTCACTATTGGGACTAGATAAAGGCTGATGTAGACGACACTGACAGAACTTGTCTGCTGAGGATCTAGAGCAACACACAGGTGTTGCCAAAGAAAAAAGGCTGAAGTTGTATAATTTATGTAAACAAAATAGCCCAATCTATTTCCTGACTGGTTTCAATGGGGAAAAAATGATAGAGAGAAGCCAGATTTACAAAATACATGCCCATCAGATCCATTTGACCCATTTCTGCAAACATGCTCATCATCACATATAAATGGTCTCAGAATTCAGGGCTGGAACTTCAGATTTTTTTCAACCAACCAATCGGGCAGGTAACTCACAAAAGATACCTGCACAATAGAAATTCTACCAGCCAGTAATATCACACTTGCACTACCAGCCAGTCGGACGGGTACTTTTTGTATCTTCACCCGCCCGTCGCATAAGTTACCCGCTATGGGCAGGCACGCGGGTGTTATTTCCAGGCCTGTCAGTATTGATATCTAACTTGGCACTTGAGTGGATACTTTTAAAGTCATGACATATTTTACAAACACACCTACTGAAAAAAGGTTGACAAATGCATGATTCTTTACTACTCTAGTGTGATGCTACAAGTCTATTAAGGGGACTGATTGAGCTCCTATTCTGTTCTTGTTTCCTATTGTCTTCTATGACACTATATTCAAAGGTAGGCATTACTGTATTCAAAGGTAGGCATTCTTACCTTATAGCAGTACTGTATTCAAAGGTAGCATTCATACCTTATAGCATTACTGTATTCAAAGGTAGGCATTCTTATCTTATAGCAGTACTGTATTCAAAGGTAGCATTCATACCTTATAGCATTACTGTATTCAAAGGTAGGCATTCTTATCTTATAGCATTACTGTATTCAAAGGTAGCATTCATACCTTATAGCATTACTGTATTCAAAGGTAGCATTCTTATCTTATAGCATTACTGTATTCAAAGGTAGGCATTCTTACCTTATAGCATTGTTGCGCATGTAGTTGATGGGATAATCATCATCTGCCTGTAAAGATAAATATACCATGATAGCATATATATCACAAGGTTCAATTCTAGGACTGAACTACCAGATTGAGGGTAATACTAAGCCTTATAGCTCTGGATTTCAAATAGAATTTAAGATCCAATTTTACATCCCAGAACAATTATATACACAGAGGATTTTCCCTTTCCATTTGCCTACAGGATATCACAATGTGTGCTTCATGTACATTCACTAACACTAAGGTCCCACAATAGTTGGTCACTTCCAGCACTGTTGTATTGAGCATCAAGTAACATACCACCGATCTGACCACCTTTCTCTAGTATTACAATCAGGGTTGTAGCTAGACCAGATTGAGTGCCGGACAATTTTACTGACGGCGAACGGAGTAAGTGTAGCGAACGAAGTGCAGTGGATCATGGAATGGCGTTTTATGCCACATCATTTCTTGTTTTATGAGGCAGTTTAATGATTTTTTCCACAAATAGTTTTTTAAAGTGCCGAACGCTGGGCACGACTTCCGGACGGCCCCGTCTGGCGTAGCTACAACCCTGATCACAATTGATTCATAAACTTTGGCCATATCAGTAAGGTAGTATCATACCATTTCAGAATTAGGTAGTATCTGCCAAATAAGGGGAGAAAGTGATTTGAAATCTTCATCTAGTCACTGATGACATATATGGTTCTACGCTTAGCTGAATCTTAGATTACATACATGTAGGTAGTTCATATCAAGAGTAGTGACAAAGGTCTCTCATGCCAAATTGATTTCTTCCTAATTTGTATCCATCATTTATTCAATAAACGATTAAAATCATTGGAAGTTCAATAGGTGTCACTCGTTTGAATAGTGCACAAATTACTCTGGTAAGCTTCATGCATGGACGCATGACTTTTTGTGGGGATGAATTGCCTAAAGCTTTGACGTCCATAATATCACAAGCCAAACTAGTCGCAATCATCATGATTGGTCCATGGTGATGTTAAATATAATTGGTCCAAATCTACTATAATGACACACCTCGACATCTTGGTGTAGAGAGATCGATGGAAAGATTAGGAAAATACCTTTGACTGTTGATAGTTACCATAAGCTGCACAATTGAAAAGTCTAGCAAGCAAAATATTTGAAGTAGAAAGAAGTTAAGGAACAAGTTGGTACCACACTAGCTTTGTCTCTACACATGGTACCACAAAGAGTCACTTTGCCCAAGGACTATACTATATAAAGAGCCATCATGAAAACCAGACTTAAAATCAACCTATGTAGCACATAATAATTTGACATTTCAAAACATTCACTTACAGTTTTAGCATAGAAGGCTGTCAAATCACATTTGGTTTGGAATTTTGTATCTTTGAGCTTCTTCTTGATGTAAAACCTGAGACAAATACAGCAGACAAATGCAATATTATAAAGATTTAGGTGATGGTTTGATAAGAATTCATACACTCTTGGTAGTGTCGAACCAATCAGAAAGCAAGAAACTAAAATACGCGGAGTGCATTGAAAGTGTCGAATGGCACTCCGCGTGCGCGCCAAATAATCGCGCACTATACGCATTGTTTTGATTCGTTGTTCTCAATTTTCACTGCGGGTAATAGCAAACTTGTTAACATGTTTTTATTCATTATTAAATATCAAATACAGTACAAAAATAGAGTAAAATTGTTAATATTATGGTCGTGTATGAATTAGGTCAATGCATGCGTATATGTCTTGTTTCTCGAGAAATGAGAAAAATCAATGCACTTGCTCTGGTGTTGATTTGCTCACAATGCCACTCACCCTGCGGGTTCGTAGCATTATTCGATTCAACACCATCGCGCGTGCATTGATTTTTCTCATTTCTCACAAATCAAGACATATGCATTTAGTGACCTATAATCAAGTTCTCTTGCACAATATGGGGGGGGGTGTATCCCTAACACTTTCCATGCAGCAGTCGTCTGCAGACAACAGTTCCAAAATTTCACAAAATATTTTTAAAATGTCAAAATTATTGAGTTCCATCATCATATTTGGAATCACCATGAGAAATACATTCAAATGAGTACAAACAAGCCTAGTATTGATTCAGTTATTCATGAGATAAGACTTTGTATCCTTAAAGAAGCAACATTTAAAAACAGATGGTCAAAGTTTGCATGAAATAATCCCCTGTATGAACATTTCGGGACTGGCATGGATTCGTGAAATTGTCATGCTCACAAGTTTTTATATTTCCTATTAGACAGCAGTACATGTATACATCATGTTCTGGAGGACAGATCTATGGGAAACAAGGTTTTTTCGCTGTGCCTTTAATGTAAGATTATTGATGAGTTCAATGGTGTACAGACCTCATTACATTATAATAAACTGCGCCAATAAAGTATCTAAACACTTACAAATGGTCAGATTTATCGGAACCTGAAATAGTATGCAAACAAATAATTAACTAATTCAATTCACAGTTATCTTCTGCGCATTTTGACACCTCTTTTGTTGCGCTACGATGTTGTTTGGCGGATTTATGGGCACTTGAGTGGCTGAAGGTCGAAATCAAAAGTTGCAAAAGCTCATATTCACCCCAATTCCAGAAGGGAACTCACACAAGCATCACACACAGACAAAATCAAGACAAAAGACACCAGTTTTATTAAATAAAAATTATTGATTGATGCCTCCCATCTCTGACCCTTTTGTTTTGTTATTGACAATTAATGCTGATGTTCATCGCAATCGATTTATCCAACACGCGACAAACAAATCATTTATAAAAGGCGGGCAAAAATAATTCTGATCTTATTCGTCACAGAATGGGGGCTTTTACAACTTTTGAATTTGACCTTAAGCCACTCAAGTGCCCATAAATCCGCCAAACAACATCGTAGCGCAACAAAAGAGGTGTCAAAATGCGCAGGAGATAACTGGAAATCGAATTAATTAAAACAAAATTTGCATACTATTTCAGGTTCCGATAAATCTGACAATTTTTAAGTGTTTAGTAATTTATTGGCGCAGTTTAGTAATGTTCCAGGGATGCAAGTGGGGGGATTGATCCATTTCCTGAACTTTTTACGCGAGCGTCTGCACGCGGCATCGAACATGTATGTGGGCTCGTCTGGAGAATAGGCTACAGAGTATCACCCCTAAAAAAACACATGTTTGACACTTTTTATGCTGAAATATCATCATCCGATTCTGGAAATGGAAAAAAAAATACAAATGAAAAAAAAAAATGGGGGGGGGGGGGGGACGGGACAATAAAAAGAGTGTTGTCCTCATTTCAGGAATTCTGGAAATATCCGGAAGTCTTAAATCCGTGATGATCTTACCTCTTCCATTCATGGTCAGTATCTGGTGTTTTAGATTTAGTTGGTACAAACAATGCCACTGATAGAGGGCCTTGCCAGTGTTCTATTGTCTTCTGTAAAATGTCAATCCTATCCATGGACACATGGGTTACCAAGGTTACAGCACCAATTTCCTGTCGGGAAAGAAAACATATTAGTATATTGTTAGATCGTGGATGGTGTGTGTTTAGGAGCTGGGAGTGTGTATGAATGAGGATTGGTGATTTTTTTCATATAAAGGTTTTGATTTAAATCAATTTCTTTGATTTTTAAAAATCTCAAGTACTAACATACCCTCTGAGTGTTTCTAAAATGTACAGAAGACACTTGACTTTCCTTTTTAAAATTGGACATTCCTATCAAAAGTGCAGAAATGCTATCCTTTGTTCACTATTCTTATTTGGGGGTAGGGGATATTCTCCATTATCACACTTGTCTAGTTCCATCTAATTTTGATAGAACAGGTGACATTTATGGTTATCAATAAACCCCATGTTTCAGTAGAATCATTACTTTACCTCTTCTCCGAGGTCGGATGTATATATCTGTTCTGAGGAGAATGATACTGGTTCCCGTTGCATTGATTCCTGCATATTATGTTGTTCTGGGCATGGGTCAACATAATGGCTTGGTTCTGACAGTCCATAGCCAGGTGCTTCCTCTGTATCATTGGGAAAGAAGACATCCAGAGTGAATGGTGAATAATGATGACCCCATGAAATATAGGTAGCCCCAGTCATATCTAAGTCATTTGCCGTTGACCACAAAGCAAAAATATTTTAACACATCAGTTTGTACACCCTACTCAACCATACACAAGATCATTCCTAGTAATTCCTAGTAAACCTGTGAGGCCGTGTAAGGATCATGATTTTAGGAATGATTTAGATACATTTTTCGAACCAAGTTGTTTGAGCTCCTTAGCTTTCGAGGTCATCACAATTCAGCGTAGTGTTTACTTCCCTCCACTTGTCACATGACCGCCTTTTGGGCGATCACATGACAGCAGGTCATCGTAGATGGTGGGTAGGTCGTAGCCAAGTAGCCTCCCAAGTGATCGCAAGAGAGGATCAGTTTTGGAAATGTTAGTTCAGAGAGGCCATCGAAATAGGACACAGAAACCGACCCTCAACTGAGACACCGGCTACGACCTACCCGCCATCTACGATGACCTGCTGTCATGTGATCGCCCAAAAGGTGGTCATGTGACAAGTAGAGGGAAGTAAACACTACGCTGAATTGTGATGACCCCGAAAAATACGGAGCTCAAACAACATGATTCGAAAAAGATATCTAAATTATTCCTAAGCGACTGTTGTTTACATTAGCAAATTTCCAAAGTTTGCAAAATGTTTCGCCCAATTTTTTGACTTGCAACTGTAAGAAACATGTTAAAACTTGCATTGAGTGTATTATGATAACATAAGTATGCAGGGGAATACCATGGGCAAATATTCTGTTTGATGGTATCATTTCAAGCAGGTACAGACATAAAGGGCTATATTTTGGCCATTTTGGTGATGGTGCAATCTGAAATTTGTTAACTTCATGTTGTTTGTTGTTGTCAACGGCATGTGACGTCATTCCGGGCCAACCTATAGTCCGATTTAGAACCCTTGGACAAAAACTAGTGCAAAAGGGATACCAAATGAAACACATACTACCATGCATCTCTGAGTGATTCCGTTGCATTATATTTTGGCAGGAATGCATAGATATCAGGGATTAGGATTCAAACTATAGTTGTGTTAGGCAAAATAATAAAGGTTGTTTCCAATAGCAAGCCTGAAAAGTCAAATGCTAAATGCGGTTGGGTTTTTGCTTCTTTTTTTCACGTCTTGAAATAAGGAAAAATACATTTTGTTTCCTGCTAATTGTGAATGGTGTATCAAGGGTGGGAGCTAGTTCCAGGAAATTGAGTCCCACCCGAAAATGTTGAGTCCTGGGAACAAAAATCACCATCCCCAAACCAGGAGATAAACGATCAACAAAATATTAATAAGCTTACTATAAAAATCACTAAATCACTCATTTTTAATGCAAATTTATAGTGGAGATTCACTTAAAATGGGTTAATTTAGTCAAATCTGTGCATTTTTATACTCTTATACGCTTGCTAAAACATGATTTTTGCTGCAGATTTTTACTTCCGTGTTTGCAGTAGTGTTGCCATCTTGAAACATTGGAACACAATTTTGACGAAAGATGGCGCCCTAACGATAGATTTGTTTCCATTTTTTCCAAAAGTAAGGATTACTTAGGTTACTGATAATTCATTCTACATCTGTAATGGTTAGAACAACCTCCTCAATGATCCATGCAGCTGGGAACTACATCTGAAATCATATATTAAAACCACTGTTGTCAATGATAACTTCCAACCCATTGCATTCAAGAAACAAGGTTTCTTTTACAAAAGCGATCCACCATTCAGATAGAGTTTTAGTTTTTGTTATTCATGGGAACATCAAGTCTAGTGTATTACTCGATTCGAAGTTAAATATTTAGTATGAAAAAACTTACTGATGAGAGGTTTGACAATAACATCTAGAAACTTGACTGAGCCTTGGTATCCATAGCAACAGAGCATCACTGTAACACTTTTCAAATACTTGTCCACAGGAATAATCTGAAATCAAAATCAAACCCAAACGTGAACGAATTACTCCTTAACCACACTGGATAAGTTGCATTATACAGGGTGTCTCAGAATGATCTATACCGAGGTAATATGATTTTTTTCGGTTTGAACTTGATTGAAATTGTCCAAATCGATTTTATATATCTTGCGCAAACGCCCAACTTTCTTAGGAATTTTAGATTTTGAAAATCTGCCATTTCTGATGGAAAATACAGACTTTTTTGTAACGATAGTAGATTTCAAGTTTTTGTCAAAATGATCCATTATGATAATCTTATAACCATTCTAAACATTGAATTATTTCTGAAATGTTATTCGCATTATTCTTGCACCCTCTTCTTATTTTTATTAGATTTTTGATAACAATTGATTGTTGTGTGCATAGGAAACAAAGCTTTGATTGAATAGGGCAAGATTTGTTTTGCTTGAGTGCTTTTAAACGTCCTTTCTTTGGCAGGAGTTTTGAATATAACTTATGAGGTGTGGGGTTCATTGTTTGAAATGCTGGTAGTGCTTAGAGAGAATAGCTGTAAAGATGAATTATGTGAGCAAAAATATGAAAACAGTTTTACATCAATTTTCGACAAAAGAGATCTCATTGAAATTAACGTAATAAGTAGGAAACATTTCGTACAAGTGTTTAAATTTGAAACACTATTTGTTTTATATTTTTTATATATTTTTGAAACCCGGTATAGATTATCCTGAGACACCCTGTAGTATATTCATATTTACTGGACGATTTATTCCAGATTTGGACCTATCATGACGATTACAATAGATCAATCATCACGATTACAGCATTGTCCGATGATTGGTTTTGCTGCAATATAATGGACTTCAAAGTATTAAGCAACATCGGCAAAAAAGATCAGAAATGAGGGCGCCTCGCCATGCCAAATGTGCCTTAATTAAGAAGTAGGCGGAACTGAATGTACTTTACAGTATGGTACATTCTGTATCACGGTACACCAGCATTTTAAATCTAGAAGAATATTCAATATAACTTTTAAGGCTTAATCCTGATCTCAAACTGTACACATACATGTAATGCAGGGGTAGCATATTTGATATTATTTGCTTTTTCTGAACAATTTGAAACTGAGGTATTGCGATATAGACATTTTTCACACACAAATTTTGCAAATAGAATAAAAAAATAAAAAAATAACAACAACATGAATATGTTAATTACCTTGTCAAGTTCTGCTTTCATATATGGATGAGTTCCAGTTGGAAAGTCTAATCTAGAAAATAAAGAGCAACAATGTGTTAATAGTTTAAGGAATCCTGTTGTTTTTGGTTTATTTTACATTTAGAGGTATATATGCAAGGATCAAATAAACAGGGTTTTTTTTACCGGGTGCTACATTTTTCTAAATAGTAGTGCATGGTTCACAGGGATTTGTTGAAAAACAGGAGCTACTTTTAGTCTACTGGGAGCTAACTTTTTATTAAGTCAGATAAGGCATACATTTGTTTCGTTCTGTAGACGGTACAGTAGTATTCTATGCCATGATCGATCATGGATGATCACACAATGATACGATCACCGTAGTAAATCACCTCATGAATATCAATTAGCTCATTATCGGCAGTGAAACGCTAGGGGAATTTTCAACTGAGATCAACTGGTGATGGAAAACTCCATGTGCAGAATTTTGTAAATGATAATTGGCATGTGCTGTTTTTGGAATACCTTCAGAAGGAACCATTCCAGCTTAAAAAAGTTATAAAATATAATTAGTGTTTTTGTATGTATACCGTGTTTTGCTTACGGGTCACAGGTTATATGTGCGTTACTGTGTAACAATCGCATTGCCTAGTGTTCATATTGAGTACTTGATACAGGATTTGAAAAGAAGAAAAAAAGTAAATCTAACCGACCGACCCGACTTCTTTTTGGGCATATACAGGGTGAGTCAAAAAGAAGTTTACCCGGATTGGTGATGTTTTAAAAATTAAAAAAATGACACTCGAGAGTTCAGTAAAGCATATATTTAACAAGCATTCTCTCCTGCTTATTAGGAAAAACGAATGACACAAATTGATTATTGCTAAGAGGAGTTATGCCCATTTTAATAAAGGTACTCATTTTGCAAGCTGTCCACGGAATACTTGACAAAACAAATGTAAAGTAAGCATTCCATGGACAGCTACAAACATGAGCGCTTTCAGTAAAACTGGAATAACTTCTCTTAGGAATGATCAATTTGCTTCATTGATTTTCTCTAATAAGCAGCAGAGTATGTTTGGTAAATAAATGCTTTACTGAACTTTTAAGTGTCATTTATTTGTTTTGAAAAACATCACCAATCTCGGTCAATAGGGAAGTACGCAGCTAAAATGCATACTTTACATTTGTTTGGTCAAGTATTCTGTGGACAGCTTGCAAAATGAGTACCTTTATTAAAATAGACATAACTTCTCTAAGCAATGCTCAATTTGTGTCATTCCTTTTTCCTAATAAGCAGGAGAGAATGCTTGTTAAATATATGCTTTACTGAACTCTCGAGTGTCATTTGTTTGTTTTTTAAAACATCACCAATCCGGGTAAACTTCTTTTTGACTCACCCTGTATGGACAAGCAAACCATTTATTTTTGTTGGCCTAATGAGAGCGAGATGGGCACTCTGTGCGCGAGCTTAAGATGCTCGGCGCGAGTCTTTACTTCTTTATTTTACTGAAAGCCCATTATCCCACCTTCTTACTATGTTACTTGTCATTAATACAATACTTATAGAGGAAAACATAACCTAGGTATGTCAAAACTAGAAAAAATGTGGTTTTCTTATGCCAAAAAAAGAAGGTATGTCTCACATACATTGGGGGTGGGGGTGGGGGGGGGGGGGGGGTTCTAGGAGTGTGTTGAGCCAGAGCGTTCTAGGAGTGTGTTGAACCAGAGCGATGTTATTATTAGTAAGGCCAAATAAAAAACCAGTTTACCTCAGACGAATGAGAGCATAGCTTTTAAAATTTGCATTTCACTGCATAACTTTTTTTCTCCATTTTTTCCCCTTTTGTAATTGTAGTGTGAGCCAAGTTGTGACCGCATGGAATGGGTTTTTTTCTTTCTGGACTATGCTTCTTTAAAACATCAAATTTCCTGCTTCACAGAGCCCATCTCATGTTGAAAATAAAATTTTAAAAACGCTGGCATTTTTTACTTTAAAAAAATCTCATTTCGCATAGCCTTTTCAGGTTTCTTCTGAGACAAGTTTGGTGTTTATTTGCCTTATAGCGTCCAACACAGAATTTACATTCACATTGGATCTAATTCTGCAACTTTGTGTACTTTATTTTGATTCAATAGGTCGATACACTGTGGCACCTTATTATTTTGGGTTTAGTAAACGCAGGTAACTGATTATATATCTTTCTAAATCCATAATCAATGTCCAAAGTACAACTATGTTGTATTAAATTTGAACAGGTTTTTAAATAACCCACAAAAAGAAATGAAATATACTGCTTCATTTACGCTAATATCTCTTGAAAATACCCCCCCCCCCCCCCCGCAAAGCTTCCCTTGTTATATAGGCCTAAATATAAGTATCCCACAAATTTGTGCTATGTTTAGGCCTTTCCATCCCCTACCATTTTGACTGTTCAGTGTGTGTGAATGCCTATCCCCTACCATTTTGAATGTTCAGTGTTGGTGAATGCCTATCCCCTACCATTATTTTGACTGTTCAGTGTGGGTGAATGCCTATCCCCTACCATTTTGACTGTTCAGTGTGGGTGAATGCCTATCCCCTACCATTTTGAATGTTCAGTGTTGGTGAATGCCTATCCCCTACGATTTTGACTGTTCAGTGTTGGTGAATGCCTATCCCCTACCATTTTGACTGTTCAGTGTCGGTGAATGCCTATCCCCTACCATTTTGACTGTTTAGTGTGGGTGAATGCCTATCCCCTACCATTTTGACTGTTCAGTGTCGGTGAATGCCTATCCTCTACCATTTTGACTGTTCAGTGTGTGTGAATGCCTATCCTCTACCATTTTGACTGTTCAGTGTTGGTGAATGCCTATCCCCTACCATTTTGACTGTTCAGTGTCGGTGAATGCCTACCCCCTACCATTTTGACTGTTCAGTGTCGGTGAATGCCTATCCTCTACCATTTTGACTGTTCAGTGTGTGTGAATGCCTATCCTCTACCATTTTGACTGTTCAGTGTTGGTGAATGCCTATCCCCTACCATTTTGATTGTTCAGTGTCGGTGAATGCCTATCCCCTACCATTTTGACTGTTCAGTGTCGGTGAATGCCTATCCTCTACCATTTTGACTGTTTAGTGTGGGTGAATGCCTATCCCCTACCATTTTGAATGTTCAGTGTGGGTGAATGCCTATCCCTACCATTATTTTGACTGTTCAGTGTGGGTGAATGCCTATCCCCTACCATTTTGAATGTTCAGTGTGGGTGAATGCCTATCCCTACCATTATTTTGACTGTTCAGTGTGGGTGAATGCCTATCCCCTACCATTTTGACTGTTCAGTGTCGGTGAATGCCTATCCCCTACCATTTTGACTGTTCAGTGTGTGTGAATGCCTATCCCCTACCATTTTGACTGTTCAGTGTGGGTGAATGCCTATCCCCTACCATTTTGACTGTTCAGTGTCGGTGAATGCCTATCCCCTACCATTTTGACTGTTCAGTGTCGGTGAATGCCTATCCCCTACCATTTTGACTGTTCAGTGTGTGTGAATGCCTATCCCCTACCATTTTGACTGTTCAGTGTGTGTGAATGCCTATCCCCTACCATTTTGACTGTTCAGTGTCGGTGAATGCCTATCCCCTACCATTTTGACTGTTTAGTGTGGGTGAATGGTGAATGCCCACCCCTACCATTTTGACTGTTCAGTGTGGGTGAATGCCTATCCCCTACCATTTTGAATGTTCAGTGTGGGTGAATGCCTATCCCTACCATTATTTTGACTGTTCAGTGTGGGTGAATGCCTATCCCCTACCATTTTGACTGTTCAGTGTGGGTGAATGCCTATCCCCTACCATTTTGACTGTTCAGTGTCGGTGAATGCCTATCCCCTACCATTTTGACTGTTCAGTGTGTGTGAATGCCTATCCCCTACCATTTTGACTGTTCAGTGTGTGTGAATGCCTATCCCCTACCATTTTGACTGTTCAGTGTCGGTGAATGCCTATCCCCTACCATTTCGACTGTTCAGTGTGGGTGAATGCCTATATCCTACCATTTTGACTGTTCAGTGTGTGTGAATGCCTATCCCCTACCATTTTGACTGTTCAGTGTCGGTGAATGCCTATCCCCTACCATTTCGACTGTTCAGTGTGGGTGAATGCCTATATCCTACCATTTTGACTGTTCAGTGTGGGTGAATGCCTATCCCCTACCATTTTGACTGTTCAGTGTGGGTGAATGCCTATCCCCTACCATTTTGAATGTTCAGTGTTGGTGAATGCCTATCCCCTACCATTTTGACTGTTCAGTGTTGGTGAATGCCTATCCCCTACCATTTTGACTGTTCAGTGTCGGTGAATGCCTATCCCCTACCATTTTGACTGTTTAGTGTGGGTGAATGGTGAATGCCCACCCCCTACCATTTTGACTGTTCAGTGTCGGTGAATGCCTATCCTCTACCATTTTGACTGTTTAGTGTGGGTGAATGGTGAATGCCCACCCCCTACCATTTTGACTGTTCAGTGTGGGTGAATGCCTATCCCCTACCATTTTGAATGTTCAGTGTGGGTGAATGCCTATCCCTACCATTATTTTGACTGTTCAGTGTGGGTGAATGCCTATCCCCTACCATTTTGACTGTTCAGTGTGGGTGAATGCCTATCCCCTACCATTTTGACTGTTCAGTGTCGGTGAATGCCTATCCCCTACCATTTTGACTGTTCAGTGTCGGTGAATGCCTATCCCCTACCATTTTGACTGTTCAGTGTGTGTGAATGCCTATCCCCTACCATTTTGACTGTTCAGTGTGTGTGAATGCCTATCCCCTACCATTTTGACTGTTCAGTGTGTGTGAATGCCTATCCCCTACCATTTTGACTGTTCAGTGTCGGTGAATGCCTATCCCCTACCATTTCGACTGTTCAGTGTGGGTGAATGCCTATATCCTACCATTTTGACTGTTCAGTGTGTGTGAATGCCTATCCCCTACCATTTTGACTGTTCAGTGTCGGTGAATGCCTATCCCCTACCATTTCGACTGTTCAGTGTGGGTGAATGCCTATATCCTACCATTTTGACTGTTCAGTGTGGGTGAATGCCTATCCCCTACCATTTTGACTGTTCAGTGTGGGTGAATGCCTATCCCCTACCATTTTGAATGTTCAGTGTTGGTGAATGCCTATCCCCTACCATTTTGACTGTTCAGTGTTGGTGAATGCCTATCCCCTACCATTTTGACTGTTCAGTGTCGGTGAATGCCTATCCCCTACCATTTTGACTGTTTAGTGTGGGTGAATGGTGAATGCCCACCCCCTACCATTTTGACTGTTCAGTGTCGGTGAATGCCTATCCTCTACCATTTTGACTGTTTAGTGTGGGTGAATGGTGAATGCCCACCCCCTACCATTTTGACTGTTCAGTGTGGGTGAATGCCTATCCCCTACCATTTTGAATGTTCAGTGTGGGTGAATGCCTATCCCTACCATTATTTTGACTGTTCAGTGTGGGTGAATGCCTATCCCCTACCATTTTGACTGTTCAGTGTGGGTGAATGCCTATCCCCTACCATTTTGACTGTTCAGTGTCGGTGAATGCCTATCCCCTACCATTTTGACTGTTCAGTGTCGGTGAATGCCTATCCCCTACCATTTTGACTGTTCAGTGTGTGTGAATGCCTATCCCCTACCATTTTGACTGTTCAGTGTGTGTGAATGCCTATCCCCTACCATTTTGACTGTTCAGTGTCGGTGAATGCCTATCCCCTACCATTTTGACTGTTTAGTGTGGGTGAATGGTGAATGCCCACCCCCTACCATTTTGACTGTTCAGTGTGGGTGAATGCCTATCCCCTACCATTTTGAATGTTCAGTGTGGGTGAATGCCTATCCCTACCATTATTTTGACTGTTCAGTGTGGGTGAATGCCTATCCCCTACCATTTTGACTGTTCAGTGTGGGTGAATGCCTATCCCCTACCATTTTGACTGTTCAGTGTCGGTGAATGCCTATCCCCTACCATTTTGACTGTTCAGTGTGTGTGAATGCCTATCCCCTACCATTTTGACTGTTCAGTGTGTGTGAATGCCTATCCCCTACCATTTTGACTGTTCAGTGTCGGTGAATGCCTATCCCCTACCATTTCGACTGTTCAGTGTGGGTGAATGCCTATATCCTACCATTTTGTCTGTTTAGTGTGGGTGAATGCCTATCCCCTACCATTTTGACTGTTCAGTGTCGGTGAATGCCTATCCCCTACCATTTTGACTGTTCAGTGTCGGTGAATGCCTATCCCCTACCATTTTGACTGTTTAGTGTGGGTGAATGGTGAATGCCCACCCCCTACCATTTTGACTGTTCAGTGTGGGTGAATGCCTATCCCCTACCATTTTGACTGTTCAGTGTCGGTGAATGCCTATCCCCTACCATTTTGACTGTTTAGTGTGGGTGAATGGTGAATGCCCACCCCCTACCATTTTGAATGTTCAGTGTTGGTGAATGCCTTTACCCCCTACCATTATTTTGAATGTTCAGTGTGGGTGAATGCCTATCCCCTACCATTTTGACTGTTCAGTGTCGGTGAATGCCTATCCCCTACCATTTCGACTGTTCAGTGTGGGTGAATGCCTATATCCTACCATTTTGACTGTTCAGTGTGTGTGAATGCCTATCCCCTACCATTTTGACTGTTCAGTGTCGGTGAATGCCTATCCCCTACCATTTCGACTGTTCAGTGTGGGTGAATGCCTATATCCTACCATTTTGACTGTTCAGTGTGGGTGAATGCCTATCCCCTACCATTTTGACTGTTCAGTGTGGGTGAATGCCTATCCCCTACCATTTTGAATGTTCAGTGTTGGTGAATGCCTATCCCCTACCATTTTGACTGTTCAGTGTTGGTGAATGCCTATCCCCTACCATTTTGACTGTTCAGTGTCGGTGAATGCCTATCCCCTACCATTTTGACTGTTTAGTGTGGGTGAATGGTGAATGCCCACCCCCTACCATTTTGACTGTTCAGTGTCGGTGAATGCCTATCCTCTACCATTTTGACTGTTTAGTGTGGGTGAATGGTGAATGCCCACCCCCTACCATTTTGACTGTTCAGTGTGGGTGAATGCCTATCCCCTACCATTTTGAATGTTCAGTGTGGGTGAATGCCTATCCCTACCATTATTTTGACTGTTCAGTGTGGGTGAATGCCTATCCCCTACCATTTTGACTGTTCAGTGTGGGTGAATGCCTATCCCCTACCATTTTGACTGTTCAGTGTCGGTGAATGCCTATCCCCTACCATTTTGACTGTTCAGTGTGGGTGAATGGTGAATGCCCACCCCCTACCATTTTGACTGTTCAGTGTGGGTGAATGCCTATCCCCTACCATTTTGAATGTTCAGTGTGGGTGAATGCCTATCCCTACCATTATTTTGACTGTTCAGTGTGGGTGAATGCCTATCCCCTACCATTTTGACTGTTCAGTGTGGGTGAATGCCTATCCCCTACCATTTTGACTGTTCAGTGTCGGTGAATGCCTATCCCCTACCATTTTGACTGTTCAGTGTGTGTGAATGCCTATCCCCTACCATTTTGACTGTTCAGTGTGTGTGAATGCCTATCCCCTACCATTTTGACTGTTCAGTGTCGGTGAATGCCTATCCCCTACCATTTCGACTGTTCAGTGTGGGTGAATGCCTATATCCTACCATTTTGTCTGTTTAGTGTGGGTGAATGCCTATCCCCTACCATTTTGACTGTTCAGTGTCGGTGAATGCCTATCCCCTACCATTTTGACTGTTCAGTGTCGGTGAATGCCTATCCCCTACCATTTTGACTGTTTAGTGTGGGTGAATGGTGAATGCCCACCCCCTACCATTTTGACTGTTCAGTGTGGGTGAATGCCTATCCCCTACCATTTTGACTGTTCAGTGTCGGTGAATGCCTATCCCCTACCATTTTGACTGTTTAGTGTGGGTGAATGGTGAATGCCCACCCCCTACCATTTTGAATGTTCAGTGTTGGTGAATGCCTTTACCCCCTACCATTATTTTGAATGTTCAGTGTGGGTGAATGCCTATCCCCTACCATTTTGACTGTTCAGTGTGGGTGAATGCCTATCCCCTACCATTTTGACTGTTCAGTGTCTGTGAATGCCTATCCCCTACCAATTTGACTGTTCAGTGTCGGTGAATGCCTATCCCCTACCATTTTGACTGTTCAGTGTGTGTGAATACCTTTCCCCTACCATTTTGACTGTTCAGTGTGTGTGAATGCCTATCCCCTACCATTTTGACTGTTCAGTGTCGGTGAATGCCTATCCCCTACCATTTTGACTGTTTAGTGTGGGTGAATGGTGAATGCCTATCCCCTACCATTTCGACTGTTCAGTGTGGGTGAATGCCTATCCCCTACCATTTTGAATGTTCAGTGTTGGTGAATGCCTATCCCCTACCATTTTGAATGTTCAGTGTTGGTGAATGCCTTTATCCCCTACCATTATTTTGACTGTTCAGTGTGGGTGAATGCCTATCCCCTACCATTTTGACTGTTCAGTGTGGGTGAATGCCTATCCCCTACCATTTTGAATGTTCAGTGTTGGTGAATGCCTTTATCCCCTACCATTATTTTGACTGTTCAGTGTGGGTGAATGCCTATCCCCTACCATTTTGACTGTTCAGTGTGGGTGAATGCCTATCCCCTACCATTTTGAATGTTCAGTGTTGGTGAATGCCTTTATCCCCTACCATTATTTTGACTGTTCAGTGTGGGTGAATGCCTATCCCCTACCATTTTGACTGTTCAGTGTGGGTGACTGCCTATCCCCTACCATTTTGATTGTTCAGTGTGGGTGAATGCCTATCCCCTACCATTTTGACTGTTCAGTGTGGGTGAATGCCTATCCCCTACCATTTTGACTGTTCAGTGTCGGTGAATGCCTATCCCCTACCATTTTGACTGTTCAGTGTCGGTGAATGCCTATCCCCTACCATTTCGACTGTTCAGTGTCGGTGAATGCCTATATCCTACCATTTTGACTGTTCAGTGTGGGTGACTGCCTATCCCCTACCATTTTGATTGTTCAGTGTGGGTGAATGCCTATCCCCTACCATTTTGACTGTTCAGTGTGGGTGAATGCCTATCCCCTACCATTTTGACTGTTCAGTGTCGGTGAATGCCTATCCCCTACCATTTTGAATGTTCAGTGTCGGTGAATGCCTATCCCTACCATTTCGACTGTTCAGTGTCGGTGAATGCCTATATCCTACCATTTTGACTGTTCAGTGTGGGTGACTGCCTATCCCCTACCATTTTGATTGTTCAGTGTCGGTGAATGCCTATCCCCTACCATTTTGACTGTTCAGTGTGGTTGAATGCCTATCCTCTACCATTTTGACTGTTCAGTGTCGGTGAATGCCTATCCCCTACCATTTTGACTGTTCGGTGTGGGTGAATGCCTATCCCCTACCATTTTGACTGTTCAGTGTGGGTAAATGCCTATCCCCTACCATTTTGACTGTTCGGTGTGGGTGAATGCCTATCCCCTACCATTTTGACTGTTCAGTGTGGATGCATCATACTTATAGATCTTGATTCCTATTTAGGGCAGGGTATCTAAAAGTAAAATCTAAACATTGCTACTATGATAGTGTCGTGTACATGTACACAGGAGGGTTATTCCACTGGGCAGAGTGTAGTCAAATGTACCCAGAGGTATATATTATTATATACTTGAAAATATTTCAGGGTAGGGAAAAAGCTCAACATGGTTGGAAAAAGTGGGGAAGAAACTCAGTCAAATGTGAGAGAAAAAGAGGGGAAAGGTGGAAAAGTTAGGAATGAAAAAAGGAAAATGGAGAAAAAAGGGTAGAGTAGGGTGGAGAAAAAGGCCTAAGAAGTTGGATGGCAAGGGGGAAATCGTTATTTTGTAATGGGGATATGTATCGTTGAAAAGATGAAGAAGTTCATTTAACTTCAACACATTGTTTATGAAACGAAAACTGTCAATATAATATCAATTTAGCGGGCTGGATTTTAAAACATGTCCTTGTACAACAGTCACCCCAAAGAGTTTATTGGGTGCACTGCTCGGGCAGTGCCCTACTTTTTTTCCTTTCCTTTCATGGAACGCTGATCTAAATGGACTGCGACGGATACAAATTGAGTACACCCTTTTAGGGCGACCCTCTACGGCCGGCGCTCTATACAGTTGGATTTTGACATTTGGAAAACTAGTATTATACCCACTGTTTACAACTCACCAGGGCTCAAATTACATCGCGGCCATCGCGGCCATTGCCGCGATGCCCTCGCATCTGGCCGCGATGCCCTCGGATCAGTAAAAAATTCACGGCCATAATGGCCGTGCCCTATTTTTAACAGAGGCCGTGTGTGCCCTTGGTTTGGCCTTGGTGCCCCAGAACATGGCCTCGGTGCCCTTCGAAATGGTATATTCTTAAGGCCAAAGTGGCCGTGCCCCTAAAATGACGAAATTTGAGGCCTGCGACTCACATATGTCACAAAGCACAAAAACAGTCCCTTTCTTTAGTGCATACAAATCAACCTTTTTGCAGTTAAAACCAGTTTAAACAGTGTTAAACAGGTTTTGAACATGTTTAGCAAAATTACATCATTCTAGGCAAATAGTAATGAATATAATAAAAGCTGCTGTAAAATCCAATTGATAACATGCTTGTAGTGATTTGAGTAAGATAATCTTATCATCAAATACTAAAAGCATATGGCAGCTATTTCACAGTAAGTTGGTTTCCTTTCAAGCCTCTTTCAACCAATGATGTTTGTTTAAATAAACACTGAGGGCCGTATTCTCGTACTAAACACGGTTTTAGCTTAAAACCGTGTTTAACTATTATTATGCAGTTCGCATTTTCCGTCCTATACTTGCAATGCATTAGTAAAGACCTATTATTCTGCACATTGTGTCACTGGAGCGATATTGGTTGACCAATATCCTTCCAACTTGGTCAGTTGGTTACCTGCATGAATACACTTTAAGCGTGTATTAATATGCCAATTGCATAAGTAGCAGTCACAAAATGCAGTAGAGACTATTTTTTTTGAATTTTGTCTTTTTTAATTTTTGAAATCTTTTTTTGATTTTTTTTTTAAAAAAAATTGCAATTTTTTTGAGAAATGTTTGGGATTTAAACCAAAAAAAATTGAGGAATTTTTTTTAATTGTCTGTACTTGGAAGAAAAAAATTGTTATTGATATTTTTACAATATTATGGTGATTTTTTTTTTTTTTGTCAAGTCAGATTCTCACTGCATAATAATGATAAAATTGGATGGATTCTTTCGCATGATACACAAATATATTGGTCTCGCTATGAGTTTTAAAATCATTGTGCTCGACTGCGTCTCGCATAATATTTTTTAAAACTCATAGCTCGACCAATATCTTTGTGTATCATGCTCAATCCATCCAATTTTATATCAAACACGTGTCTAACTTAAACATGAGTTTATCCTCTAAACGACGTGTTTAAAGAACATTAAGTGGTGTTTACATTTTTTATTAATTTTCTATTTACTTCAGAATTCAAGATGAACATTAAAAATTGCCATTGTTGTTGTTTCTACTAACAAAAACACAGCAAAACTTGATTAAAACAATACCATCGCTATTTATTGAAAAACGCCCTCTATGCAAATATGGTTCGCGATATGTATCACACGTAATGCAGGGGGATACGTCTGACGTAATATGCTGATCTAGCGGAGATCAGCATTTTTGAATCGACGTTTTGTTGTACAAAGAGGGCTGATTTTTCTTAATCCTTATATGTGTAAGTTCATGCATGTAATACAATTGTAAAAATATACAAATCCCAGTTTTTATCATATATTTTTGTAAATGAGGGCGCTGCCTCCACCATATCTCTTAATGCCCCTTTAACAAAACACGTTTTAAACTCTGCAAATCTCGTTCTATGAAAATAGAATAAACCCGAAGCACAATGGCATGATCACACACATGTATAAAAGGATGATTTTCATCAATTAAAAGATGGCATTCATTTTAGTCTTCTTTTAATGTTTTTAAATGATTTTTTCGGCCAATATTCCATGTTATTTATTGGTATGGTACATCATTGATAGGGATATTTCACCCGATCCCGATCTGATCAGGCTTAATCTAACTTTTTTGATCGGTACCGATAGACTATAATAGTTGCAGAACTCGGAAACCCAAATTTGTTTTTGTTTTTGATACACAGTGTCAGTGTGTTGTGGGAGCCTTTGGAGCTGCTCTCACTCAAAGAATTAGTTCAGCACGATTTCATCAAAGTGTTTTATGTCGCTATCACCAACTTGATGTCATGTTTATTTGTGGGGCCTCCCCTCGATCTGGGGTTAAACCTTTAAATAAATAAAAATGGCTCCTGGGCCCTATTGCATAAAAGTTGAGAATAAACTTAAGTGAACTTAGGAAGAGTTATTCTAACTCTTCTTAAGCTTGGTTTAAGAAAAATATTTAGGAATTCTTCCCAAATTGAGCTTCATGATGAAGGGCTAAGTTCTAAAGCTTAACCTAGGTTCTATATCATGAAGATCAACTCACAAATTCTTAAACAAACTTCCTAATAAGAGTTGAAAACTTAAGAAGAATAACTATACTTAAGATGAATATTATCTTAAATGCCATAGGGCCCTGGTTCTATACTTTACTGTGCAAAGTTTGAAAAACACCAGGAGCCAGAAATTGGCAACCAGTGGGTAAACAAGAAATGTCTTTAAAAAAGACAACGCCTCAGCTTAAACAAACAAAGATTTCTGTTTCAATTGGTTGGGTGTAAGGTTTTCACAAATTATTCAAAGGAAATGTTAAAGGTGTTAAAGTGTAAAAATAAATTTGTTTTGGCATGTGTGAAGCTTTCTTTTTATCCCCCACCCCCCCCCCCCCCCCCCCGCCAAAATAAATGTGTATGTAAAGCAATGTAATGTAACATAAAGTAACCTAACGTAACGTAAAGTAACCTAACGTAAAGTAGCGTAAAGTAAGGTAACTTAAAGTAACGTAAGGTAAGGTAGCGTAAAGTAACATTATGTAAAGTAACGTAAAGTAACCTAAGTAACATAACGTAATGTACAGTAACGTAAGTTCCGTAACATAAAGTTCCCCTACCCCCATGAATTGCATAAACAATTTTATGCAAAATCAATTTTGAAATTGGATTAAAACGTTGTCTAAAATATTGAAAGTAAAGAACCCATTCGTAAACATTTTCATTGGACAGGGTTTTTCTCCATAAAACACATTTCTTTCTCTTTTCTACTTGAAAATGTCTTTATTCTACTGCCCTGTATAACAAGACATTATTTTATCACCCTGTATAACTAGACACTGTAAAAAATTCCATTGGAAATTACTATACTACATTCATTCCAATATTAAATGAGAAGTCTTTAAAACATATTTCTTTCTCTTTTCTACTTAAAAGGTCTTTATTCTACCACCCTGTATAACAAGACATTATTTTATCACCCTGTATAGACACTGTAACAAATTCCACTGGAAATTATTGATAATCGATGATCGATAGTTTAATATCGGCTGAATCGGCACAACTTTTGCTCTCAACCCTTCATTATGAATAGAATTTCCCAGAAATCCACCCCTATCCGTCAATGGAACCATTAGCTGCTTCATATGCTAATGAAGTAAATGTATAGAAAATCTCATTATGAATAGCTTGAGTGAACTTGTGAAACGAATCTGTGTCAAACAAAACACCTACTTCGCGTCTTGATTTGGTTGGTACGTTTCTGTCATGACTAACAGCTCGTGACTTTAGTGATGACACGCCATTTCCGTCGGTCAGCAGCCAATCGATAAATGATAGAAAAGTAGGTTGCCCAACCAGATTTTTTTTATTCTGTCAAACAATCTTGATTTCGGCCGGCCTGGTCTGCGTGCACCCTCAATCTTGCCCTGCATGATCACCTTCTCTAGACAGTTTCCTTGGTGTCAGGCAATATGACAGATTTTAGAGTTTGGGTAAAAGTCTACATTTATGTCTACATTTGTAGCCCATTTCCTTCACCTTCCCATCAACTCTGGTTTGAGCGTCATCTGAAGGTGAGGAGCTGGACTGATTAGGGTGCCCGTTACTTTCCCCTCCGGGACCAGAGCACTGTCCGGACAGGGGTCAGACCCCCACCCTTTTTATTTTTGCCCCACCCTTTTTACAGAGCCACCCTTTTATTTTGGAATGTTCAACCCCCACCCTTTATACCGAAAAGGGGACATTTTGATCATTTTGTGCATTCAAATTTGAAAAGGCTCTCATTGGAAGAAAGTGACAGAAACATCCCGGGACACGTTTTTTTTTTGGGGGGGGGGGGGGGGCGGTCCCAGGATTCCTGAAATTATTCATAAAAAAAAAAATTGAAAAAAAGGGGAAAAAAGCTTAAGTTTAAAAACCACCATTTGAATGGATTTATTTCATCAAATCAGTGCATTTTTGGTACTCTTATGCTCCCTAAAATGTGATATTACGCAGAGTACGACACTTTCGTAGCTCGCTGTGAGTTTCCATTTTGAAAAAATGTCACGATTTCAACAATAGATGGCGCTATATAATAACAAACACAATCCCTGCTCAATTTAAAGATGGCGACTTTTTAATTTTGAAGTATATCAGACCCGATATCGGTTACATATTTATGATATAACTAGCGCTAGCGAGCCGACAAGGTCGGTATTTTGATTATTTTGATGATCGCTGAGAAACCCCCACCCTTTTTATTTTATCTCCACGCTTTATACAGCTACACCCTTTATATCAGAAATATTCTGACCCCCACCCTTTTGTTGATTTTTTGATTTCTGAAGTCCCACCCTTTATAAAGCGTGCCCTCTGGGACCAGAGGTACCACCTTGGTTTGCTGGGCTGGTGGCTGCCTCATCATTGTGACTTTTCATCATTCAAGTTTTCAGGGGTAACAATAATGAGGTGGGAACCCAGGTCCTTCCTCATCAGTAATGCCATCTAACTTGGCAAGTACCACCAGCCGTTGTCCTACTATTTTCAGGATCCTCAGCCTGCTGGAGTGTATTCGTTATTGTTGGCCCATCAGGGGAGCTCGTCCGCTTAGAATACTACCGCAACCTTGCTGAGCCGTTGTCTTATTTTGACATTCTAATTATAGTATTTTATTTGCAGGTACACATACACAGTGGTCAGTGGGTGATCAAACTTCAAATCAAATAAGTTCAAAGTCATTTTGGTCCACATCAGTGATAGAAGCAACACTACTAACGTGGGGATCATATCAACCGAAGCAAGCATTCTGTGTGGTGAGTCTTTGAAATCTTTTTGACCATAAGACCAGGACATTGTGGTTTAAAAATATGTTCTCAAGATGTCTTTTGAATTGTGTATTTACAGCTAGGTCATGTATGTTGATTAAACAAATTGTTTTCCTTAAATGGAAAGAATTGGGATGAAGGCTTGGTTGGTTAAATTTGTATTAGGGGTTGTGAAAACAATACTATACATTTTGTATCTTTACAGTTTCCCTGTACAATGATTTATTTTGGCATTTAAAGGAAATCTGTGCCATGGAACTTTAGCGCTCAGATATGTAGCATTAATATTATACAGATCACTTCTGTAAATTTTTAAAAGTACCGCGTAAAGACAAAATCGGCTTTAGACAAAAACCCAATCACATGTTTGGACGTCGCCATATTGATCAAAGCTATGACGAAAGACTTACGAGATGTCCGCATCTGTTTCATGTATCGATATTATCGATTTATGCATTGAATTCCTATGTGATACCCTCCAGCAACCTGTTGCTGATGAGGCGGTTTTAGTTACAATAACATCACAATACTGGGTATGGCTATCCCATCAGCACTTTTTGACAAATTTAAATTTGTTTAATTGAACATTATAGTTCTGTGTTCAATTATAATGGTCAATATACATCTATATACTAATTTTCGGTCCCTCGCCTGATTAGATAGTTCAATAATAATTTTACACTCGCGTCCCTCTTCAACTGAAAACGTGTGGTAATTGCGCCTCTAATACACGAGCTAATTAGATAGTTCAATGCCGTACTTTTCCCGTTTTCAGACATGCGCAGAAAAGATCACAGATGATAATCCGAAATGTTGAATTTCTTTTACTCGGGGTAGCTACTGTTCGGTCAAAAATTGTGGTTTTCGGAGTGAGTTATGACATAACATATGGTCTTCACCCAAAATATTTTCATCAGGGATATAGCTACATTTCTGTATGTGCGACCGTTTGTTATTCTTAAAGATCGCATGAGTAACAAGCATTTATACGGGACTATACGTTCGACAAATACAAATATTTTACGACATTTTCTAAATGTAAACAAAAACTTTTACACAGATCTTAAAGTGACACTTTCACATTAGTAACATAGATGAACGCGGAATTTGCTAACGTAGAAGAAACTGGCGGTACCATACTAACCGTTCCTATGTTGCCATGCTGCGCGACCGCGTTTAACATGGCGCACACGAATCGGCGCACACGAATCGGCGCACACGAATTGGCGCACACATAGTGACGCAGACAAAGTGTGTACGCGTTTGTGGCGCAAACTGTACTTTGTTTACGGGGCATGGTGAATGCAGGCAGTCCGTTGCTCCGCGGTAATGAGAGCATGCACAAACAAAACATTAATCATAAAGCCAGGGTATACATGTATAATACAAGACCTTTATTTTTATAAAGAAACTGGGAGCAAGGCGCAAACCGTATCCAAGATAACATGTATTAAACTTAGTGACGGAAGTGGCTGAAGGAAAATATTTGATGAAGTTACACATGCAATCATACCCTTATAGGCCTAAGCCACCCCTCCCCTGCACTTCCCTTACTTGATAATATGGATATAGTAGTAAGACACATTGGATAAACGGGATGTGCGGTATTTCCCCATCATACCCTAATAGCCACCTCCCCATCCCCCTCATTTCCCTTAGGGGAGAGCGGGGAGTGTTACACCCTAGGGGCAGGTTCGCCTACCACGTGAAGTTCTCATCATTGCGGCCACTGGTTGAATTTGACGAACACACAATATGTTCCGCTGTTTGTTGCGATCTTCCCATGCATGGTATGATGGCTGATCCCGGAATAATGTTTGTCAAATTATCATAAAAAAGGGTTTTATATCACAGAAGGGGATTTTCTTACATTTTTAATACGGTATTGATTTTTTTCTAAAGATATTCGTTAAGATTTTAATGTAAATCATCATTAGGTGGGTATGTGATAGTTTATGGTTTTGATGCAATTATAAACCCGTCATTGTATGTGGGACATGCATATGGTTATCGAGTCAATATACGGGGCACATATGATGGGGCATGTTCGCCAATGGAGATTTATTGTAATTGTAATTCACCCTCTGTAGCCTATTTGTAATTTTAAAAATAGCTATCTGAAATGGAGTAGCACTACAATTAGAAGTTAATATTCTATTTATTATAATTCTAAAATTCTAAATGAGTCATTCTGTAAACATGACCCACCCTGATATTGTGGACTCTCTCAAATTTAATTTGGAAGAAAATCACATTGCATACCAAATGGGTATTTGATACATACTACTTTATGAAGCCTATGGCGAACTTGCCTCGGCCTATGGACGAACCTGCCCCGGAGTCGGGGCAAGTTTACCATGACACTACTCTTTATCCTTTACTCATTCCTTTACAGTAAGGCCTAGGGTACTGAAATTGTGGTCGTATGTAGCCAAAATATCAATCTTTTAAGTAATGTCAATAGGTTCATTCAATCTTTTGACGTCTCTAGGCCATTTCAAATGAAAATGGGGCGAACACTCCCCGCTCTCCCCTACTTAATAATATGGATATAAGGGCACATGGGGCCGGGTATCTAAATGGAACGTGCGGTATTATATATCATGATTATTATAGGGTATCTGGATTAGTATTAAGGGCACCCGTGGTATCTGGATTGCGGGGGTTCACTATAAAATAATATAAAATTAAACGACCGACTATAATAAAACCCACTAACTATAACGCTCAGAACGTATGCCTAAAAGGAAATCGGGAGGGGAGGGGAGAATTAACAGCTAATTTTAAGTAACTTTGAGTTTTAACATTGAAATTCAACTTCTTATTATTTGGGGTACAAAATGGGTAGGAACTTAAGGTGACGGGGGGGGGGGGGGGGTAACTGGGGGTGGGGTCACGACTGGGGGATTCCCCTTGAACACCCCCCACCTCCCACCGTAGTGCCACCACTGCACATGGGGGTAGGTCTACCTGCTGGATTAAAGGTCACATGGGGGTACCCACCCATTATGTGTTCTATATATTAAGGCAATCCAGATACTCTTAATATTTTAAGTATTCCATACACCTGAATAACCATCGGGTGTCCTTATTAATCCACGTAGGCCCTAATTAACAACCATATACACAGTTATCACGGGTGCCCTTAATATTCGATTCAAGATAAACCACATAGTCCAGGGAGGTCCTATATATTGGAACACTAAGGACACATGGAGGATCTTGATTATTAAAGTGAAGGTGGTACCAGAATAATCAAGGGCAGCATGTGTTATAATACACATGATACATGGCGTACGCGTACCTGGATTTATTAAGGGCATAGTGGTTTAATTATATGGATTATTACGGGCACTGTGGCACCAATGTCAGTATTAAGGGCACCTAGGATGCATACATGGAGTATCAACGACAAACTCTTGCTGTTTTACAACTACCCTCATCTTACGTTTTGATATGACTAACCACCCGCTGTAGTTTCGGTACCTTTACCTGCGTTTTCCATTATAAACTGGAATTACAGACACCTTGGTATGGATATAACGCCGACACATGCGGTACCTGAGTTATGAGGGTAGGGGCTAGGCCTATGGGGCAACTGGTGTATTAAGAACACGTGGAGTATTTGGATTAGGAACATCTGGGTATCTGTATTATTTAAGAGCACATTGGGTCTTACGTCTAGGCTCATGGTGTATTAAGGGCACCATGTTACTTACATTATATCAAGGGCACCTTAGGTATTATTTAAGGACATGCGCTTGATATTAATATAAACATTTATACCGTTCTGATATTACTCACCTCTGCCTATTGTGATACGACTATCTGCCCGCTATCTTCGGCACTATTAAGGGCATCTGTGGTAACTGGATTAGGGGTAGGGCTTAGGCCTACGGGGTCTCTGGTTATCATGGGACAATGGGTACCTGGATTAGGGGTTACATGGGAGGTCTATATAGGTACCCGGGTATCTGGATTATTAAAAACACAAAGGTAAGCCTACCTGGATTAAAGCACATATACCTGGATTATCAAAAGCACCGGCTATATTCGGATTATTGAGGGCCCGTCTAGATTATGTATAGGAAATGTTCTTGATATTGTATCACATTTTCTTACGCTTTGGTTTAATTCCCCTACTTTACCTCCCCGTGAACGCGCGGGTGCCCGCTAGTTAGATAATTATTTTCCTACCATATGAATAGAATGGTATTCCTTTAATTTATATAAAGACATTTATAGCTCTCAAACTAACCATCAGTTTTCTTTTTTTGTTTACAGTATCAAACTGAAAATCAATCCACTATGAATGATCCATTGAAGCCCCCTGTCAAAGTGATTGCGTGGGGCGTACCCCGCTCCTTATCATCTGTATTCACTCAATGTCTGACCAGTAGAGGAGATACCGAAGTCTTCTTTGAGTCATACATTACCGCAGCTTATTCAGGTCCAGAAAAAATCTACAAACTCCCCGGCAAGATTCCGGATGCTGTCGACGAGCAAGCCTACACCTTTCAGTATGTCAAAGATATACTAGAGGCTGATTATCCAGGAAGAAAGATGGTATTTCTGAAGGGTATGGCCTATGCTGTAGTTGACACTGACAGAGTTGATAAGCTACCTGAGGGATTTATTCACACCTTCCTGATTCGTCATCCTGCTCGTGCCTTCGCGTCTCAAGTGAAGCTTGCGAAGAACTTCCCACAGATGTATGGCGAGATCAACTACAAAAAGCTCATACCCGTTCCAGGTTTCAAAGAGCAATGGGATTTGTTCCAATATATCACTGAAGAACTGAAGCAACAACCTATCGTCGTTGATGCAGATGATTTAGTGGCCAACCCTGGCGCCACCATGAAGCAGTACTGCGACAAGATAGGGTATCCATACTCGGATGACATGCTTACATGGGAACCAGATCTGGTTAATAAGCATAAATGGCATATTGCCAACTCTCTAGTCAAGGGGAACCAATCCATTGGAACGTACAAGAGAGCCTTTGCGAGCACTTGTTTTGAAGGTGGTGCTAGAAAAGAAATCAACTATGACAATGAGAGTGATGAAGTGAAAGCTAGTATTGAACTTTGCTTGCCCTTCTATGAGAAATTGGCAAAGTATAAAATGTAGTGCTCTTAAGGTAAAAAAAGCCAGGCTGACTTGTCCTTTAAGCGCCAACATCTAAGTCAGTCGGTTGAATTGGATTGTGACGGATACAAATTGAGTATACCCTTTTTGGGCAACCCTCTACGGCCGGCGCTCTATATAGTTCGACACTGATGCTAGAGTGACGATCCTGTGTTGATTGCACTTTTTTCTGGTTGCTTGACAACAGTGTTGCTAGATGATTTTGCAACCAGAAGATCGTTGTATACGTGACTGAGGTAGAACTGCCCCTCATCTCTATTCATGGTGGTGCCCTGCTTCCTGATCTCTATGGCCTCCTTAACCCATCTTTTGTATTTGTCCGTCTCTTTGCCTACGACCCTTGCCTCATCCCAGCTGATGACATGGTTCTTGTCTATCACATGATCTGTAATGGCAGATTTGTTTACTGCAGATTGTGAGTTTTCGATTTGCCCTGGTGCGCACCGTAGTCACTGCTTTCTCTGCCTCAGACTTATGTTCTTCCATGCGTTTACAAAATATGGGATAAGGAGGCCATAGAGATCAGGAAGCAGGGCACCACCATGAATAGACACGAGGGGCAGTTCGAGGGGCAGTTCTAGCATCAGTGTTGATAAAGAAAACAGCTTGTTTTCGAAACGTCCGCAAGGTATGTTTTAAATCTGGATTAGATATCATAAAACCAATCTAAAATGTTAATGCAACAGTCCTGATGAACATCTTCAACAAAGATAACATGCTTGTAGTGATATGAGTAAGATAATCTAATCATCAAATACTAAAGCATATGGCAGCTATTTCACAGTAGGTTGGTTTCCTTTCAAGCCTCTTTCAACCAATGATGTTTGTTTAAATAAACACTGAGGGCCATATTCTCGTACTAAACACGGTTTTAGCTTAAAACTAAACGCCTGTCTAACTTAAACGTGAGTTTATCCTCTAAACGACGTGTTTAAAGAGACATTAAAGGTAGATGACCCGATCACATTTTCGTAACACAGAATTATTTCAAACATACGGAGATTTTCATATCATATGAAAGCTCGTATTTTTCTCATCATCATACTGAAATTTGACGGCCTAAATCGGTATAATTACGGAGAAATCGATGAAATAACGTCGAATTACCGCGAATGGTGGTAACCACCGATATAGTTTGTGTACTACTCAATGGGTACAGTTCACAGCATCTTGTGCGTCTAAAATGAGAACCATAAGAGCTATGCAACTCAAACTTTGGAACACGACTTTTTTAAGGATGACCTTTCATGTAGAATAGAAAACTTCAAGTTGAAAATCGGAATGTGATCGGGTCATCTACCTTTAAGTGGTGTTTAAATTTTTTTTTTCTTCTAAATTTACTTCAGAATTCAAGATGAACATTAAAAATTGCCATTGTTGTTGTTTCAACTAACAAAAACACAGCAAAACTTGATTAAAACAATACCATCGCTATTTAATGAAAAACGCCCTCTATGCAAATATGGTTCGCGATATGTATCACGCGTAATGCAGGGGATACTGTCCAACGTAATATGCTGATCTAGCGGAGATCAGCATTTTTGAATCAACGTTTTGTTGTACAAAGAGGGCTGATTTTTCTTAATCCTTATATGTGTAAGTTCATGCATGTAATACAATTGTAAAAATATACAAATCCCAGTTTTTATCATATATTTTTGTAAATGAGGGCGCTGCCTCCACCATATCTCTTAACGCCCCTTTAACAAAACACGATTTTAAACTCTGCAAATCTCGTTCCCAGAGTGGTCCTGCGTTGATTGTATACAGGTATATAATTAGTTGTGGCCTAATGGGTTACAATAGATATCGACCGAATGCCTTAAATACACAGTACTTTTAAAGAATATACGGTCCGCACGTCAGATTGCACCGGGCACGGTTGAGTGATCATTCAAGGCATACAGTTGGTGCGCGAGTTTAGTTAAACACGCATTAAATGACCCCCGTACCCATGTTTAAAGATAGACACATTTCGGCGAGTTAGACGCATGTTTAAGTAAAACAAATGTACGAGAATTGCGTTTAGTTAAACGCTGTGTCTGAAGTCAAAGTTAGACGCGTGTTTAGCTTAAACCGTGTTTAACTACGTACAAGAATACGGGCCTGATTGTTTACATCACAGCTGAAGGACTTGTGGCAACACTTTATTTTCCACTCTGCCCTTATAAATAATAAAATTAAAATAAATGTTTGTTTCCGGTAACCCGACTCACCCGCTTAAAACCTGTTGACCCAAACAAAATTATTCCAATTTTAATAATTTATTGTCATTACATCAGTCATATCGAGTTTATGAAAAATCGAATAAACCCGAAGCACGATCACACACATGTATAAAAGGATGATTTTCATCAATTAAAAGATGGCGATCATCGGCCGCCAGCGACTATGGATTTGTTCATTTTAGTCTTCTTTTAATGTTTTTAAATGATTTTTTTGGCCAATATTCCATGTTATTTATTGGTGTGGTACATCATTGATATGGATATTTCACCAGATCCCGATCTGATCAGGCTTAATCTGACTTTTTTGATCGGTACCGATAGACTATAATAGTTGCAGAACTCGGAAACCCAATTTTTTTTTTTTTTGATACACACAGTGTCAGTGTGTTGTGGGAGCCTTTGGAGCTGCTCTCACTCAAAGAATTTGAAAACTTTAACAATTACCTAGTTTTGGGGAAAATTCCTCACCAAATGAGCCCCCTCCCCCTTTGGTGGCAATTTACGGAACTTGTCACTCAAAGATTGACTTGTTTGAGCACTTAACTAGTTCAGCACGATTTCATCAAAGTGTTTTATGTCGCTTTCACCAACTTGAACAACTTGATGTCGTGTTTATTTGTGGGGCCTCCCCTCGATCTGGGGTACAACCTCTAAATAAATAAAAATAGGGAAAGCGGTCCCAAACAGGTCGTCCGTTTATATGGGTAGTTTGGTTGCAATTGTACTTCATCTGTTTAAATGTAATCAATTTTACATATGCAGCCAATTTTACATCTTGACCTCAGATGACCTTTGACCTTGGTATGTGACCTTTGACCTCATTAACATATGAAGGTTTCCATATTGCATCTATGACCCAAGTTTGGTTGCAATTGGTCATTGTATGGAAAAGAAATGGACAAGACAAAAAGTGTGTACTTAATTTCACATCTTAACCTCAGATGACCTTTGACCTTGGTATGTGACCTTTGACCTTGGTATGTGACCTTTGACCTCATTAACATATAAAGGTTTTCATGTTGCATCTATGACCAAGGTTTGGTTGCAATTGGTCATTGTATGGAAAAGAAATGGACAATACAAAAAGTGTGTACTAAATTTTACATCTTGACCTCAGATGACCTTTGACCCTGGTATGTGAACTTTGACCTCATTAACATATGAAGGTTTCCATGTTGCATCTATGATCGAAGTTTGGTTGCAATTGGTCATTGTAGGGAAAAGAAATGGACAATACAAAAAGTGTGTACTAAATTTTACATCTTGACCTCAGATGACCTTTGACCTTGGTATGTGACCTTTGACCTCATTAACATATGGAGGTTTCCATGTTGCATCTATGACCGAAGTTTGGTTGCAATTGGACATTGTATGGAAAAGATATGGACAATACAAAAAGTGTATACCAAATTGTTGACACAATTTTACATCTTGACCTCAGATGACCTTTGACCTTGGTATGTGACCTTTGACCTCATTAACATATGAAGGTTTCCATGTTGCATCTATGACCGAAGTTTGGTTGCAATTGGACATTGTATGGAAAAGATATGGACAATACAAAAAGTGTATACCAAAAGTGTATACCAAATTGTTGACACACACACCCCGACTGACAGACACCACACACGAAGGATGCTGCCATAAGGTCTCTTCCTACGGACGACCTAAAAATGGCTCCTGGGCCCTATTGCATAAAAGTTGAGAATGAACTTAAGTGAACTTAGGAAGAGTTATTCTTAACTCTTCTTAAGCTTGGATTAAGAAAAATATTTAGGAATTCTTCCCAAATTGAGCTTCATGATGAAGGGCTAAGTTCTAAAGCTTAACCTAGGTTCTATATCATGAAAATCAACTCACAAATTCTTAAACAAACTTCCTAATAAGAGTTGAAAACTTAAGAAGAATAACTATACTTAAGATGAATATTATCTTAAATGCCATAGGGCCCTGGTTCTATACTTTACTGTGCAAAGTTTGGAAAACACCAGGAGCCAGAAATTGCATTAAGGTGCGGGATTGTAAGGTGCGGGATTGTTATGCGTCGTTCTTTAAAAAACTACCACACTCAATGCATCATGTGTCAGGTGAATACACAAAAGTTACAATACCGCACCTAACTCAGAAATTGGCAACCAGTGGGTAAACAAGAAATGTCTTTAAAAAAGACAACGCCTCAGCTTAAACAAACAAAGATTTCTGTTTCAATTGGTTGGGTGTATGGTTTTCACAAATTATTCAAAGGAAATGTTAAAGGTGTTAAAGTGTAAAAATAAATTTGTCTTGGCATGTGTGAAGCTTTCTTTTTATCCCCCCCCCCCCCAAATAAATGTGTGTGTAAGTAAAGGAATGTAATGTAACATAAAGTAACCTAACGTAACGTAAAGTAACCTAACGTAAAGTAGCGTAAAGTAATGTAACTTGAAGTAACGTAACGTAAAGTAGCGTAAAGTAACATTATGTAAAGTAACGTAAAGTAACCTAAGTTAAAGTAACGTAACGTTAACTAATGTAAAGTAACGCAAAGTAACGTAACGTAAGTTCCGTAACATAAAGTTCCCCTACCCCCATGAATTGCATAAACAATTCAGATTTTATGCAAAATCAATTTTGAAATTGGATTAAAACATTGTCTAAAATATTGAAAGTAAAGAACCCATTCGTAAACATTTTCATTGGACAGGGTTTTTCTCCATAAAACACATTTCTTTCTCTTTTCTACCTGAAAAGGTCTTTATTCTACTGCCCTGTATAACAAGACATTATTTTATCACCCTGTATATTAATGTGTATAGTAATTTCCAGTGGAATTTTTTACAGTGTCTAGTTATTCAGTGTATAACTAGACACTGTAAAACATTCCACCAGAAATTACTATACTTCATTCATATAACAAGACCAGGGTTGCCACCAGGCCGGGTGGCACCGGGCTGGCCCGCCCGCCACTGGGCCCGGAATTGGGATTTTTTGCTCTTTTTTTTTTTTTTTTTTTTTTTACAATTTGTGGATAAAATCATTACACTGCCTCATAAAACAAAGAAATTATGTGGCAGGAACCCTCAAAGTGCATTAAAAAAACCCTAAAAACATCCCGGCCGCTGAGCCGCGAGAGCTCCACTCGCTCGGCTCGCTACGCTTTGGCCAAATTTTACCCGGCACTAAATTTGGCCTGGTGACAACCCTGAACAAGACATTATTTTATCACCCTGTATAGACACTGTAAAAAATTCCACTGGAAATTATCGATAATCGATAGTTTAATATCGACTGAATCGGCACAACTTTTGCTCTCAACACTTCATTATGAATGGAATTTCCCAGAAATCCACCCCTATCAGTCAATGGAACCATTAGCTGCTTCATATGCTAATGAAGTAAATGTATAGAAAATCTCATTATGAATAGCTTGAGTGAACTTGTGAAACGAATCTGTGTCAAACAAAACACTACTTCGCGTCTTGATTTGGTTGGTACGTTGGTACGTTTCTGTCATGACTGACAGCTCGTGACTTTAGTGATGACATGCCATTTCTGTCGGTCAGCAGCCAATCGATAAATGATAGAAAAGTAGGTTGCCCAACCAGAGTTTTTACTCTGTCAAACCATCTTGATTTCGGCCGGCCTGGTCTACGTGTACCCTCAATCTTGCCCTGCATGATCACCTTCTCTAGACAGTTTCCTTGGCGTCAGGCAATATGACCGATTTTAGAGTTTGGGTAAAAGTCTACATTTATGTCTACATTTGTAGCCCATTTCCTTCGCCTTCCCATCAACTCTGGTTTGAGTGTCATCTGAAGGTGAGGAGCTGGACTGATTAGGATGCCCTTTACTTTCCCCTCCGGGACCAGAGGTACCACCTTGGTTTGCTGGGCTGGTGGCTGCCCCATCATTGTGACTTGTCATCATTAAAGTTTTCAAGGGCAAAAATAATGAGGTTGGGAACCCTGGTCCTTCCTCATCAGCAATGCCGTCTAACTTGGCAAGTACCACCAGCCGTTGTCCTAATATTTTCAGGATCCTCCGCCTGCTGGAGTGTATTCGTTATCGTTGGCCCATCAGAAGAGCTCGTCCACTAAGAATGCTACCGCAACCTTTAGACACTCTAATTATAGTATTTTATTTGTAAGTACACACAGTGGGTGATCAAACTTCAAATAAAATAATTTCAAAGTCATTTTGGTCCACATCAGTGATAGAAGCAACACTACTAACGTGGGGATCATATCAACCGAAGCAAGCATTCTGTGTGGTGAGCCTTTGAAATCTTTAATTTTGACCATAAGACCAGGACTTTGTGGTTTAAACAAATTGTTTTCCTTAAATGGAAAGGATTGGGATGAAGGCTTGGTTGGTTAAATTTGTATTAGGGGTTGTGAAAATGATATCATACATTTTGTATCTTTACAGTTTCCCTGTACAATTATTGATTTTGGCATTTAAAGGAAATCTGTGCCATGGAACTTTAGCGCTCAGATATGTTGCATTATTATTATACAGATCACTTCTGTAGGTTAAAGTTTTTTAAAGTACCACGTAAAGACAAAATGGGCTTACGAAAAAACCACAATCACATGCATGGATGTCGCCATATTAATCAAAGCTATGACGAAAGACTTACAAGATGTCCGCATCTCTGCTTCATGTATTGATATTATCGATTTATGCATTGAATTCCTGTGTGATACCATCCAGTGACCTGTTGCTGATGAGACGGTTTTAGTTACGATGACATCACAATATTGGGTATGGCTATCCCATCAGCACTTTCGACACAGACAACCGGGCACGAATTTCAAATAATTCCAGGTTGGGGATGTGCAATTTAAATTCGTTTAATTGAACATTATAGTTCTGTGTTCAGTTATAATGGTCAATATATGTACATTAAATAATTATTTTCCTACATATGCATGGTTTAATGCAGTGGTTCCCAACCTCTGGGTCGCGACGCACTTTTTGTGCAGGTATTAAAATGGACAGCGGGAATGTAAGCTCCGCTTGGTATCTCCGCTTGCGGATATGCACATATTTATTGGTATTGCCGCAAGCGGGGGATAAAGTCCTCAAGCGGAGGTACCACTTCCTGTTTGTAATTCCTCTTCGCGGAATTGTCGCTTTGGCTTTGCTTTCCCGCTTACGGACATGCACGTATTTGTTTACATTTCCCAACGCGGTAAACTTACCGCTTGTAGTTATTCTAAAATTACATCTCCGCTTCGCGGGATTGTCGCTTCGGGATTGCTTTGCCGCGCACGGAAAAGCAACACAAAATTCACATCTCCGCTTCGCGGAAATGTTGCTTTCGGATTGCTTTGCCGCTCACGGAAAAGCAAAACAAAATTCACATCTCCGCTTCGCGGGATTGTTGCTTTCGGATTGGTTTGCCGCGCGCAGAAAAGCAATAATATTTCAGCATTTCCACAAGCGGGGTCATCAAAATGCCCGCTAGCGGTATTACCATGAAATAAATGTAGAGTATAGTTGACTCGTAAAGTATTTAGTGGGGGTCCGCCATCGAGGCTAAAAGATACAGTGCATTATCAATAAAAGGCATGGGTACACAGTGAAATAAATGTAATCATAGGCATATGTTGATCCCGGATGTTGATGATATGCGGTATTTAAACAGAAGGGGTAAAAAATATAGAATCACTAGTACCTTTAGAGTAGAGTTGACTCCTAAAGTATTTAGTGGGGGTCCGCCCAAAACAACATGACCTATCGAGGCTAAAAGATACAATGCATTATCAATAACAGGCATGGATCATACACAGTGAAATAAATGTAATCATAGGCATATGTTGATGATATGCGGTATTTCAACAGAAGGGGTAAGGGTAGGACCGGTTTCGAATCTCAGTTAGAGATTCTCATCAGCTACGCCGTTTAATGGCAATATGGGGGAAGGAGGAGCAATAACTTTTAAGATGATTCATAGTTTTTGGCATAATTCTGTAATGCGTCGTTCTTAAAAGATCACGCAAGTTGACAAAATTACTCCATTTTTATGTTATTAAATCATGTCTTTATTCCGTACAAGTTCATAATGTTTGATTTTAGATCTTAGTGAGGCTGTTGTGTATGCTTTTGGTATAGCTACAAGCGTATCACTGATATAGATAGGTGTAATCATGGTATTCACATTTGTACATGGTAGAGATGATAGGTTTAGACAGAATCAAATCAAAAATTAAGATAAACAATTACTTTGTTAATTAGTAATTAATTATTGAGATATGAAATTAGGTTCCCGTGCCGGGATAAACAATTTCATTCCCACGCTAAGTCAAATAAGCATTTAAGTACTTCAAAATCGAAATCATTGAAATCGGCATTTGGATAAGCAGGTTCAAGTGGACCGGATTTGGGCGTCGGCGGATAGTGCATTGTTGATGAGTTGTCATGGATCGAAGGTGCGGCATCTTTCATCTTTTGTGTGTGTTCAGATGGCGGGAGCCTTGATCTCACGATTTGGTCAGATATATTCTGTGCACGTTTGAACGCAGGTAATGGGGTCTAGGGAATAGTTTATTTAAAAATTACATCTCCGCTTCGCGGGATTGTTGCTTCGGGATTGCTTTGCCGCGCACGGAAAAGCAAAACAAAATTCACATCTCCGCTTCGCGGGATTGTTGCTTTCGGATTGCTTTGCCGCGCGCGGAAAAGCAATAATATTTCAGCATTTCCACAAGCGGGGTCATCAAAATGCCCGCTAGCGGTATTACCATTATTTAATCGTATTTCCGCTTCGCGGAGTTGTCGCTTTTGGGTTGTTTTTACGCGCGCGGGAAAGAACATATTTCTTAATACTTCCGCTAGCGGAGTCATCGAAATATTCTTCAAATGTCCGCTTGCGGGAATACCATTATTTGTTCACATTTCCGCCTCGCGGAGTTGTCGCTTTTGAATTGCTTTTCCGCGCGTGCAATTATTAAGATCTTTGCGATCTCCTTATTCTTAACACCCTTAGGCCCTATTCCACTCAGCAGATGGTGTAGATTGCAATTCAATAATTTTACGAAATAAGGATAATATCGAGCGGTTGATGGGGCACGTGCCGCCATTTTTCAATAATTCATTAGTAATGTCATCCAATCCTGACGATTTATCATTCTTACATTTCTTAATAGCATCTCTAATTATATCTAAGCTTAGGCCTAGGTCAATATCACTTATACAATTATTATCAATTTATTACAAGTTCTAATATTATTTACAAATCTCTTCTATTGATTCATAATCCTCCTCGGTATTCATGTTTACATTCATTTTACCAAGCGTTCTCCAATATTGCAAAACTTATTGTTTCATTTTATCAAATATTATATTATTACCCCCTGGCCCCTTAAGACAATGAACATCCTGTTTAGGTTGCCTACCCCTGAGTTATTGCCAGAACTTACAACAAAGAGGACCACCCTATTGAGCAATTTGAATAGACCTATCAATACGCATTTGCATAATCTTATCCTTGATTAGGGATTTAGCTATATGACATTTGACTTGGTAATCACTCCAAAGCTTATCCCCTTCAATAGTATCCCCTTCAATAGTAGCCCTATTATCTTATCATTGTCTATGTAACTTACAAGCAGTAATATCTTTATCCCACCAGCAGCATTCAAAACTTTTAATTTCCAACTATCCCATAGTGAGTCAACATTATTCAAATTATCAGTATCCCAGTCAGGGTGAACAAAGTGTACTCAAAGTAAAATTGTTTAAGAAATTTTTGTTATCAGAATATGAAGGCAACCAATGTATGGGGCCTACGGCAATTTATTCACTATCACTAGCAAAAAGAATCCCAATATTTTATATGAGTCTGCGCGACAACTTATTTTTCATTCTAAATTCACTCTAAAACCACAATTAGGAATCGTATCGCTCTGAAACTCAGAATATATTTTTGATTTATGAATTTATGATCAGAAATGTAAATCTGCAATAAATCATGAATAGAGGGCGCCCATGGAAAATCCCAGATAATCATTCATTAGCTACTGTCATTGTAACTTACTTTTCATTACTCCCCTAATCTAAAAGCGTATCAGAGTTCATTTCATAAACCAATGCCGTAACACTTTCCACGCGATAGTATAGGACTGGTTTTAACCAATATTATGTTTATTTTTCAGATACCTTTCCTAACTCATTGTCTATCGCAAGGATTACTTAACAAATACTAGGCATGTTTGTACTTATTTTAATGCATCTCTCATGTGTGGACTTAACACGCTTTGCATATACAAACTCTTCATTGGTTTAAATATTTTTAAATGTATACTACTTAAAATACAGTAGGGGTTATTATGATGTTGGTTGACAAATAATACGATGTTATATAAATACAAAAGCCGGTTTTTTGATAATTATCGGTCCCTGGGAAATTTAAGGGTAGCATGATATAATAAAAAAAGATAATCCCTCTTCTTTTACTTTGGTCAGGAGAAAATAACAACGTGTCTATCGATTTATCAGAACAAATTATCACGTGGTTGTATTGATTGTAATTACACGGTCAAGTTGTATTTCAATACACGACAGGATGTGTTCTTACAACACAGTCAAATTATACACAGCTTCCATAGTAATCCACAGCTTAAGAGGAGGTTAAGTGGTCATGCAGGTGAATAGTCACCATGGTCACAGAATAGAAATGTTGTCTCCCGCACAAAAACTATATCACACAGGCCTATATACCCCCGGGTATATACCCAATGGAATACAGATATTTAAATATTATAGGCCTACTATTATTATTATTATTTAAATTGTTCAAGTTCCCTATTGAATCGCCTATGCGATCCTCTATAATATGTTGGTATGTGATGCGTAACCCTTAGTTTCATCTTCGGATGTGGTGTTTGTATGTATTATGAAGTAGGCCTATCAGTTTTGTAATATTGGAGAACGCTTGGTAAAATGAATGCAAACATGAATACCGAGGAGCATTATAATGAATCAATATCACGGAAATGTGAACAAATAATTGTATCCCCGCAAGCGGACATTGGATGATTATTTCGATGACTCCGCGCGCGGAAGAGCAATCTAAAAGCGACAATTCGCGGAATTGTGAACAAATAATGGTAACCCCTGAAGAGGGAGGTACAATCAAATAATATGGACATTTCCACGCACGGAAAAGCAATCTAAAAGCGACAATCCCGCGAAGCGGAGATGTGAACAAATAATGGTAACCCCGCAAGAGGAGGTACAATCAAATATGGACATTTCCGCGCACGGAAAAGCAATCTAAAAGCGACAATTCCGCGAAGCGGAGATGTGAACAAATAATGGTAACCCTGCAAGCGGGTAGTTGGCTCCGCTTACGGAAGTTCCAATAAATGTGTGCATTGCCGCGTGGGGAAAAGCGATCCAAAAGCGACAAGTCCGCGAAGCGGCGATGTGAACAAATAAGTGTATCCCCGCAAGCGGGTGTTTGGTCCGCTTGCGGCAATGCCAATAAATGTGTGCATATCCGCAAGCGGAGACACCAAGCGGGCCTTGCAGAAGCGGGAATGCAAGCGGAGTTGTGCAGTACCGCAAGCGGTACTGCACAAAAAACTGTTCAAAAAAATAGTTCTTTTGTGGGGTCGCGGACTAGCCTTATTTAACAAAAAAATAAAATGAATTATAATGTTCTATCATAGTAACACACATGACTTTGTTCTGTAAGGGGTCGTGCCCTGATGCTGGTTTCTGGAATGGGGTCACCACCAGAAAAAGGTTGGGAACCACTGGTTTAATGAATAGAACGGTATCCTTTAAAGGTAGATGACCCGATCACATTTTCGTAACACAGAATTATTTCAAACATACAGAGATTTTCATATCATGTGAAAGCTTGTATTTTTCTCATCATCATACTGAAATTTGAGGCCTAAATCGGTATAATTACGGAGAAATCGATGAAATAGCGTCGAATTACCGCGAATGGTGGTAACCACCGATATAGTTTGTGTACTACTCAATGGGTACAGTTCACAGCATCTTGTGCGTCTAAAATAAGAACCATAAGAGCTATGCAACTCAAACTTTGGAACACGACTTTTTTAAGGATGACCTTTCATGTAGAATAGAAAACTTCAAGTTGAAAATCGGAACATCTATCTTTAAGGGAAGTGTCAACCCTATTATTTTGATGATCAACTTTTGCTTCTAAGTTTGAGAATATTGAATAAAAGTACATAAAAGTATACATTTATAGAAAGGAAATTTGATAAGGAATCCGAATTTTTTATTTTTTTCCCCCAAATTTTTCAGACAGCATAACTATAAAATAAAAAATGGTAATTTGTTCTAATATACATTTTTGTAAACAAGACAATTTTGTCAAGGAAGGAGTTTTTTCTTTTTCCAAAATAAGGCTTAGTTTTGGAAATATTGCTAAAAACATCGGAAAAGTGTAAAAGTCGTGTTTTTTTGCATACATTTCGCTAGAAATGGATGCATATCTCGAGTTTAAAATCCATAATCGAAAAAATAAAAAATTGCCTCCTAGCCCTGAAAGTCCTCTACACAAGGGTAGTAAAAGCTTACCTGATAGTTTGATATTTTTTTAGTTATGTTGTCTGAAAATTCGTAAAATTCCTTCAAATTTGAACTTCTAGAAAACATCGATTTAGTAAAAATATTGACCTTTTCCACCATTTAAAGCTAAATGTTCACGGAATACACGGGCGTGTGACCTAAAAAGCGAGTATACTATTATGAACAATCAAAATAAACTATCAGAATCAATTTATATTGTCACAATGTGAAGAAATTGGAAGAAAACTGAAATTTAAATGACCCCCCCCCCCTAAAGACATTTATACCTCTCAAACTAACCATCAGTTTTCTTTTTTTGTTTACAGTATCAAACTGAAAATCAATCCACTATGAATGATCCATTGAAGCCCCCTGTCAAAGTGATTGCGTGGGGCGTACCCCGCTCCTTATCATCTGTATTCACTCAATGTCTGACCAGTAGAGGAGATACCGAAGTCTTCTTTGAGTCATACATTACCGCAGCTTATTCAGGTCCAGAAAAAATCTACAAACTCCCCGGCAAGATTCCGGATGCTGTCGACGAGCAAGCCTACACCTTTCAGTATGTCAAAGATATACTAGAGGCTGATTATCCAGGAAGAAAGATGGTATTTCTGAAGGGTATGGCCTATGCTGTAGTTGACACTGACAGAGTTGATAAGCTACCAGAGGGATTTATTCACACCTTCCTGATTCGTCATCCTGCTCGTGTCTTCGCGTCCCAAGTGAAGCTTGCGAAGAACTTCCCACAGATGTCTGGCGAGATCAACTACAAAAAGCTCATACCCGTTCCAGGTTTCAAAGAGCAATGGGATTTGTTCCAATATGTCACTGAAGAACTGAAGCAACAACCTATCGTCGTTGATGCAGATGATTTAGTGGCCAACCCTGGCGCCACCATGAAGCAGTACTGCGACAAGATAGGGTATCCGTACTCGGATGACATGCTTACATGGGAACCAGATCTGGTTAATAAGCATAAATGGCATATTGCCAACTCTCAAGTCAAGGGGAACCAATTAATAGGAATGTACAAGAGAGCTTTTGCGAGCACTTGTTTTGAAGGCGGTGCTAAAAAAGAAATCAACTATGACAATGAGAGTGATGAAGTGAAAGCTAGTATTGAACTTTGCTTGCCCTTCTATGAGAAATTGGCAAAGTATAAAATATAGGTAAAAAAGCCAGGTTGACTTGTCCTTTAAGTGCCAACATCTAAGTCAGTCGGTTGAATTTATTTTTTATTTTTAGGGAAATAAACAAATGAATGAATGCTGAACATGCATCTTTCTCTTTCTTAAATAACTTGAAATATTTAACAAATAAGTGAGTAATTGAGCGTGTTTCTAGAGCCTCCTCTATTTACCGGCGAACATTTTATCCGACTATAAACGCAGATAAACTTGAATGGTACTGTTTCTACAGACAAGAGAGAAATGGGCGCGACGTGAGCGATGCAGGAGCATAAAAACTGGCAACTGCAGGTGGTAAATTCGATTTGTTTTAGACTGGGCTAAACAGTCCCCCCTGAAAAGGTTAGTAGTAAAAAAAGGTCATTAGTTGTAAATATATGGGTGGCAAAACGATAATTAAGCAGTAAATATTTCAGTTATAGTTCTAAATTCTTGGCGGCACATTTATACCAAAAATAATAATGAGTAACCCCCCCCCCCCCCCCGGTAAGATTGTGCATTACCAACCATAATGCATCTTGATACAGCCTTCAGCCATCAATGTGGTCTGCATACAGCACACAACAGATGCAAAGCAGATTTATTGTTGCAGCCACAATGCATTGCGCCAACTCAAGATTTTTTCCCACGATGCATTTGGATTCCCCCTTATCGATACTCGTATCAATACAATAGATAAATATCAGTGACCTTTATACACAGAGATATCGATATTGTGGCCTTCTGCCATGCATAACACGTATCAGAAAATCGATGGTTCCCAACTTCCCATGCCTTTTTGGTTTTACAAAAACTGCAAGTAAGTTGTTTACTAGTCGAGCTCTTAGGTTTTAGGAATGAGAAAAAGAAAGACTGAGAACTAATTCATTTATTGATGTAAACAAGAATCTAAGAGCTCGTACGATGATGGCGCTATCAAGCGATTATTTTGTGCATATGTCTATGGGAACTGAGATTTATCGGGGACCAGATTTACGGCGTTTGGCAATGCATACATATTTTAAGAAAAGTGAGACGAGTAGGTATTAAAATGTTTAAAATACCAATGTTTAAAGTAAAAAGTAAGCTAGGAGTCAATCCTAAGAACTATTTGTTCGTTTAAGACATGAATTTCAAGTGTTTTTACAAATTCATGAGACCTATGTTGAAACATAGTTAATGTATAAGAAGAGATAGTAGCACGACCGTTATTTTGGTATGCTAATATAATTTAAATAAAATATTATACACGCATGGTATATGTACATAAACAAGGACAACAATTAAATGATCGATGCGTAAAAACAACGCACGAGTGTGAAACAAACAATATTGACCCAGAAGTCTTCAGCAGCAGGTCAATTACATTTGCGAAAGGTCACATTTACCTCGAGCTATAGTACTGCGCGGTCCACACGGTGCATTAACTTGACTCGACTGATCTAGATATGACTTTAGACAGACAAAAATAGTGAGTACAAAGTCTCATCCTGATTATACATGTATCAGGCGAGACAAAAATAGTATCAGAAAAGAAGCCAACATGATATTTCAAATATTTCAAACATAAAATTAAACCCCTATTCACCAATGTGATTGATGTAACACTATTTGTTTAAGTTTTACAGACATCTAGTTTAAGTCTTGACCCAGTTTGTAATACACCTAAACTGGAACCCATGAGTGCAATGAACAACAAGCACATTTTAACAAATCAATACTCAACGCATCTGGAAACACAAGTGACGTTTTATTTATGATTTATGAGAATATATTTCATGACAGTCTGAAAAACTAGACGAAACCTTTGTGTTGAGCGATGTTAATTGAAGACAAGTCTCAAAGGAAAGTACCCACCATTTCTCTGTCATGCCTTCATACTAGGCTAGGCTTGTTCACAATACTGGTATTAGTTTATATGGTAATTTTGTATAGTCGTGATCACGATAATGATTTGTGAAGCCACAAGATTTTGGTATATGAAACAAGTCTTCAAAAAACAAAAACAAATCTGATACATCGCATGCCGCATTAAGTCCCAATCACTGCGCCAGTAGCCATTCACTCTACAATAAAGAGCCGCTTAGCTACAGGGCATCGTCAACAATTGTAAAACTCATAGCAAAAGCGTACGGATCACAGCAACCAGCAAAAATCCATGATGTAAATTCCAAAGTTACGACAGGGAAACTCGCCTGGAGGAAAACCAAGCAAAACCTCAGGATTGCTGAATTTGGCATACTTGCAATGTTTTTACTCTGAGAGCTTCAAGACTTTATTTCAGCTAAAAATGAGTGTTGGTGAAATGAAAGGTTGTGAGATTGCCTATTTCATTGTCGTTACCGTATATCGCGATAATTTCTCTAGCAATATGGCAACAAAGAATGCCTATACTTCATGTTTTCTCTCTGGTCCTACATACCTCATTCTATCATGACTGTTATCTGTGTATTTCAGGACTGCTATTGCACTGTACATGGCTGCATCAACCTGTAGATACAAGGAATCACTAGTAATATCACATGGATTTGGATTTAGTACAAAATTAAAAATAAAACCACTCAAATGTGAAAATCTGTTACGTTTGCATTTCTACAGAACAATCAGGGTCGTAGCTAGCCAAATGTTAGTGTCGATCAAAATCTAACCAATTTAGTAACTACAGTCCAACCCCTTTTATCCTACCCTCTTTTATCCGGATAGCAGAGTTATTGGGCTGAATAATCCCAAAAGAAAATGAGATTTTACAGCCTAATCACCTTATTTTCATACACTTAAAGCATTTGTTCGGATAATAGAGGTTGGACTGTAAATGATTTCTTGTGGCATTTTCAAGTTATTTTGAGGTAGAATATATTTCCACGAGCTTCTGGGCTGGTCAAAAAGGACCTTGAGTACCAGTGGCCCTGTTGCCAAGACCCAGTGGGGATTTCTATCATGAATGAATCTAAGCTTTTACCACATTTCAAAGTCTAATTTCTGTGAGTTGGATCACTTTATTTACTGTGGATGGAAGGCCGTTTCTGTTTTTTTCATGTTCATGAATGCATCATATACTGTTCATGTTTCGAGGATTGACATAGCTACTTTGTGTGTTGCATTTAGGAAGACAAAAAATGGTTTCCTTTTGGACAGCATCTATGGACAAGCAAACAATTTGTTGCCTTATCAGAGAGACATAAGCGCCATCCTAACTGATTTCCTGAAATAGCCCAAAATTACAAGAACATTATAATATTAAGAATCCTTTCCCAATGCAAACTAATTTCCTGAAAATCCTAGAAAAAGATTCCATCTCCTGATTTCAGACAATTTACTGTTGCTTGATATCATTGGAGCGCTAATGTACATACCATAATATTATATGTGTCGTCCATCTTTAAACTTGTAGAGGCGCTTGTAGCTGAAAAATAGATGGCTTTGATGGCTGTCTTGGGCTTGATCTGGAACAGATGCGAGAACATACAGGGTGAGTGCGCAATGCAACATATATCCATAGACAAATACTACATGCATGTGCATGTATATCAAAACAATCCAAGCCACACCAATGAATATCTGCACTGATTAAGTACAAATTGTATAGAATGCTAGACACTTCGCCTCCAATGAATTCCGCCTCCCGAAAATGTTGCCTCCTGCAAATATTGCCTCCCGTAAATTTTGCCTGCCGTGAATTACGCCTACGTACAACTTCGCCTCCCTATTTATTCCGCGTGCTTGGCTGAACATTGATAGCAGCGTCGGCGCGGTCGGGCCTCGTGTAAGCCTATTGATTATGTGGTACCGTTGCAAATACGACTGGTATGTAGACCGGAGTAGACCTATTGAAATTATTTAGCGTGCATGACTGAACGGAAGTATAGCCATACAGCGCAGCGGTTTGCCCTGCTCGTCAGTGCCCCGATTGTGCCCGGCCGCGTGCCTTTGGACGGACCCGTGGCTCGTGATGATGGCGGCGTGTGTCCCAGTGAAAGGTGTTCTATAGTTGTATTCCTTATCAATCAGCATATAGGGATATGCATCTTGAGTTTGACAGTAAGCCTAAGCCCTGTGTCTATATAATGAACAATTATTATGTTTTGAGGTGTCCAAGTCTGGTATAATATAGGATCCAAAACATAATCATGATACTGAAAACGGATGTATTGGCGGGTGTATTGGTCTCGCTATCGGACTGAGTTCCAAAATAAAAATTAAAAACTCATAGTCATAGCTCGACCACTATCATGACTATGGTTTCAATCCAATGTTTTTACCAAGATCTCATCTTTATTGTTCGGCACAAAGCTCAATTATACAGATCTATCAATTGTTGGTGATGTTAAATACAGCAAATCTATGAAGCAATGTTCTGCTTGAGCATGTTCAGGGATCATTTAGGCTATACCATAGGCTTATTTTAAGTTTGGCCGATGTAGTATAAGTGGGTTATATACCCTGAAAGTGAAAAAATCATTCACCGATTTTCCATGATCGAAACGGAACTGATAAAAGACTTTCGATGAAATTAACCGAGAAAATGTGTTCCCCATTATATAAAATGTCTGATAGGCCTATAGAACAAATCAATATAATTTCATAATAATAACATCACGCATGTTGCTCATCCTCTATGCGCGCGTGTCCCGGCCCCCCGTAAAATATTTGGTGCCACCAGCAAGCATTTGAAATTTGTTTTCTTTCGTCTCTATATAACCGAAAAATCACCAATCAGCTACGGTGTTATTCCAGGAATTTCAAATAACCGTATTGTGTGCCCCCTTACTTTATTTTGGGGTGGGGGTGGGGGGGGGTGGGGGCTTTAAGGTAATTGGTTCTTTGATGTTTATGTTCTTGCTCAATGTATTTGCATTTACTTAGTGAGCAATCACTTCCCTTTCTTAACCAGTGAGAAATATGCATATAGCTCATTCCATGAAGTTGGGGCATATTACGTGACATCCAAGTGAAATTTTCAAAATGGATATTTTCCAACTCTTTCTTCTTTTTTAGGTTCTACATTTACCAAAGTCCAATGTAGAACTTTTCTTTTTAATGTAACATTTGGTATAAAATAACCGCACATGTTCAACAGTTGGATGACATTTCCAAAAATCCTGATGCTACATGGACACCATTTCCCATTTCCATATCATTTTCTAATAAATTAGCTGAAGATGTGGGCCAAGTTTATATACCTCAATTAACTACTTCGAACCACAAATACATGAAAAGAAACCAGATTTGTCTAGGTTGAACATAACTTAACGAACAAGACATCGTAGATTAACTGTTTTATGTAAAAACTCATTGAAAAGTGACTCTTTATTTTGCAATTTGTATAATGAATTTAAATAAAGTACATATCAATATTTGTTTGATGTAAAGTACTCTATAAACCATGCACATTGATTACATTATAGTCATAAAGAAAGTATATGAAGTATTATTTACCTGTATAATGTTATAAAATGCACTACCGATGCTACATGGACACCGCGTCTTGTAACATTGTTAATAATAAGACTATTCATACTGTTACAATTATTTGAGTGTGAATGGTTTGTCTACTTGTTCATCATATCAAGTAGATACATAGAGTGAATTGCTTGAAATTTATCTAAAGACTGTTCATGTAAAATTTACCTTTTCTGTGTACTTAAGTATTACGATGCTACATGGACACCGTGCCCTAAAATATTTGGAACAGCTTGAACAGGTGCATCTTTTTCAGATCAATAGAGAGGATGTACTATGATGTTAACTTTTTATGTTATAAGCACACGATAAAATTAATAACATGGATTGTAAAACTACAAATTACACAAAAAGATAACCTGCCATGAAGCATAAAACATAATTACCTATGATAGGCCTATACATACACCATTTCTTACAATTACACAATAACAATACACCATTGATCAGAGAAACTTAAGATGTCCACGGAAACAAACTTCATGCAGTGTTGTTCTTAAAAGTACCCTTTGTGATCTTAGTCTCTTTGCTCGTTTCTGATTGAATCATCCTCTATTATTGATAAAGATGATTGAAAAGTTTGATCACTTAAAAAGTCAGTTTGCAAAAAAAATCATTTAATTGCCATGATGGATTTCTTTGGAAAGGTACTAGTTTTTGAAAATGATGGGTTCCTTAATTGTGTTCATCTCCATAAATTCCAGGACGATAGAACTGTCTTCTGATTTAATGTCAAGAACCTGCAAAGCAAAACAAAATAAACCCTATGGCTTAGTATCTTCATGGAACATTGTGTTTTGATATTAGAGTAGATTATTTATTCATGTTGCACTTTTTGTGTTGCAGGAAAATATTTATATTAAAATCATGCTGGAGTATTTTATTTATTATTCATTTAACATGAAAAAGAATAGCAAAGGATAGAGAACTTAAATGATTTACAATTATTTGTTTTATTTATAGTAAATAAAACTAAAATAAGGGAATGTTTATTGTGAATTCAGTGAAATGCTAATGGAAATGGTGTCCATGTAGCATTGTGTATTAATATATTTCATTAGATATACATCTCTCATAATATGCCTTTTTTTCTGTAAAGTGTAGTAAAATGTAGGCAATGTTTTGAATGTTTTGGGTGATGGATAATTTCAATGGGGTAATTGTTTTAGTCTAATTAGGCAAATTTTATGAAATGCTACATGGATATGGTGTCCATGTAGCATCGTATTGGTAAGCTATATTATTAGCATTAAAAGAGCAAAAACTAATTCATTATTAACTTCAAAGTTTATTAATGATGTGATTCTACAAAAAAATTACAATTTCAACGAACTATAACGATACCCAATGCAAAATATTGCCCATGCTATGCCCGATTCTACATGGACGCCAAATTATTATGGCGTCTGTGACTCAAAATTAATATCATAACATGAAAAGAAATTCTGATTCAGTGTTTCCCTTTCAATAAAAATGCATTAATAAATACAGACATGCAAGCAACATTAAGAAATAATTACAATCGCACTTACCATTCACAAAACTATCCAATGTTTACATTTTGATGCTACATAAAAGTCCCGATGCTACCATTGGACACCAGCGACTAAAACCTTGATAAAACTAGCCCACATGTGGCAAATTCCAAAACAAACCTGATAGCTATTGACCTCTATCCTTACACAAGAAATATGGAATGTTTTATTTATCTCCAGGGGGGAATTCCCACAAATTGCATAGGATGTTTATCACGATGCTACATTTTATGGTAAGGACACCATGCGCACGGCACGGTATACTTTTTCATGAATATATGGAATGGTCTTCATGAAATTTATTCTCATTTGCAATAGTTTTCAATTGATAAATGCTCTTAATTTTGGAAAATAATTTAAAAATGTATGATAGAGAACTACCCCCATTCAGCAATGAAAACTCCCAATGCTACACGTGTATATTTTGTGGACACCGTGTGTAGCATCGGAAAGGCAATTTTCATGTTGCTTGGGTGAAAAATCAGTCCAGCGTGACGAAAAGTTTTGGTCAGTAAACTATGAATACATGTATCTTTTATTAATCAAATCGATTTCCAAGCAATTCTATGATAGTTTTGCTTACATAAAACTCATATTAATTGTTGTGTTTTCCATGTCACGTTTTTTAGCAAAAATAGTCGTGGACACCACCTCATTTTTTATTATTTTTTTCTTCAAGGAAGGGTCAATTTTTTTTTTTTTTTCATGGCTCAATACTATTACCTAGTTCTGTTTTTGGACACTAACAAAATTTGATATACACATAGAGTAAAACAGTTTATAAGCTGCCTAAAGTACCAAATTCTGCTATTTTAACAAATGCCCCAACTTCATGGAATGAGCCATATATCAATATACATTCAACGGTGTTAAATTAAGGTATCGACTTAATTCAAATAAATTAATAGGTTTAAATAAATAAAATGTGCAAATTAGCTCATTAGCATAATTGAAATGGTATACACGAGCATCGGTGCTAATTTTTGTACCATTGCAATTATGCTAATGAGCGATTTGTGCATTTTACTCGGCTAATATAAGACCAAGTAAAATATGCAAATTAGCTCCAGAGAGTCAAGATGACTCCTTTGGAGAGTCATGGGCGATGACTCTTTCCGACGGCTAGGATGACTCCCTTGGAGAGTCAGGATGACTCCTTTGTAGAATCAGGATGACTCCTTTGAAGAGTCAGGATGATTCCTTTGGAGAGTCAGGATGACTCCTTTGGAGAGTCATGGCCGATGACTCTTTCCGACGGCTAGGATGACTCCTTTGGGGAGTCAGGATGACTCCTTTGGAGAGTCAAGATTACTCCTTTGAAGAGTCAGGATGACTCCTTTGGAGAGTCATGGCCGATTTACTCCATTTCAAGAGTCACTTGACTCCAGTTTGGCTTTCAGTGATGTATGCATTCAAATAAGTACAAACATGCTTATTATTTGTTCTGTTATCCTTGAGATAGACATGAGAGTTTCTGAAAAAGGTTTCTGAAAAGTATGTTTTGTGTTAAACCAATAGCCGCGTGTAAAGTGTTCAAACTTAAAGAACTTCAGATTAGCCAATTAAAAGTAACAAACAATTCAAACAATTAATAATGTTGACATTGAACTTTTGTTTTATTAATCGTAGTCATCGGGCAATCATTCAAACAAATATACAATTATACACAAATTTGATGATAAACAAACAAACAAACACAATCAAGTTTATGATTCCATATAATTCAACAAATCAAAACAACAATCATTGCAAAAAGGGGATTGAAGAAGGTCGAATTTCACTATGATTTCATAATTTAATTAGCAAGCATTGAAACGTGTTTTCTGTCGTCTCACATAACCGAAAAACATAAATCAGCTAGTGTTATTCTAGGAATTTCAACCATAACCATGATAACCGGATTGTGCGTCCCTTAATTTATTTACAGTTGAAAATGACATAATGCTCTTCCGTGTATTTCAAAGATGTCTTAAACATTATCCACGCGTCTGCAGACAATCCAAAATTGCACAAAATGTTTCAAAAATATCTTAATTATTGAATGTCATTTACCATATTTGGAATATCATAATGTAAAATGCATTCAAATAAGTACAAACATGCCTATTATCTGTTCTGTTAGCCTTGAGATAGACATGAGAGTTAGAAAAAGGTTTCCGAGAAGTATGTTTTTTGTACCGTGGTTAAACCAATAGCCGCGTGGAAAGTGTTCAAACTTAAAGTTAAAGAACTCCAGATTGGCCATTTAACAAGCAATTCAAACAATTAATGTTGACATTGAACTTTTGTTTTGTTAATCGTAGTCATCGGGCAATCATTCAAACACATATACAAGCTATACACAAATTTGATAATACACAACCAAACACATTCAAGTTTATAAATCCACATTAATTCAACAAATCACTAATCATTACAAAACGTCAGAGGGGATTGAAGAAGGTCGAATTTCACAATGTTTTACAATTTAATTAGCAAGCATTGAAACGTGTTTTCTGTCGTCTGTCGCATAACCGAAAACATAAATCAGCTAGTGTTATTCTAAGAATTTCAACCATAACCGGATTGTGCATCCCTTAATTTATTTTAAACAGTTGAAAATGACATAATGCTCTTTCGTGTATTTCAAGGATGTCTTAACATTATCCACCCGTTGGCCATGTTGGCAGACAATCCAAAATTGCACAAAATGTTTCAAAAATGTCAAAATTATTGAACGTCATTGATCAATAGTTTTTACGGTTTGGGTATATCGGAATCCCGACGGCGAACCCGGTGAAAAGTTATAACTTATGTAATTATTATGATAGACATGTTCACTTATTTTAAGTGCGATAGAAGTTTGGATAAACAACAATCAAATGGAAATGTTCTAAGCATCAATTGAATCCAAATAAAAGGACAAACAATTCATTGCTATATCAGAGAGAATCAATTCATTTACGGTTATGGGTATGTAGATAGACATGTCCATTATTTTAAGCGCGACAGAAGTTTGGCAGAAGTTTGGATAAACAATGAAAATGGAATGTTCTAAACTTTAATTAGTATCCAAATAAAATGACAAACAATTTGTAACAATCCAATCCAATCAAAATCCAGTCACTATAAACTCTATACTCCAATCACATTTCCGCACAGACCCGAGTGATTGAAACAAAAAATCCGATCTCAATTTATACTTAATGTAATATCATAGAAATGCTCATTATTTTTTTAAGCGCGGCAGATAAATGAATCAAAATGAAAATGTCTATTCTTTAAAATACAAATAGAAGCATTAAAATACATTCATTCGGTAACAATAATAGCTATTCAATATAATACATCGCGCTAATTGATCCTTTTCATCATCACGCGCCATTTGATTTACATGCTCAGTATTTATTTCAAAAACCCAAATTATATATATGCTTAATTCCTAATGGCTGGTGCGTTACCGTACAATGCCGCGCACCCCCTCAGCAAACTGTCCGGTGAAGTCAAATCTAGTATTTCAATGCAACATTTGGTGTATAAAATGGGTCTTTATTTCATCATCAGCAAGTCCCGCAGCAAGTCTATATCAGAAAGAAAACAACTTCTCAATACCGCCTATTTGGAATAATAATTGTCAGGGACCTACCTCCTTCATCATCTGTGTCTGCGCACGTTCCTGTAGTTGACCGTCGGTCGTTGGTCGTCGGTCGCGTTTGATCTCAATCACCTCATTCAAAAATCCCGCCAAATCGACGCGCGCAGATTAAAGTTAATCTGTTCGGAATTAGTAACCGAATTTGTATAAAGAGATAATATTCTTTTACTATCTGACTCTATCACCTTATTGTCTCTAATATTGAATTGGCATACCTCACATTCCGCAAAATAAACCGTGATAGGCCTATTTTAATTTGATTTTCCAACCAAATTTGACTGTATGCAATATTAAATAAATGTTATCAACATGTTAAGATGAACCAAGAAAAAAGAAAAGAATAAAGAATCAATAGAAGCAATAAGGGTTCGCAAGGTATAATTTTCCAAATTCATCTATTCATTATAAATCAAAACTAAGAATATAGTTAGGCCTAGAATAACTTAAAAGTGAATTTCCCTTAAAAGTATACTTTTTAATTAATAAAATGAAGGCCGTATTCATCTAATCAAGTTTATTTAAAGTGCGGATGAATTGGGGTACCTTACGGGTACCAAATTGGGTCGTCTGACTGAGAGGCCAGCGTTGCGTCGTCTGCTACAATCATCACGCCTGACGGTATAGCGCCCCCAATTCTATGCTGACTAAGTTCAATTTAAAAGTGGACCCGATCGGCAAGCTCAGTGACATACCCCTGGTGGTAGTGCCAATTCACCGGTCGATGGCCTGACTGTTGTATGAGTCGGCCGGTGGCATTGTTACGGTTGATCAATACGGCACACACGCTTACTGACATACTCTCATGTTGAAAAGAAAGTGTTAAATTGAAAATCAGACTTTTTTCCTAACGTTCGGGATCGTAGCTTCCTCTTTAATCAACCATTCTTTAGCGTGTAGGGCCTAATATCTCAAATTCAAGAATAGAAATTTTTCAACAACTTTATAATTAAATGTATGTTTATGTAGGAGTTATACTTTTAGAGTTATCAGCATGTTTATTACCTGCTCAGTTACTTATTGTGAAGACCTATTTGCGTTATATAGTATTGTAAAATCCCTACCACCGGCAAGTATTGTAGTCCCTGCCACCAGTAAAATATGGAAAGGCCCACTGCCCCACGTTAAACAAGCGCCCTAATAATACTTCAAGCCGGGGAGTGTTTGCTTGAAAAATATATAATTTTTTTGTTGTTGGAAATTTTAGTCCGTAGATGTATAATTTACACATGATAGGCCTACTAACAAGTAGTCCGTATCCAAATTAAAGTTACAGCGTCCATATATTTCTATACTTTAATCTTTACCAAAAGGGGTTACCCCGGTACAAATCGTCATATTCCCACCATCCATTTTTGTCACTGATTTCTCTACCATCATGCATGCATCGGGAGTTTAATTAATTTGTTTGGTATGGTATGGTACGGGGGGGGGGGGGGACCTGCAACTTCACGTGCAAATGAGTACCGACCAAATAATCTTTTGGTTTATCAAAATACGGCACAATTGTAACAGATATATTTGAGTTTTACGGTCATCTTCAAGGTGGAAACTCCAAATGAAACACATAAAACACAGAACAGAGATGATCTTTTTCCGTCGACTATAATAATATAAAATAAGCCTAACCACCAACCCCAAATGTTAAGCCAAGCCGCACGCATTAATTTCAGGTACTTGCAATGGCCATACAGCACGGGGCGTAAACGGCTCTCACCACCGCCGCGCTACGGTCATGTTCAGCCAAGCACGCATAATAATTCCAGGTAGGCCGTAGGGCCAACTTGCAAGGGAAATAACCACGGGCACATCACCGCATAGAGGCAGGACACCCGTCGCGCAGTGGCGCCTTGGTATGTTCAGCCAAACACAGGCACGCATATCCCGTGCCGAATTTGATGACCCAGTTGCGTTATAGTATTTTAAAATCCCTACCACCGGCAAGTATTGTAGTCCCTGCCACCAGTAAAATATGGAAAGGCCCACTGCCCCACATTGAACAAGCGCCCTAATAATACTTCAAGCCGAGGAGTGTTTGCTTGAAAAATATATATTATATAATTTTTTTGGAAATTTGAGTCCGTAGATGTATAATTTACACATGAAAGGCCTACTAACAAGTAGTCCGTATCCAAATTAAAGTTACAGCGTCCATATATTTCTATACTTTAATCTTTACCAAAAGGGGTTACCCCGGTACAAACCGTCATATTCCCACCATCCATTTTTGTCACTGATTTCTCTACCATCATGCATGCATCGGGAGTTTAATTAATTTGTTTGGTATGGTACGGGGGGGGGGGGGGGGACCTGCAACTTCACGTGCAAATGAGTACCGACCAAATAATCTTTTGGTTTATCAAAATACGGCACAATTGTAACAGATATATTTGAGTTTTACGGTCATCTTCAAGGTGGAAACTCTAAATGAAACACATAAAACACAGAACAGAGATGATCTTTTTCCGTCGACTATAATAATATAAAATAAGCCTAACCACCAACCCCAAATGTTAAGCCAAGCCGCACGCATTAATTTCAGGTACTTGCAATGGCCATACAGCACGGGCGTTAACGGCTCTCACCACCGCCGCGCTACGGTCATGTTCTGCCAAGCACGCATAATAATTCCAGGTAGGCCGTAGGGCCGACTTGCAAGGGAAATAACCACGGGCACATCACCGCATAGAGGCAGGACACCCGTCGCGCAGTGGCGCCTCGGTGTTCAGCCAAACACAGGCACGCATATCCCGTGCCGAATTTGATGACCCAGTTGCGTTATAGTATTGTAAAATCCCTACCACCGGCAAGTATTGTAGTCCCTGCCACCAGTAAAATATGGAAAGGCCCACGGCCCCACATTGAACAAGCGCCCTAATAATACTTCAAGCCGAGGAGTGTTTGCTTGAAAAATATATAATTTTTTTTTTTTTTTGGAAATTTGAGTCCGTAGATGTATAATTTACACATGATAGGCCTACAAACGTAAACAAGTATAGTCCGTATCCAAATTAAAGTTACAGCGTCCATATTTCTATACTTTAATCTTTACCAAAAGGGGTTACCCCAGTACAAACCGTCATATTCCCACCATCCATTTTTGTTACTTATTTCTCTACCATCAGAGTTCAGCAGAATTCAGAGTTTTTATTAACCAAACATATAATCATCATGCATCCATCGGGAGTTTAATTAATTTGTTTGGTATGGTACGGGGGGGAAACCTGCAACTTCACGCTATGAATTATACCCACCAGCCCCTTGGATTACCCCGTGCATAACTTAACCATATCTCTGGGCCATCGGCGCCCGTATACCGGTCGTAGATAATTGGGGTTGTTCTACGGTACGCGCGGGGATAGGGGCCTACTGTATTTGCCGGGTACTTTGACTACCACTCAGGGGTTTAAAACAGAAACCCTGTTCTACGGGCCCGGCGAATTTATTAACCGTGTCCGTATTAAACTAACATTTGGCCAAACACTGTATACATTGCTGTACATGTGCATGTGTTTACTATATAACCTTTACTCGTCAATGCTGAGACTAGGTATAATTATTAGTCTCAGGGCAAAGGTATCACACGTTTGTTACGGTAAATAACATAGCGGCCCGGCCGACACATTTTTAAAGAAATTAGTGAAAAGAACTTCACGCGCAAATGATTACCGACCAAATAATCTTTTGGTTTGTCAAAATACGGCACAATTGTAACATATATATTTGAGTTTTACGGTCATCTTCACGGTGGAAACTCCAAATTAAACATATAAAACACAGAACAGAGATGATCTTTTTCCGTCGACTATAATAATAAGCCTAACCACCAACCCCAAATGTTAAGCCAAGCCGCGCGCAATAATTTCAGGTACTTGCAGTGGCCATACAGCACGGGGTGTTAACGGCTCTCACAACCGCCGTGCTACGTCATGTCAGCCAAGCACGCATAATAATTCGGCCTACTTGCAATGGAAATAACCACGGGCACATCACCGCATAAGAGGCAGGACACCCGTCGCGCAGTGGCGCCTTGGTATGTTCAGCCAAACACAGGCACGCATATCCCGTGCCGAATTTCCCCGTGCCTCTCCCGGCTATTAGTTGCGGAGTGTCGATAGCCGCTTATAAATTAATTATTAAAACATGACTAATAAACAAAGGAAAGTGTATCCGTGTATAAGGAACCAAAATATCCAACGATCACAATATTAAGAGAAGAAACACATATAACAACTATTCAATCACTGTCAAAAGCCAACAAAATTAACACCAGTCGTATTATAATTTCTTTTAATTGGTTCAAGTTCTGCTTATCACTTGCAATCGGCATACATTAAAATGTATTTTCTCACTTTGAAAACCGTGCTAAACGCACATGTTCGATTGTATGAGAAATAATTACACACATATATATCGAACAGTTCGAACTTGTAATCATTGTAACGATATTTAATGTACATGTATACCCAACAACATCTTGTGTGCTGTACCGGGTACATGTACTCATGCATAATAGATTTACAACCGGGCCGCCACACAGATCTTGTGTGATCATGTGTGACATTGTGTATGCATGATAGATTTACCACGGCCGCACTGAGACACAGATTACATTGATCCATCGCTCGTGCTGATTTGCGGTATAAATAGGGAGGCGAGTTTGTACGTAGGCGAATTTCACGGTGGGCAATACTTACGGGAGGCAACTTGTACAGGAGGCAACATGTACGAGAGGCGAAGTGTCCTGTTTCCATTGTATAGAGTATACAGGGTGAGTCAGAAAGAACAGGCACTTTTTTAGCGAAGGCGCCTCAAAAATGTCAGGCCTGTATATTCAAAACCAATAATAGTGCTAAAGACCACATAACTGGCTTTAATTTTAAAAAGTATTTTTTGAATTCTAACATTGCATATAAAAAACCAATTTGAGTAGAACCTGGTATTTAAAATCAAATCCACAGAATGGCAATAACATAGTATTGCTGGCTGATTCAGAAATGCCAATCAATGAAACTAGTGAAAACCTGAAAGGCACATATTTGTTGGATACAAAATCTTAAAATGACTGGAAATCAAAATGAACTGTGGAATTATGAGTTATCAAAAGCTTGAAATAAAACCAATAAAAGGCTTTACAGCCATTTCATTAGAATACATTGAGGAATTGTGGATTTTAAAATTTGGGGCTTTACTTAAGGGGGACATAAGGGGGACTTAAGGAAGTGTTTTTTTGTGAGTGCTGTAATTAGGCCCAATTTTTTTGAACAAAATTATTTTATTTTTGAGTAAAAAATGCCCAAATCGCTTGATGATGAAGTAAAGACACTAACTTAGCGACAATTTTTTATAACCTAAACTATTTTTGTTGTTGAAATTTTCACTAAAAAGTGCCACACAAAAAAAGTTTCCATTTTTTTTCTTCTTTTTTGGCACTTTTTGGTCTGATCCATTTAATTTCCAAAAATGTATACTTTTATAATGCATTTGATTAATTCAATAGTTACAGCACTCACAAAATTCAAAAAATCAAATCAAAAACTTCCTTGAGTCCCCCCTTAAATTAGTGTAACATTCTTCTTTGGAGTGAAAGCCAAATTATAGATCTTTATAGCGATATCATTGGTATTGAATATGCATGCCTAAATCTTTTGTGATGCCGTTGCGAATAAAGTACCAATTCTTTCTCAGCATTCAGCTGTTTTGTTAACGTAAAAAATATGCTCAACACTGTGGTATTAGATACTAGGCTGAGCACTGCCTTACTACGCTCAATTCAAATTGAAATACTGATCCATTGATAAGTATGGTAAGCCACAATAACGTGTTGTAACATTTAAAGGAATTGTTTTATCATTCGGAATGTCAATCCCCTTTTACTGTGTTGTTCATTTGCTTTACAATGTAACCACCTTGGTTGCCATTCACATATTTTGGTTAAAATGAAGGGGACAAAAATTCTAAAAATCAAGAGCTTTCAACAAACAATGTATCTTCTTCAGAGATGTATTCTATGTGTAACCTCAAGCCAAGATCAAAGAGAAATCCTGATTGTGGCGCAGAAATGTGGTAAAGTGGAACCTCATTAACACAAAGTTGCCTGGCCTTGCATTTTAGTTTGTGTTATCCAGTCATATTATAATGGTAAAATATAATCTCGGGACTTGAATAACACTTTGTGTAGGAAGTTTGTGTTAACAGAAATGAATTTTGTGTTAACAGAGTTTGTGTTAACGAGGCTCCACTGTATGTTTTTACAATTCATGAAATGCAGGCTGTTACTGGCCCCTGCAGTGAGATGTCAACGTTGAGTGAGTCTATTGTATACGAAGAGATTTTGTTTTCCCTTGAAAAGAGGATGTCGATCTCTTGCAATATGCCAAAATGTCAGCCTTATACAATGACAACATTAAGGCATTTAAATGTGGTTCAACACCATGTGACTAGGGGGATTTTCAGTAAGGGGAGCAATAAAATATTAATCCATTATTTTTACATGCTAAAGTCATGTTTGCAGGGACGTTTCTGCTTGAAAATGCCTTTTTCTGAAGAAGATTTTTTTTTTCATTACTGAAAAAAATAAGGTATATTTCCCGTGGCCCTGACCCCTGTCTCATTAAAAGCTTTAAATTAATAACCTTTCACGATCATCAATTTATTGCTCTTTACATTGAATCCAAACCTAGTATGCAGCGACACAGTTTTCACATTTAAAATACACTTTAGAAACTGGGTTCAATTTGGCTAAAATTTCGCAGAATACTCAATAGTTCACCATTAGTTCATTATTATAGAGAACACATAGACACGTCAGTAAGTAGTTATGGCCGAGGGGTTACGAATATGGACTAGTAATCATATAGATTCTCCCCTCCTCGGTTCGAATCCTGTTGAATACCTTTTGTTAGAAAAAACGATTTAGTCTCTGTGTGTTGGAAAATGGCGTATATTTTTACCGTAGGTGAATAAAAGTCATGGCCCTGACCCTGTCCAAAAATGTATTACAAATAAACATATTTTTGATCAAGTTTAATACGTTAGGAACATTTCTTGTGCATAAAGTTTTTGCTATGACGTCTAAAAATCATCAAAAATATGATGTTTATAATTACGATCGCATTGAAAATGCATCTTTATCGACTCAAAAATAGTAACAAAAATCGTGCTTCTTATTTAATCAGAAATGACATCTTACATAAATAGGACTTCCCCTTCAAAATGAGCCTAAGATGATCAAAATTGATGGAGGCAATCCTTCACAATCGCAAGTTGTAAATGACCCGATTTCTATTTATTTTTTTGAAATCTCACTTTACTGGCGGACCGGGGCGAACAAAATAGACGGTATTTTCATGCCTTGACTTCTGACTGCATGGCTGAGGTTACACATAGTAAACATATGAGACAAAGTGTTTATTGAAAGCTTATAAATTCAGTCAAAACAAAACCAGCTGTTCTACTGGCTCGACCAACCCATAATTATTCTAATTTTTGAACAACAAAAATTAAAAATTGTTTCCAAATATTTGTGTTGATATTTTTAAAAACTTTTGAAAACTTTTGAAATTGTTTTAACATTTTTGAATTTTTTTGAAAATTATTGAAATTTTTTGAAAATTATTGAAAATTTTGAAAAACTAAAATGACCAACTGACCAATCCAAACTGAGAGGTCTGTTTGCCCGTAGAACAGGGTGGGGTTTCCTGGCCTTACGACAGTATAATAATAATATTGTCTAATAGTATAACATACTTACTGGCAAGTATTGATAAATAGCTCTGACGCTGTCTGGCTTGCATTTCACACTGAGAACCTACAAACAAATTTAACAAAGACATAGTTTAATACACCAATCTGTCAACAGTTTACTACAATTCCTGGATCATTATAAGACCATCATTGATTGATCGCAGTACTGAGGTGTTCATAGGACTGGCCTATATACACATCCACAACCACCCTGTTGTAGAAGGTATGTATACATTTTTATCCTGTAACATCATGTCACTGTTCATTTAACATTTGTACCGTTTTCAGACTGGCTTCGTGTAGGCTATTGACAAATCTTGCGCAGTATCTTTCACTATTTCAGGGCACATTGTTACTTCCCCTAACACATTTTGTCTTCTAATAACAAGATATGGTAAACTCATTTGGTCTAAACCTACACCTACAGGCTGTCCCAAAATGATTAGTACCCATCGATGCCCAAAGCTCAATAAAATCTTTCATCATCAAAATCAATGAGATTAGATCCGTTAATTTTCTATCATATTTGCTATACTGTACCATTTCATAAGAATTTTAGATCATAAATATTGAGTAAGACATGGTGATTTCACCTTTTTAGCAAAGTGCAAAAAAATGTGTTTTTAAACAGCTTGTTTGAAAGAAACTAATACATTCTCTTAATCTCTTGTCTGCTAATATCTTTGGTTCTTTTCTATTTTAAATTGCTGCTGTATCATATTGTTGTTCAAACCAATAATACTTCTTCATTTTGATTCAATTTGAAGAGTAAAAGTGGATCGTCATGCTAGATTGACCCCAAGCTTTGTTTCTATAATGAGCTAGTTCTGAGGCTAAACTTGAGGGACATTTAAACAGATAAAGACGTGGTCATGGGTAATTAGCAGTGGCTTAGACTTCTTTTTCATATTGGGGATGCAATTTCCTACAAACTTGGTAAAAATGATATACTCCCTTTAGTGTTTAACCCAGGCCTTCTCAATTAGATTTTGTGAAGCACCACTTTTGAGATGTTAGTGATCTAGAAGCGCCACTATCCCCGCGAGCGTAGTGAATAACAGGTGGGGTCCAGGGGCCCTGGTGGGGGTCCAGGGGGCGAAGCTCCCTGGAAGCTCATGGGTTTACCCCCTTTTAAGAGGCTAAGGAGAGCTATATTTGCATGCAATATGGTACAAGAAATAAAGAGATGTTGATGGTAAAATGTACAAAAATTGGTAGCAAATGTAGTGATAAGCAATAGGCCTACTACTAATAATCATGACCTGCAGTTAGTGGCTGAAGTGGCTCTTCATGCTTCTTGCGAAAAATCCTCGAATATCGCGAAATATAACCCAAAATGTATTGTTTTGTTTGTTCATGCGTCCTTCCGCGCGCCACTTGGACTGATGCAATGCGCCACAAGTGGCGCGCGCGCCACCATTTGAGAAGGCCTGGTTTAACCTTACAAAATCCACTCTCCAATGTGAAAATAAAATCTAAGCCACTTGTGATTCACCAAATACCACATCATTTAGAAGTCCCTAAACACTTATCAAATAAAACAATGCATGGGGTCACTCAAGTGTGACAAACTTCTTTTACCCGTTAAATTGAATTAAGGAGAAGAATTATTAATGATTTGAACACCCATAACTAATAACAGTTACAACAGAAAGACACACAATATTATATTGAGAGATTATGAGAATACACAAGTTTCTTTCAAACAAGCTGTAGCACAGACATTTTTAGCACTTTGTCAAAAAGGTGAAATCACCATGTTTTACATAATGGAGTGTATCTTGAGTTTGATAAATCCGCTATTCATGATCTAAAATGCTAATGAGATAGTACAGTATGACAAAGATGATTTTAAAACGACGGACCTCATCCCATCAATTTTGATGATGACAAAAATGATTGAACTTTGGGCATCGATGGGTACTAATCATTTTGGGACAGCCTGTAACTTTTCATGTAGTATCCAAAGGTCAGCTATACCTATCTAGCTTTGAATAGTTTTATCACTTAAACATCAATATGCTAGAGACAGAATCAACTGGGGTGGGTGTTAGGGAGTGATATCACCATTATCACACTTCTGCAGCTGTTTAACATCCATGAACTTAGTTGACCTTAGATCTTTTTCGAAATAATAATAATGTTCAGGACAACTTGTCCCTGGAACCTGATAACATAAAACAATCTTGACAACCTCTCACATACCAGCCTCTATAATCTATTTGTCTTCCTCCGGACAATGATGTAACTTTATAGGCACAGCATTTATGCACGCGTATGTATCTTCCGTTCTTCTACGCTTGTGTGCATGCGCCATCGCCTTGAGTAGCTGGGCGCGTTTATGTGCTGTAATTAGTAGAATATGCAGTTCCATCACTGTCTCGTGATGTATACAACAACTTCCCTCCCCCCATACCTTAAAGTACAGTAGCAAAGCGTTGTTGATTTGAGATAAACCACGCTGCTATGGGCAACTGGCACGCCGATCAAACCGCACCACACGGATAATGTGTTTACACGATTGCAGTCGCATTGTGTGCTGTTTAGGAATGATCGTGTGCAGGCTGTTTACATCAACTTTTGAAACTAAAAGGAACTTGACTAATTAAGGTTTTTGAAAATAGTTTGAATGAAATCATTAAAAATGAAGTTCATTGTATTTATGTTCTTATTATGTGCAACACCAATCTACACCTTCTGTTCTGCGTGTCTGCACGGTTTACTTCACTCCAGCATTGTCCTCATGAAATAAACTGTGCAGACAATGCGAACACCGTCATAGTTTAGTGATACACATACGGTGAAACATGATTTAATCCCTAAATAAACTATAGATGTAAACACTGTCCGACAGTTTGATTAGAATATGAGCTGCTACATGTACATTTTATGTAGTGTTTTAGTCAAAGCTAAATACAGCTAAAACATAATGATAAAAAAGTTCCTATCTAACCTTACTACAAAGACCTGGTTGTCCTGTGTTACAGTCTATTTCAGGGTTCCACTTCACATGAGGCATCCACCATCCAGATATATCAACTTGTGAAGAATCTATCAATTTGGCGCTGATCAAGTTGAGTTCATCCATGGCGTCATCTCCGAGGCGAATCTTATCCTCTATCTTGATTTCATCCTCAACAATGGGAAATTCTTCTAAATAATCACTGCATTTTATACAAATTGAAGAAAACAAATTCTAGCATTATCAATTTGACGACCATCTGTGGCGAGTCAATTATTTCCCACCTCCAATGATTAGGCGATTAAAAAATTGTGAGATAGGCTGTAACGTCGGGTATTCATAATACAGTGTTCGGTTTTTTGCCGGCAAAAAACTTTTTTTTTGCCATTTATAATTTTCATCAGCTTTTGAGATGAATTCACTTTTTTTTTTGCATTTTGCCACTATAATATGTATATATTTGTTTTGCCTGGAAAAAAGATCACATAATATACCTTTAACTTGGTGGCCATCATGGGTTTCAAGTCTCAAATTTCAAAATAGTAACAGTACACAATGGATGTGATGTAAATGGTCTCCTTAGCTCTCTCTCAAACCTAGACTTGCTTCAAGTCTTTCTTAGAGATCTCCTTCTTATTAGTTTTTAATGTTCAATACACATGCCATATTACCATTCATGACTTTCCGTATGACCTTATCCATAAGGTCACCAGCCATTGCACATTCTATGTGTCTAAAATACTGTAAAATCACCACATTTTTGCGAGGGGTTTTATTTCGCAAGTTTCGCAATGAGAAAGTTTTCCTCATTCCTCAATGTGAAGTTTGAAAAGGGTCAATAAGCTGAATTAATTGATGTGAAAGGATCTCTTTCCTTTTTTAAATCTGCCTATTTTGATCAAAATAGTGTATGCAATTGGTGGCAGCAATGGGATCACTTTGAAAGGTTACCTTTTAGCCATCATGCATATATCACTTTGCTGGAGGTATTCAACCATGCGATGGCACAGTCAACTCACGGCATCATTACATCACATTATTGTTCCTACAAGCTTCAATTTCTTAACTTGTGACCTGGCTGAATTCTGGCAAAAAATTGATGGCATTCGGCCAGTTTTGTTGGGGGAGGCTGTTTGCATTTTTGAACAACACACAAATGCACAGGTTATTTTATTCTAAATATTCATATCCTTCACCAATGGCCCATTTTTCCTATCACATTGTTGAACCATCACTTTTAATAGAAAATTAATTGTTTCCATGTATTCCATTTTCAAAGAGATACTTTTTGTTTTCAAAATTTTATGATGATCATGCCTAAAAAATAGGACTAAAAACCTAAGCAACAACACTCCAGCCGGTATCTGTATACTTCGTTGTTAGTAGAACTCCTCTTAGAGGTAACGGTACCTGGTCAATTCACGGTTTTTTGAAGTTGAACTCGACGTTCAGTCAAGTCGACCGTTACGTACTCGACGGTTGACCGACTAGACGGTGGGACCAACTCGTTGTACGAACAAACTCAACGGTACGCCAACTAGACTCTCTTGTACCAACTCGACGGAAGGTTGAATACTCGCGACGTGATGGGATTGGTGAATGTACTGAATGAGCAAGCGCCTTGAAACTGTAAGAACATGTTTTTTAAATGTTAGTCAATCAATCAATCAATCAATCAATCAATCAATCAATCAATCAATCAATCAATCAATCAATCAATCAATCAATCAATCAATCAATCAATCAATCAATCAATCAATCAATCAATCAATCAATCAATCAATCAATCAATCAATCAATCACAAACAGTGACGTCAAATCAATGCCTACTTATTATAATGACGTCATTTCGTGATATCTGGGATAACGGTTGGAATACACGCTCTACCATTCAACTATCCGTCTCGTTGGTAAACAGGAGAGTCGAGTTGGCGAACTGTCGAGTTTGATTGTAAGTCGAGTTGGTCATGTTGGTCCGCCGTCGAGTCGGTCAACTGTCGAGTATGTAACGGTCGGCTTGACCGAACATCGAGTTGACTTATATTCGAGGTAATATCACCAATTTAGACAAAGCACATTGGATGGATGCGCAAAAATACCATAATCTAAACAAAATCTTGAAACAAAATCTAAACAAATCTAAACAAATCTTCTTCTTCTTCTTGAATACTTCGCAACATTCCTAGTGGAATAACACGTGAATGGGGCTTGAACACACAGGACGTGTTAAAGGTATATTATGTGATCTTTCCATGGAACGCCCTCAACATCGAAAAAAAATTGAAAGCAGATTTCCTTGCAGATTTACATTTCTGATCATAAATCGTACATACATTCCAAGTTACAGGGCGATACGATTCTTAACTACTTCAAAATCATGGTTTTAGAGTGAAAATAAACTGTCGGATATCCGACAACTTATTTTATTCTAGTCTAAATTCACTCCAAAACCATGATTTTGAGGAATCGTATCGCTCTGTAACTTGGAACGTATGTACGATTTATGATCAGAAATGTAAATCTGCAAGAAAATCTATTTTCTAAAAAAAATCATGAATAGAGGGCGCTCTCTGGAAAAGATCACATAATATGCCTTTAACTGTGCAACCCCTGCCCTGTGACCTAGGACTGATATGTGTACAGCCACAGACCGGGATGATCCCCTACTCTTTACGAAGGAGTCTGTGACCTTTTAACGTGCTCGGATTTTGCTCTTCCGATACACGAGACCACCATTTCTACGTGACTTCTGAACCACGAGGCAATTGAGACTAAGTACCTTGCCCAAGGATGGGATGTCCATATCATTGACTATAGAGGGCGACATTTTTTTTGAAAAAAGTTGACAAAGATATGTAGAAAACTTCATGTTTACCTCTTTTAAATCCAGTGGAAAAGTACGAAACAAGCTGGGTGTATTCACTGATGTCTAAATAACCCCACACAAGCAACTGGACATCATGAAAGTAAACCCTTTTTTACCTAAAATGATTTAAAATGTGCATGACTTGCCCAGTTTTCATCAATATGAGGCAAACTACTTTTGGTTATAACTTTTTTATTATTTAGCCTGCAGACAAGGTTGAACCATCATTTTTTATTGTAAAGTACTGTTTCCATGTATTCCATTTTCAAAGAGATAATTTTATTTTCAAAATTTTATGAACATGCCTACCAAGGATACAAACATGTTGGCCGAAGTGGGGCTCGAACTCACAACCTTTGTATCGTGAGACCTGCGCTTAAAATCTAAACAATATCTAGCTCCGCGCTTCGTCAACTCTAGCGGGATGCGGTTTTTACCATTTTGCTGGAGTATAACGCTTACAGATACAGATCTTTTGTCTTACTACATGTTAGTTAGCATGGTTTAGAGAAAAAAGACTAGGCTCGACTGTCATGACTGTTGAATTCTGCAACTTTCAACACTTTTTAATTGGATGGATGATGGCACTCACCTTTCCACTTGACGTCCATCCTCCTCTAGATACATTGTAACATATGCACATGTTACAACCAACGATATCAGAGAGACTGAAAACAATATCCAGATGAATGAAGTGATATTAAGACGAAATATCCGCCGCAATAGTAGCGAGAGCAAATTCATTTCACCCAGTAAGTGCTTTTCGCCATATTCGTCAAACAAAAATACGGCAAGTCTGCAAATTGTCTGCTGCAAACTCGACCCATACATATTCGTCCTGTCAAGAAAAAAATCGCCCACTGCAAATTCGCCCGGATTCAAAATGTCCCTTTTGAAAGTCTCGCTGCTTTAAAATTAGGTTTACAGATATGTGCCGCTCTACTATAGTCGATTCGCAGACATTGGCCGATTTGAGCGATTTACCATTTTAGTAAAGAGGTAACAGAAGCAAAAGATGGGGAGGCACTCGAATTTAATCGTAATATGCAAAGGTAATACCGTGTCTTCGTGTGCATGTCGGGGTGCATGTACTACTGTGATCATGGTGATGTAGTCACCACTATGTACCTAGTGACAGGGAACTTGCGGTTGGATTATCGGCATAACGATAAAGAAAATGTATTGTTATTAAGATAAATTGATAAAGGTATTCAGGTGGTGTCATAGCCAGAAATACTTAAAGTAACGTTTATAATCCGTATCTTGGTTGATATAACTGTTTTCCATTTAATTAGGACAAATGGTTTTGTACCTAATATATAAAAAAATGATTATTGAATTATTTTCCGGTTTTTTCTCGCAAATAAATACGTAGAACTGTTATTTTCATTTTCATGTTTCCTTTATTCCACGTGCATAATAAAAACGGAAAATAATAAAAGTATCCACTAAATTATGCATAGGTAAAATGACATACATAATATGATTTGTTTCGAAACCTGAGCTGTATACGGTCGATGATGGTCGATTTGTTTTTATTGTGGTAACCGCTTCCAAAGGGATAACCCATTTGAAGCTGCTGGATTAAGTTTTTGGTTGTCGTGATTGTAAAGCTATTTGATCAGCCCTATTCATAAAGCCACACTATCATGAATAGCATTTGATTATGGAGCGCAAATTATCATGATAAAAACATCTATAAAAGTACCGCTGTTTCATCATTGGTCAAAATGGGTTCCTCTAACGCCCAATGGACGAGGTCCAAAATCGATACCGATGCGCCAGAGTTTATGAATCTACTATAGGTCTATTTTTTTGCAAAAATGTCCTAAACATGGGATATGATATGTGCTGAAGTGATCCAACCGTCCCAAATCGTGCGCAAAATATCGTTAGGATTTCAACTTCCAGCGCACACCTAAATTTAAAGCCTCGCCATATTGGTTTGTTAATCCTCGCATATTTTGACTCACAAAAATATTGTCGGTTAATTTTCATTTCTCGCCCCCCCCCCCCTCCCCCAATATGAATAACCTAGCTACGCCACTGGACTATATGGGTAGGCTACACTTGGGGAGCTAAACATGTATGTTGGCTTTTTTTTTGGGTGGGGGGCTAATTTTCATTTGCATAATTGTACAAGTAGGCCCAAATTAAAAAATGTTTAAACATTTTAATTAGTGGGCCGACACCGTTTCCCCGAAATGTTGAGGCTCCTGCCGCCACTGGTGAATCACTGCCTCCCTCATTTAAGTTTACGAAAAGAAGAAAAACTTAATCCCCTTTTGAGCCCGGTCGTTTGAGGCTTCAGCTAGCTAGTCTTCCCGGTAGTCAGAGTCGTCTGGGGTGGGGGGGGGGGGGGGGGGGGGGGGCGGTCTCTGCTCCTGGCCCTGACACGACTCCTAGAACATGTTGTGCACAGTCAGATAATCCACCACCATGACACCCAAGATTTGCTGACAGACAGGCAGTTTGGTTTTCGCAAAAAAAATCATGTGAGTCCCAACTTCTGCTTACAGTTAACGACCTGGCCGATGGTCTTCGTGACAAGAAACAAATTGATGCCATCTTACTCGATTTCTCAAAAGCCTTCGACCGGGTCCCCCATGAACGTCTCCTCTTGAAGCTTCAAGGTCATCATGATGTTCCGCATTGTCAATGGCCCAGCCAACACGTATGCATGGGCTACATGTGGGCAATCAGGGCTAATGAGGGCAAGGGCTATGTGAGGGCTGACCACATGGGTCCCATATGGGTTTTACAAGGGTCATAATGGGCTACGTTTGGGTAAACCTATCAGGGTCCCATATAGGCTGACCACATTGGTCCCATATGGGTTTCACAAGGGCCATAATGGGCTACGTTTGGGTAAACCTATCAAAGTCCCATATAGACTGACCACATGGGCCCCTTGTGGGTTTTACAAGGGCCACAATGGGCTACGTTTGGGGACAACCTATCAGGGTCCCATATAGGCTGACCACATGGGCCCCATGTGGGTTTTACAAGGGCCATAATGGCTACGTTTGGGTAAACCTATCAGGGTCCCATATAGGCTGCCCATATAGGCTGTCCACATGGGCCCCATGTGGATTTTACAAGGGCCATAATGGGCTACGTTTGGATAAACCTATCAGGGTCCCATATAGGCTCACCACATGGACCCCATTTGGGTTTTACAAGGGCCACTTAATGGGCTACGTTTGGATAAACCTATCAGGGTCCCATATGGGCTGACTACATGGGACCCACATGGGTTACATCAGGGCAATTCCACGCATACGCACTGACCCTGGTTATATTGGTTTTGTAACACTATGGATTTCATATTTATAAATTTTGATAAATGATTCAATCCACATCATGAACATTATTTCACACAAAACTGTACACATGAACAATTTTGTTGGAGAATGTTAATAAAAAGCCAAATAACTGAATTGTTCTTGCAGTTGCCAGTCATTTATTCGAGTATGTAAATAATTCAATTAACAATTACCTCAAATAGGCTGCCCATAAGGGCAAGCCCATTTAAAACCCTGATTTGACCCTAATTAAACCCATGTTAACCCCGCCCCCAGTAGCGTAGCCAGCGGGGGCAGACTGCCCCCCCCCCCCGGAAATCTAAAATGGGGACGGAGAAGCGGAAAAATGGGGACGAGAAGAAAGGGGGAGAGAAAGAAGGGGAAGGAGAGGGAGAAAGAGAAGGGAAATGGGGAAGAGAAATTGTTCATGTAGTACATTGACTGTGCGATTTTTTTTGGACTGTGCGAAATTTTTCGACCTCAACCCCCCCCCCCCCTTGAAGTCTTGAAGTGAGATTCGAACCAGGAATTGTCATCTGGAACCTGCGATCACAATTGCGGCCCTCTATCTTATTGGAAATAAATTGATTTAATAGCCATCCATTCATTCACCTATTCATTCATTGTGAGACCAGGATTATAGTGGTTTGCATAGTTACTTTCATTTTGTTGCTTAACTTGATCTACCAACCTAATATGCATCATCATAATTTGCCCTTAAATCATGATGAAGGAAACGTTTAAGATTACTGTGTGAAACATTTAAAATAAGCCAATGAATACATTTTGCTGTGGTTAATTTGTAGTATAAATGTGTTTTAGCTTATAAACAGGTTGGACTATTAAGATCATTACTTTATACAATCAAATTAATTATGCGCTTGTTTTTTGAAAAATAACAATAAAGCTAGTATAATTGAGTAATCATTTTACATTCAAGTTTGCATTAATTTCTATATCACTTGGATTTCAAAAGAAATTGCAAAAGGTGTAGTTGAGAATTGATCCACCAACCTCGTGATACTGAAGTTGACGCTTTACCGGGCGCTTTACCAATTGAGCAATTCGTCTGTCCATGAAATTATTTAGAGAGTAATACAACTTTATATTATTGAATATCGAATACACTAAACAAATTCGTGATAATTTCTCTAGATCAATAGAGGGCGCTCATACCTTTTTATCTATTCTCTGCTTATTAACTATTAGTCAATGGGTGCTTATAGATGAAGTTTAACGGTATGCAACATTTCCTGCTCGCTATGCTCAGCTCGCATCATATGACTAAGCAACTTTCAGTTTTAATAAATCGGGCTGGTTGTTTTCAATTTCTTTTAGGGGGGGTCACGGCCGGTAGGCCTATACTGACCCGTGTCTGATGGGGTCGTGGGGCCAAAAAGGTTAAGAATCGCTGCTGTATACAGGGTGTCTCAAAAAAACCCGTGCACGTGTTTACCCAGCTTATTGACCGTGAACTTATAGAATATGGTGTAACAATTGTATACATAGTGATAGCCATAACGGTTAGCTTTCATATTCCGTTTATTTCATCTGATTTGGATTTGTCAATCTTGAGATATGACCAATTAACTAAAGCTACCTAAAGTCGACGTTGTGCCACTTTACAGTTTGCAATGAATAGAAAGGGTTACTCTGGAGAGAGGGGTTGTTACCACCGGGGTTACCACCCCCTAAATAAAATCCAATCTGAAATGCAGAGTATGCTTATTTGGATACCTTGTTATAGCTAGAGGTTCCCTCTATCCATACATACTAAAACAAGTACAAACATCCCACGCATGACGTCACAATGACGTCACCAAACATGGCCGACCTCAGAATCCCGCCGTATTCGCTGGACAGTGAAATATCATAGAAATCTTCGCCAAAAAAGTTCTAAATATCACCCGATTTTTTGCTTATAAGTGATAAAACAAGGTATTTACAAAAAACTGGTCAACATCCTAAAATGAAATTAACAGACGACACAAAGGAAATATGAAAAAGAAGATTTAGACAGTGTATGATGTATTTTAACAAAAACTCTTTGTTTTAATGCTGGGCTCACTTTTCTCTCTGAAACCCTCCATCGTCTGACTCATTATTCTATCCCACGAGGCCCCACCTGTGTATCTCAACATTTGATGACTGTCGGGTTGAAAATTAACCCGACTAAAAAAACTAAGAATGTTTTAAGGTTATGAATATTAAATAAACAAGTTTGGGGGGATAAAAACTGGTAAAAGTTGGAGAAAAAATGGAGAGAGGATAAATAAGAGTAAGCACATATTTTTAAAAATTAAAACAGGAACATCAAAACTTCAAATAATAAGTAACATTTTTTGAACAAGGAATAAAAATATAAGTTATGTTACATTTTATAAACATCACCAGCTTCGGAAAATATAGCAGCTTCCAAGATATATCCAACCATCCCATAGTAATCGCGACTTTCCACCACGTTGTTATCCCACAATAATCACCCTTGGACCCCGGTAGTTACATTTATAGGGACATTAAGTGGTGTTGAAAATGTTAAATGTTTAAAAATTTACTTCAGAATTCAAGATGAACATTAAAAATTGTCATTATGGTTGTTTAAACACAGCAAAACTTGATTAAAACAATATCATCGCTATTTATTTAAAAACGCCCTATATGCAAATATGGTTCGCGTTATCACACGTACTGCAGGACACCCGTGTGCATCTTAGCTGTAGGCATAATCACAACGTGTTTATTTACCTTTGTGGCCCAGGGTTAAGATGGAAACAGGGAATGATGACTCACCCATACGTTATCTCTATAGTCAATAAGTATGACCACACAAGTTAATAAAAATTATAGGGGGCGACATTTTAGCAATTTGTATGGGGGTCTATTGATCTGACCGTTACATTTATATACCAAACAGAATATAGTAAACACGACGAATGTCGCAGATTTTGCAAAACTCTATCATTTGTTTTATATTATTTAAACCATTTCTCCACAATTGTAACAACATATGTGTTCATATTTTCATATCCAGATCTAATATACATTTTAAAGACATCTGTGTACAAATACTGATTCAAGATACATGAAAGCAATTCATAGACTCTACCACAAGGCCTGAATCTGAATTCAAATGTCAACATCCCAGGATGTTGACAAAAATGGTGTTTCTAACATAGGCCTATGCTAAAATATTTCAGGAACATACAATAAAAATATTTTTCAAAATGGCGATTTTTCTTTTTTTTATAAGGTGGCAACCACCCCCTACAATCGGACTTTGACGGCTTACCCTACCCCCGGGTAAGGTGGCAGCCTCAATTTGTTTTCGTCAAAATGAGCGCAGGGAATGTAAAAGCGATCTCCTAGACGCCCTAGGTCACTGTTTATTGCGTTCTAGCGCAATCGGCGACCACCCTCCCTTAAGAGGACGAGGGTTTTAATGCTTATCTTAAGCATTCTTTCCGGAAAAGTGGCACAATTTCGATTTTAGGCAGCTTTAGTTAATTGATCATATCTCAGGATTGACAAAACCAAATTAGATGAAATAAACGGCATATGAAAGCTTAGTGTTTGGTCTATCAAAATGTATACAATTGTTACACCATATTCTAAAAGTTCATGGTCAATTAGTTGGGTAAACACGTGCACGGGTTTTTTTGAGACACCCTGTAGGGATAGGGAGATCGACAAACAGTTTGAATTAATGATCGAAAGCATGGTAACTCGCATCTATCACTTCGCGCTTTCGGGGAAAGGAGGACCGATCATCACTCGTTGGAATGAGCACAAGCACGACGCACACGATGCACGGGGAAGCACAACGTACACGCCTCTTGCACTGGTTTGAATTAGCACAACGCACAACGCACAATTTGGGCGAAAGCTTTTTGAGGATACAAATAATGCGTTGACGCAAACAGTCAAATTACGCGCATGGTAACAGCGGCGCGCAAGCAACAGCGCACTGATAAAATATCAACAGAGCGATCTCAAAATCGTCATCAATGGACAGGCCATAGGGCTATCTTTGAAGGCCCTGCCATTAAATCTCATCAAAGAAAATAACTTATTTGGAACTAAATATCTGTTAATCAATCTTGAGCTAGCCAATCATGGCGATGGACTATATTGCAGGAAAGGCTAAAAGCCAGGCGGTGAAACATGGTAAACGTGCCGGAGAAAAGGTAAGTGGTCAGAATTATCTTACATACTGCTTTTGGAAAAGTCGCATAGTTTTTGTGGGCAAAACGAAAGACTACTGATTTTATTTTGAAGAAGGCATATGTATGTTCGGCATGCAACAGCCTCAATGATATGATAAAATGAATGAGGCAGTGGCGTAACTTAGGGTCTTCAATTTTGTGTGGGGTGTCCTTTTGGCCAAGTGTTCCTTCGATGTGCGGCCTCGATGGCTTCCCGGATGGCTTAGTGGTGGGTCAAGGAAAGCCGAGAACCGTCTTGTGTCGTAGCCTACACAACGAGGATCTTAATCTTGCTCCCAATGAGTTTAAAATTACTAGTATTACAATTCTACGTGATATTTTTCTATCAAGTATTTTTAATTCATATTTGTTTCCTTTTAAATGTCTTGTCTTTCAGATGATTCGTAAAATGGGAGGCGAAGGAACTCGAGATCCAGTGTTTGACGATTTCAATTTTTCTTTTCAAAAACAAGTAGCACAGTCGGAAAAATTAAAGAAAGAAATCGGACGTTATGAGCACTGTCTAAAAGGTAGTATATTATCTGCTGCATATTTCATAATTTTCGGGGGGGGGGGGGGGGCAAGATTTTTTTTTTTTGGGGGGGGCATGAACAAAAGAAGATGCGCGCAAATATTTTTACCATTTGACGCTAAAATTTGGTCTACTAACTAATTTGGTATCACGCAAAATTTAGATGTTTGATGCTAAAATTCTCAAATTTGGTCTAGTTTAACCTAATTTGGTAACAAAATGCCCCCCGTGGATTTTCTGGAAATAGAACTTATCTGACACTTTTAACATCAGGCAACTGCATGGCACTAGAGCAGTGGCGTAGCTACCGGCCTTTGTGTGCCCCCCCCCCCCCCCCCCCCCCTCCCCAGAGCCTCCCCCATCAAAATCCCGCTCTCAAGTTTTCTGAGCTGACTGCAAAGAATTTTGGTTCAAGAAGAAGAATTCATTGGTAGATTACACCAGTGTTGTGATCTTCGGAGCCGTAATTTCACCCTTTAAGAAAAATCACCGTGTTGCATAATTTAGCTTCATCTGTGTAGATAATTTGTATGCTCTGAGGTACGTCTCAGCTCTGGGCTGCGGACCAGACTTTGGCGGGTTAAACCGGGGGTTAAACCGGTTTTTGTGAGCGCTCAACCGTACCCTTTTTCTCATGGCATATTGTTGGAGGTGGATTCAACTCCGCTTATCTGAACGCCTTGGTGCTTCTGCAAAGCCAGAACCTGTAGCTTGCTCGCAAGGCTGTTTTGGCTGCTGTGTCTAAGATTGGTTTTCTTTTCCCGCTGGGGATTCCTAGTGAGGCCAGACATTTGCTGATCGTAGTTTTATAAATCCCCCTGCTTCCGACTTCTACGGGAAAGTAGTGCACAGACCATCCATTATTTTCGCAGTCTGCTAAAGGTCTTGGTATTTACATTTCTTCCTGGCGAAAGCATTTGCAACGTTTTCCTCTGCTGGGACTGTCAATTCAATGATGATGACATTTTTAGTCCGAGTTGAGAAAATAGTAATGTCAGGTCGTTTGGCCGTCTCAACAATTTCTGGAGGAAATACCATCTGCGAGTGCTCTTCATCCACCAGGAGTTTCCAGTCACTGGCATTTTTCAGGATGTCTGTCTCTTTTGGTTTTCTGTACGGCAAGACTGGATTACGGTATTTTGTGCCATCTGCTGTTTGGACTTTGGAATGCTATATGGTAGGACTGAAACTTTGAGACTGGGATGTTGATGGTCTGTTGTTGTTTGCTTCATCGACATATGGTATCAGTCCTGATACAATCGCTCTCAATGTTTGGTCATGGCGCCAATTGTACCTTCCATTTTCTAAGGAAAAGCTGCAACAGTTCAGGATGTAGAGCAGGGTACAATTTCGGTGGTGACATAACTGGCACGATCCCATATTTGTCTTGCCCCAGAGTCTCGGGTTAGTTGGTGTCGGGAATTGGTCATGAATGGCATTTATCTGGAACGACAGGAGTTCTGGTGTCCAAACATACAGAAGTTTCTTCCACTTGCATGGCAGAGTCCACTTGCATGGCAGAGTCCACTTGCATGGCAGAGTCCACTTGCATGGCAGAGTCCACTTGCAGGGCAGAGTCTCATCGCAGCCACTGTCCTTATTTCGCGCATCCATAAAGGTAGATCAGCATCTCATCCTCGTCAACTTCTTTAACCAAACTGGTCAGGCACTGCCTGTGTTCTTTCAGGGTCATGTCTTTAATTAGCTTCTGATTCTTCTTGAACCCCATGCCTGCTTTATCAGTCTGACCTCTGCCGATATCATTAAGGATGAGATGTCGTTCTTTTTGGTCCAGCTCCTTCACTCCATTCCATCTGGACCTCTTCTTTTTCGTCTCTAAACACTCTCGGTATAGTGTTTGAGTTTTCCATCTCTGGAGTGTTTGTTGAGATATAAATGGTATTTAGTTAGCTGCATACATTTCACTGAGGTGGTGAGTCGCTTTAGTTGTAGGCCGTAGCGTTTTCTGGACCTGTATAAAGCACTGTTGGTAGTGCTTCTGGTTACTCCTGCCCATCTCTTCAGATGCTTTGTGCAGGTTGCCTCCAGTTTCTCAATATAGGTGGTTGGGAAGTTGTAGATGGTAAATTCCCATACCATTTTTGGAATGATCACATGATTGTAGTCTTGTAGATCCACATTTTCATGATTCCATTCAGTTCGCTTGCATCTGTTAACTCCAACATAGCAGACAATTTGCTGGTAACCATTTGCCTGATCTTATCATCCTTCAGGTCTTCATATATAGATTAACTTCCCAAGGAATCTCATTGGTTGGCTGTGGATATGTGTGATTTTCTGTCCGTCAATTATTAGTTGTGGGTCGTAGGCTATATATTGTGTTTTATGGCCTCTTCGCTTCTGGTCTGCATTCGGAACCACTTTCTTCATGGCCGGCATGAGATTTACATTTATCAGGCTTGGCTTTCATGGTTCTTGACCATTTGAGGAATTCGTTGGTGGTATTTATGAGTATACACCAGATTGCACCAAATGAGTTCCAAAATTAATTTTTTTTTCTACTTCTCAGTGGGCACATCCCCCTCAGACCCCCTCTGTCCGAGCATAGCTCGGAAGGGCGGTGCTGCGCACCGCTTGGATGGTACCTGATCAATTTCATTTTGTTGGGCCCCTAAACCTTTCTTCTGGATCCGCGCCTGATGGTACACTTCCATACTTTAAAACAGAGACATTTCTTACAGGTCCGATGTTAAATAACAGATATTTATTTTGACCTGTATAATCACTGCAGAGAGTAATATTATCCCGTTATTTTACAGTAAAATGTATAAATACGCCAATCTATCGTATTTTTATATACAGAATACCGTTAAAATACGAAACCACGGTAGTTTCCGTTACTTTAACGGTCAATTTAATTACGGTCAACGTAAAATCACAGACATTTCTTACAGTGTATATAGGCAAATGACAAATGAGTCGTATACCTTAATGTGAGATTCCTATTTCCGTGACACCGGTATATAAATGCTTTACATTTGGATTTCACGATCACTAGCATTTCAATGCGGGTCCGAACTTACATTTTAAAGATAAGTTTTGACATGTTTGAACACCGGTTCCTCCAGATGTTCTTTTTTCTCGCAAACAATAAGGCACTATAATTTAGACATTAAGAAACTTGGGTTAGTTGTTGCGAAATGTGGGTTTTAATGTTCATTTTTCCTGATTTCTCCCAGAGGTTCGTAAATCAATGAAAGGCCTCAACGATATCTTGGCCGATTTCTACGAAGACTTTTGGCCCAACGCAAAAGAGTTTCAATTAGCCTTGCAAGTGAGTATTTTGTTGGATATCAAAACGATTTTTATTTTTAAGGATTCAATTTATAAATTTATTTCGTTTGTTTAAAAGTATAAGCCTCGCTGATTTTGTTGAAACGTGATGTTTTACATAATGTTCTTAAATTTCGTAAATCCAAGTTAGTGTTTATTTAAATAAAAAGATTCACTCGCCAACACTAGGAGCTTATGAATTTCTTTTCCATCACAATATATTCAGCCAAGGTTTTCTCAGTGTTTATTGTAATACAAAAACAAAATTAGCCCACCTTAATTATACAGGGACTACATTTTATCATCTGGATTCTGGACACTGGTAAATCTATACGATTAATTTCATAATTTTGACTGTTACTTCTATCACAGGACCAAGAGATGTTGTTCAATAATCTTACCCGTGATGTGCACAATCTAGCAGATCCATTGAGGAGGTATCAAATACAGTTCGTTGACATAAAGGTAAAATCATCATCATTTTCGATGTTCCAAAGTTTCAGTGGTGTAGCCAGAGGGGCCAAGTGCATATCAAGGACTGGGGGGGGGGGGGGGGGGGGGGGTGGGCAAATGTTGTATCCTTCTGAGCGGAGTGAGCGAACCGAGTGTAGCTACCAGCGGGTGGGGTCCAGGGGCCCGCCTTAGGGCGAAGCCCCTTGAAGCTCATGGGTTTTCGGCATTTTTAAAGCAAAGATTCAACATTCTGAAGCATTAATTTTGGTATTTTCTCACATGCCTTCTAACTAAAAAAAACCCAATTATTCCTGCACATATGTATTCCTATTAGGTAACAGGAGTCAAATCCAATCACAAACTGTGCACATTCAAATTCAAACTTAAACATCATCCACATCAAGTGGGTGGGGTCCAGGGCCAGCGTTAGGGCCCCTGGAAGCTCCTGGCATTGTAAGGCAAAGATTCAGCATTCTGAAGCAAGAATTAGGGTGGTTCGAGATCTATTATAATGTTGAAAGGCGTGTATGAAAAATGTGCGCGAAAATAATGTTCAGTTTGTAAACAAAAAGGGCCCACAACAATTTCATGAAGCCATCTTTTGTTAAACTTAAATATTGAAACATTGAAAATAATACGCGCGAAGCGCGCAAAAATTGTGATTTTTTAACACTAAAAAAGGTACAGTATGACGTTTTAAATGTCCTCCACGTAATATTTAGAATATCTGGTGTGGTTCGAGACCCATTATAATGCTGAAACCTGATGAAAAAATGCGGGCAAAGCGCGCAAACAATTTCAGTTTTTGAACTAGAATGGTCATGAAAAACTTTCCTGAAGCCGTCTTGTGAAGCTTGAATAATGAAACTAATATACGCGCAAAAATTGGCATTTCTAACACTTAAATGGTCCAGTACGACGTTTATAACGTTCCCCACACCATATCTAGAATATTTGGTGTGGTTAGAGACCAATTATAATGTTGAAATCTGTAGAAAGCGCAAGCGTGCGCTTAATATGCGTAATGATTAGACGTAATGTTCATAATCGTGTATTATAGCTGTCGAGCAGACTATTTTGTTATTGAACTAACGAGTCGTTTTGATTGGTGAATATAATCCTCTTGTGATTGAGGACAATATCCGTTAATTTTCATTTTAAGTTTCATTGAAATAATATATACACTTGACTTATTTTATTGCACAATGGACAGTGCATGTTTTCTCCACATGCATGCACGTGACAGTTTATAGCCCGGTGCCAATTATATATGTGTCGGTCGGGACGGTCAGTTCAGGGCTTTTTTCACCTAAATGGGAAAGAATAGACCTATTCCAGGTTCAAAGTTAATTGTTGTCTTCATTATTTATTGAATCAGAGTTTGAATTTGAAGTGAGTGGGCGAAAACGCGATGTATTTAGCAAACCAAAAGGAGGAAATTCCTTTTTTACTGGCAGCGCCCGCGATAAATGACCTTTATTATTGAATTAGACGGCAACGAAATGGTAGACATCGGCAAAAATCATGAATTTAAAAACATTTAAGTTTGTCTTAAATCAAAATCGTGTAACAATTTCTAAAGTGATTGGAGAAATGCATGCACGTGACAGTTTATAGCCCGGTGTTTGAATTACGATGTGGGTATATTATGCGTAGGCCCACGTCAGTATTCACTATACGGTATCCGCCAATATGTGTCGGTCGGGACGGTCAGTTCAGGGCTTTTTTCACCTAAATGGGAAAGAATAGACCTATTCCAGGTTCAAAGTTAATTGTAGTCTTCATTATTTATTGAATCAGAGTTTGAATTGAAGTGAGTGGACGAAAACGCGATGTATTGAGCAAACCAAAAGGTGGAAATTCCTTTTCTGCAGGGAGCGCCCGCGATAAATGACAGTTATACTGAATTACACGGCAACGAAATTGTACACTTTTCGGCAAAATCATGAATTTAAAACATTTAAGTTTGTCTTAAATCAAAATCGTGTCACAATTTCTAAAATCCTTATTCAAAAACTGAAATAGATGTCTGGGCTATATAGACCTTTCCCATACGAAAAGATAGTTAAGAGACATCAAAACAGAATGAAATCATACGTGATTAAATACCTGAACTATCAAATATAAGCCTTAACTGGAAGTAGAAACGCATGTTCGTGATAGTTTATAGCCCGGTGATTGAATTCCGATGTGGGTATATTTATTTCACATCACTTTAGCATCATAAAAGTTACACATACAGAATTGATACACAACAAAGGAAAACATGTAATTCCCAGATCAGTTCTCCATTTAGGACTTAGGTGGACGAACGCAGGGATAATGGGGACAAACTAAACACAACATGACAACAAAACAGACATGTTAAAAATTTAAAATAGATATTCATATAAAAGGGACCTGCCCTGCAGTAAACCATTATGATTGCACGTTTATAGTTGGATAATTGTCCCATGTGGGTTCCTTGTGAGCATGGAAAATTGAGAAAGATGAAAGAATAGATAGTTTGGTGATGTTGTCCCGGAATATTTTAAAAGTAGTGAGGCTATTGCACAGTTTGAGTATATATTTAAGTCGACCAAGATTGTGAGGGCATATGTAACCACGGCTACCAATTTCGAGGGCGACCAACTCACACTCAAAATCATTGTTCTGAATATCAGCAACCAGAGCGGCGTATTTGTCAGATTTTCTTGTGTGCGCTTTCTCAAGATTGAGTTCAAAGGGCACTGTGAGTTCGATGATGACCAGTTTACGTGAATTCTCCCAGAACACGCAGAGATCGGGGATCAGTAAGCCTACGTCAGTATTCACTAACTATATATGGTATCCGCTAAAATGTGTCGGTCGGACCAGTTAAGGGCTTTTGTCATCTAAATGGGAAAGAATAGACCTATTCCAGGTTCAAAGTTAATTGTAGTCTTCATTATTTATTGAATCAGAGTTTGAATTTGAAGTGAGTGGGCGAAAACGCGATGTATTGAGCAAACCAAAAGGAGGAAATTCCTTTTCTGCAGGGAGCGCCCGCGATAAATGACAGTTATATACTGAATTACACGGCAACGAAATTGTACACTTCGGCAAAAACTTAAATGTTTAAACATTTAAGTTTAACATCGGGTATATCAATTTCTAAAATCCTTATTAAAAAACTGAAATAGATGTCTGGGCTATTATAGACCTTTCCCATACAAAAAGGATTCAAACTCGCTAGTCATAAGGGTCGTTAATTATTATTCAAATAAAGGTTCGTCAGTCGTGAGGTCCGTTAGTCATAATGGCAAAAAAAGTCCGTTAGTCGCAATGGAAACAAAGGTTCGCTAATTATAATGCTAAGCATAATCATCATGGGATACCTATAATAATATTTAGCGTATCTGGGTATGGCCTTATTAAGATCCCTGGATTGTTACGAGCACCGTGGCACTGAAGTGAAGTATCAAGGACATAAACTCTTGCTATTTCACATTAGCCTATATACGCTTTTGACCCCGGCTTTTAATAGTCCTACCTTTAGGACTACTCTATCTATATTATAATACGCTACTCTCTGTCCCGGGGGGGGGGGGGGGGGGGGTCGGTGAACATACCAAGCGGGTACGCATCCGCGTCCAAAAAAAACGTCGAAAAGGGTCCAGATTTCACCACACGACGTCGTCGACGTCTTTCTGAAAAAGGGGTACTTTTTAGGGGTAAAATGGCGTCTGGCGAGTAAAACACATGTCACTTGGGGCTCCCGGAAATTCGGCAAAAGGCGAGTGAAAGAATGCACTGTTTGGCTTCCGTTTTGCACATGAATGTGATCACAACTTCTGTTTAACGTTTGGTCACTCTACTGACCGTCTCGGGACCATATTTATTGAGATTTTGAGGACAAATCTTTGGCGGTATTTTTGAAACTGCATAGCATAGGTGTGCTCATCAACACGTACAGCATTGTACAGTCGCCTACTCAGTGGACAGTGGTAGCGTATAACAACGTTGTTGCATTGCAGTGGAGTGTGCATGTACATTGTTCAATCGGTGAGTTTGCGTGTCACATCATGCCACCGCCGGTCACTCGGAGAATGACAACATCTGCAGATGACTCTTTCGAGACATTTGTGAGATCGACCCTGATGGAGATTAAAGAAGGTCAAGGCAAGCTCACCGAGAAACTTGAACATTTGGAAGAATCTATCAACTTCGAGGCTCAACGAGTTACCGAAGTTGTCAATAAGGCCGAGAAGACCCAGAAAAGAGTAGAGAAGGTGGAGCAAGCTGTTGCAAATCATGAAACAATCCTGACTAGAATGACTGAGGCCGATAACAAGTTGGAGCGAATGAGTAGGCGGAATAACATCAGAATTGTTGGATTGAAAGAAAAGACAGAGGAAAAACCAATGGAGCTGGTCAGTAAACTATTACAAGAGAAGTTTGGGATGGAAGTCGAAATAGAAAGAGCCCACCGAAACGGATACAAACGAGATGCACCGTCGACATCCAGGCATATGCTAGTCAAATTATTACGCTTCCAAGACAAGCGCCAGATTCTTATCTGTCAACGCAAAAAGCTGGAAGGGTGTGATATCTATGTCACCGATGATCACACCAAAGCCGATCTGGAGGAGAAGAAGAAACACAGTGGAGAGGTGAAGTTTCTCTACGAGAGAGGCACAAAGCTGCACTTCTCTGCTGGAAAATGGCGGACCAGAGAAGGGAAACTGGCCCCTTTTTATGACAAAAAATGAGGTGACTTTTGCGTTAGCTGTCTACACATCATGGGTTTTTATTTCTAACACGCTGAGGATATCGTGGATTTTATGACTTTTGCTTTCTCCGGAGGACAGTAATGTTGGATTTCATTTCGAATTGGATCTTATGACTTTTGCGTTTTACCGGAGGATACCATCAACATTGGATTATATTTCAAACTGGATTTTATGACTCTTGCGTTCTCCAGAGGACCAATATTGGACTTCATTTCGAGAACCGTCAATCTCATGACTTTTGCGTTTTAACGGAGGATATTATAAACATTGGATTACTTTTCGAACTGGATTTTATGACTTTTGCGTTCTCTGGAGGACCAACATTGGATTTTATTTTCGAATGCAATGGACCTTATGACTTTTGCGTCTTACCGGAGGATATCATCAACATTGGATTATTTTTCGAACTGAATTTTATGACTTTTGCGTTTTCCGGAGGACCAATATTGGACTTCATTTCGAGAACCGTCGATCTCATGACTTTTGCGTTTTAACGGAGGATATTATAAACATTGGATTACTTTTCAAACTGGATTTTATGACTTTTGCGTTCTCCGGAGGACCAACATTGGATTTTATCTTCAAATGCAATGGATCTTTTGACTTTTGCGTTTCTACGGAGGATAATCAACGTTGGATTTTATCTCTAACTTGAGAAAGGTATATTTTGTTTGTAGTATAATCTGTTTTTAATGACATTTGAAACATCCATGTTTGTGCTAAAGCCAAATAGCCCGGAGCCTCTCACCGACATAGTGTTACTATTTCATTTATATACAAAATATGTATATATGTCTTTGGCAACTTTATTTACTATTTATATGCCATTGTACTATTTTAAGATATTCCAAATTTGAATCAATTCTGTGTACTTCTAATGTATTATATCTGATTACCAAAACCACATTTCATGTTTTAGAATTTCATGATAACAGCCAAGTTAAACAGTATTTTAGTCAAATTCCGCCACCACATGCACCAATTCATATTTATATTTCAGTGCGCAATATAGACAATTTGTTTTTGATGAGTTTTGAAATGCATCTAAGCACCGTGTTTCTCAATTGTATTGATTTTAGTTTTGCTAGGTACTACTGTATGATATACATGTTCAGATCGATTGACCCCTTTTTTTTAACCTGGTCTTTTTGCTGCATGCCACTGCCACCATTTCAATTAATCGTATTGATCAAGACCACATGTCAAATCACTGGTGCTTGAAGTTACCGGGCAGTAATCCTCTGTCCTATTTCATTTGTACGACCTCTGTGTTTACAATGTTTTCAGAGCAGGTTTGCGCTTTCAATTTGTCTGCGAGGTCACACATCATCTGTGTCCATTGGCATTTTAATTTATTCTATGAACATGTGCATCAGACAGCCTTCAATCGATTTGTGTATGTTTGTATCTTTGAAATTCCAGGACTATAACTTCACAAATTCAATGCATTATATTTTCTATGCTCGGGTGATTTGTATTATTAATGACTGATTCAGTTCACATGTATTCAATGAACGCTCGTGGATTGGGGGATCATGGGAAACGTGTTCAGGTTTTTTCATGGTTACATAACAGACCAGCCGATATCTTTTTCTTACAGGAAACACACTCTACTGCCTTTTGTGAGAAAAAATGGAAGGATGATTGGGGAAATAATAATATTTTTTTCTCCCATGGCACATCAAATTCCACTGGGGTTGCTATTCTTTTATCTAACAATATGGATTTTAAGATAATGAAAGAACACCACGATGATGATGGGCGTGTTATTATTTTGGATGTTACCATTAATGATGATATTATGACCATTATTAACATTTATGGGCCCAATGTTGACGATCCAATCTTCTTTGATTCCATTAACATGATAATGAGGGATTTTACCTGTGAAACTATCGTTATTGGTGGCGATTTTAACTGCCTCCAAGATGTTACCATTGACAAAAAAGGTGGTCGCACTCAAACGCATGAGAACTCTCAAAGAAGCATTTACAGAACTATGGAGGAGTATGACCTAATTGACATTTGGAGAAAAAAGAACCCTAATGTTAAGCGGTACACGTGGCGTTCAAACACTAATCCTCCTATTATGTGTCGCCTTGATTATTTTTTAATTTCGTATAGTCTATATACTCAGATTGAACAATGTAATATTTCGCCTGGTTTTAAAACCGACCATTCTTCAATTGACGTTAAGATTGAATCCTCAAACGATTGTAGAGGAAGAGGTTTTTGGAAATTCAATGTATCCCTCCTGAATGACATTGAATATGTCAATAAGATCAAGAAATGTATCCATGAGGTCAATACTAATTGCAAGTACATGAATCCTGATATGCTATGGGATTTTTTGAAGTGTGAAATTAGAACAATCAGTATTGAATATTCCATTAATATCTCTAAAACAAGGAAAAAGGAGGAGAGCCGGTTGGTTAAAAATATTAATGATCTTGAATCGAGGTATTCCATTAACCCAACTAATGACTTGTCTGATGAAATAAAACAGCGTAATGCTGATTTAGAAACATTGTATAAGGTCAAAACAAAGGGATGTATTGTAAGATCTAGGGCTAACCACATTGAATTTGGTGAGAGGAACTCAAAATACTTCATCAATCTTGAGAAAAGAAATCAGAAGCGCAAGGTTATTAAAAAACTTATGTTGGAGAATGGTGACGTTCTCACGGATAGTGATGATAAACTTAACGCAGAGAAGCACTTTTATGAACAGCTTTATACTTCATGTGAACCTGATGATTGTAACTTGAACGACTTGCTGGTGGACATTAATGCCACTAAACTTGACAATGAAGCCCAAATGAGTTGTGAAGGTAGACTTTCTATTAAAGAATGTAGTAGTGCTTTGCGAACGATGCCTAATAACAAAACCCCAGGTTCTGATGGTTTGCCAACTGAATTTTACAAATTTTTCTTTAATGATATCATTAAAAATTTAATCGATAGTTTCGATTTTTCTTTCCGTAATGGTAGGCTGTCTGCAGATCAAAGAAGAGGTATAATCAATCTCATTCCAAAACCTGATAAGGATCCTTCCTTTTTGAAAAACTGGCGGCCCATCTCACTTTTGAATACGGACTACAAGCTCCTCACGAAATGTATTGCCAATCGTTTAAAGATAGTGTTACCAGATATTATTCACAGTGATCAAACTGGCTTTCTTCCTGGAAGATACATTGGGGAAAATGTTCGTCTTGCGTTAGACATGATTGACGATTTAAACAAAAATGATCTACCTGGTCTCATGTTCTTGATTGATTTTCGTAAAGCTTTTGACAAAATTGAGTGGTCCTTTATTTTGAAGACACTTACTTTTTTTAATTTTGGACCAGATTTAATCAAATGGGTAAAGGTTATATACACTGATATCTCATCTTGTGTTATAAATAATGGTAACTCTTCAAGCTTTTTCAATTTAGGGTGCGGTGTCCGTCAAGGATGCCCTCTCAGTCCTTTGTTGTACATTATTTGTAGTGAAGTGTTAAGTTTACTTATTAAAAATGATAAGGATATTAATGGTATTATGGTTAATGATAACATTATCACCATCAGCGCTTATGCTGATGATACTGTTTTATATTTGAATGATGTCAACTCTTTGAGAAAATCAATTCAAATTCTCAATAGGTTTCAAAAGTATTCTGGTCTTGCAATTAACTTAGATAAATCGGAACTGCTTGCCCTAGGCTCGTTCAGAGACAACCCTCCAGATATAACTGACACTGGGCTGATATTTTGCAACAGTCACGTTAAATTACTTGGTATTATTTTTGATGCAAACTTGGATAATCTTTTTGAGTTGAATTTTGTTCCAAAAATTGAGAAGCTCAAGACCATTCTTGGAATTTGGTCAATGAGAGATATGACGCCAATTGGAAGAATTTCAATTATCAAGTCACTGGGTCTTTCTCAAATGATTTATTTGCTCTCAGTACTACCTAACCCGAACGATGTTTTTCTGAAAAACCTTGATACTATAGTATACAAATTTATCTGGTCGAATAAACCAGATAAAGTCAGCCGAAAAACAGTGATTGCTGGATATTATGATGGTGGTTTAAATATGATGCATATTCCATCCATGATCAAAGGGCTCAAGATTGCTTGGGTCAAAAGGTTATTAGATGATAAGAACAAAGGTAATTGGAAATGCTTCTATAAAAAAGAACTTGCTGCATTTGGGGGTAATCTAATATGGTACTGTAACCTTAATCCTAGTGACAATAGTCTAAAGAACATTAAGAACAAGTTCATATACGAGGTAATAACTGCTTGGTTTCACGTTGTCTATACTAATCATGACCAGAATTATCATCATGAAATTTTGTGGAATAACTCTAGAGTGAGAATCGCTAATAGAGTGTTATTTTGGAAGAACTGGTATGATAAAGGATTAAAGTGTTTTAAAGATATGCTGTCGTTCAATGGTGACATTTTGAATTTGACCCAATTTAAGCATAAATTCAATATGAACATAAATTTTCTTGACTATTTCTCTCTTGTGGATGCTATTCCCCAAAAATGGAAAAGGGCTGTCAAGACTGTTAAATTGGAAGATAATACCAATTCTCAAGAGAAATTTATCCTAAAGATTACGAATGTTAAACAAGTCTGTAAATTAGTGCATAAGGAATGTACCCAGAGGATTATAAAAACACCTGTCAGTGAATTAAAATGGGCTGATCATTTCAATGAATGGGATTTGAATTGGCGAGATGTGTATTTAATTCCGCTGATCGCTACATTGTCTACCAGGATTCGTTATTTTCAGTACAAGATTCTTCACAGATATTTGGCGGTAAATAAACTACTGAAAAAAATGGGTATTGTTAATTCTGAGCTATGCACCTTCTGTAATCTAGAAATAGAAGACATTCAACATTTCTTTTGGAATTGCTCTAGATTAACAACCTTTTGGAACGAGTTTCAAAATTGTATCTTACGAAATTCCTTTGACCTTAATGCGAGAGATATAATTTTGGGTTTTGTGGACATTGATAAAATAAAATATAATTTCATCTTACTGTTTGCGAAATATTACATATACAATTGCAAATGGGACAATAGCAAACCTAATTATATGGTTTTTGTTAGAATAATGAAGACTTATAAAGATACCGAGAACTTTATTGCGGTTAAAAATAATACTGTAGATAAATGGAGAGATAGGTGGAATGGTGTTTATTTGTAATGTTCATGTATTTATTCTTCTGTTTTCAATGCATTAGGGAACGTGGCGAAATAAGAATAAGAACAGTGTATTCTATGTGGTACATATTTGTTTATTAATATATATGACTTATATAATGTGGTTATAATTTTGAAAGATTCTGAATTGAAGTATATGAATATGATTTAATAAACGACAGAACATAATGGTTCTGTGAAAGAGAAAAAAAACTTTTTAGGGGGCATCGCACTTTAGGGTATCCATTACAGCATCAAGGTACCGACGTTTAGGGGTACTAATTGTTGTATGTGTGACTTTTCACATATATACCATATCACATGCATATCTGTAGGGGGGTGGGTGTGGGTATGTATGAATGTCACCTGATTATGAATTCGGATTATTTTGAGCATTACTATATGACGCCATTTAGGGGTGCATTATTGAGTGTTGGTAACGCCGTTTAGGGTAGGGTTTGTATGTGTTACGCCATTTAGGGGTATCAAAATAGTGTTCTGGTTTACGCCATTTAGGGTCCATTTCAGAGGTGCTTGGACGCGCATGTGTACCCGCTTGGTATGTTCACTGACCCCCCCCCCCCCCGGGCTCTCTGTCTGTCTGTTTGATTGTTTGTTTGTCTGTTTGTCTGTCTGTGCGCGCTTTTTCGTCGCCTTCCCGGGGTCGGGCGGCGTTCAAACTCGGTGAGTGGGTGCAGCTCGGTCCCCGAAAGAGCAAGTTCGCATTCGCTAGAGCGTACGAGGTCAAAGGTTATCTAGGGGTCAACTTTTTGAAGTTGGTCGGATCGTGCTTAAACTCGGTGATTGCAATGCTCGATGCGAGGCGAGCGTGGCAAAAATAAAACGGGTTGGCGTTTGTCGGGTCTTCCGGGGTCAAAGGTCGTCTAGGGGTCGAATTTTCAAAGTTTGTCCGATCGGGCTTAGACTCGGTGACGGGAAGCCCGACTACAAGTCGAGCGTGGAAAAAATAAAAAGGCTTTGCTTTTCTTGGGTCGTCCGGGGTCAAAGGTCGTCTAAGGGTCGAATTTTCAAAGTTTGTCCGATCGGGCTTAAACTCGGGGACGGGAAGCCCGAATGCGAGTCGAGCGTGGAAAAAATAAAACGCCTTTGCTTTTCTTGGATCGTCCGGGGTCAAAGGTCATCTAGGGGTCGAATTTTTAAAGTTTGTCCGATCGGGCTTAAACTCGGTGATGAGAAACTCGGTGATCTGTTTGTTCGGTCCCCGCAAGAGCAAGTTCGCATTCGCTAGAGCATACGAGGTCAAAGGTCATCTAGGGGTCAACTTTTTGAAGTTGGTCGGATCGTGCTTAAACTCAATGATCACAATGCTCGATGCGAGACGAGCGTGGCAAAAATAAAACGGGTTAGCGTTTGTCGGGTCTTCCGGGGTCAAAGGTCGTCTAGGGGTCGAATTTTCAAAGTTTGTCCGATCGGGCTTAAACTCGGTGACGGGAAGCCCGAATACGAGTCGAGCGTGGAAAAAATAAAACGGCTTTGCTTTTCTTGGGTCGTCCGGGGTCAAAGGTCGTCTAAGGGTCGAATTTTCAAAGTATGTCCGATCGAGCTTTATGCATGCATTCTACAAACCACCAAACCCGAGAACCGACAAACCCCGGGTGACCGCCCAAACCCGAGAACCGACAAACCCCGGGTGACCGCCTAGTCTATATTAATATAGGTTTTCCCAGTTAGTTTAACACTTTTTTCATTATATTTCATATCTCGTTAAGTTAGAATTCGTCCCCAAAATCTGACTTACGCATTTTGTTAGATAAATTTCGTCAATGAGCATTATATTTCAAAGTATGACCATTTCATTTAAATCATTGGTCATTTCTTTTCGTCAAGGAAGGATTGAATTCGTATCACCCGATGGGTAGCGGGTCTATGCACAAATATAATTCGTCTTTGTTCATTATTTTTAATACTTTTATCACATATATTCGTCAGGTGTTAGAAGAATAGGCCTATACATATTATTGCAGGTTAGATTTGACCCACCGACATGTGTTCTTTTGCCTTGTTGATTCAGATCCGAACAGACCTACATTTCATAATAAGAAAAAAAGAACGAACAAGAAAGAAAGAAAGAAAAAATAAATATATATATATATAGGTTTTCCCAGTTAGTTTAACACTTTTTTCATTATATTTCATATCTCGTTAAGTTAGAATTCGTCCCCAAAATCTGACTTACGCATTTTGTTAGATAAATTTCGTCAATGAGCATTATATTTCAAAGTATGACCATTTCATTTAATTCATTGGTCATTTCTTTTCGTCAAGGAAGGATTGAATTCGTATCACCTGATGGGTAGCGGGCCTATGCACAAATATAATTCGTCTTTGTTCATTATTTTTAATACTTTTATCACATATATTCGTCAGGTGTTAGAAGAATAGGCCTACATATTATTGCAGGTTAGATTTGAACCAACGACATGTGTTCTTTTGCTTTATATTGAAACAACTGAAAACGTGGATATTGTTTTTGCATGGTTTTACCATCTAAAGATACGACACCAAAGTGCAAACAACTTGCACAAAGTCCCATTAAGTCATTCAAGAAAGTTGGTGATATAAATGATATATGAAATAAACGGGGAAAAAAACGAACAAGAAAGAAAGAAAGAAAGAAAAAAATAATATATATATAACGTATAGGCCTATAGCTGGATTTTACATGCTTCTAGGCAGGACGTTCCGCATGGGACGAAATAAAGTGAACTGAATATGAAACTATTTGATCAAAGACGAAATAAATGTATACATTAGTAGGTTATCGCTGTATCAGACGAAATGGAAGTGTGTTAGGACGAAATAAAATGAACATTAAATGAAATTCATTGCGCAAAATATGAATATACTTGACCAAAGACGAAATTTACTTTAACAAATGCAACCTTCAAAATTTTGGGACGAATTCAAACTTAACGAGATATGAAATATAATGAATAAAGTGTTAAACTAACTGGGAGAACCTATATTAATATAGACTAGGCGGTCACCCGGGGTTTGTCGGTTCTCGGGTTTGGGCGGTCACCCAGGGTTTGTCGGTTCTCGGGTTTGGTGGTTTGTAGAATGCATGCATAAACCTATAGTAAAAACTATCACATGGTTGAAATCAAGCCTATCATGATATAACATTTACTATTGCATATAGGCTAAAGAATGTTCACGTTAAGCCACTAGGTTTAATTTAATTACGAACTTAATGGCCTATATAATATATATATATATATATATATATATAAATTTTCAACATATATATAAATAATGATATAACACATTTTGTCATTATTATTATTATTATTATTATTATTATTATTACGTCTTTTCAGGAGCGAATAAAAAGACGTGAAAACAAGTCAATGGATTTCGACACAGTACGCCGTGGACTAGACGTATGTATCGTATCATTTCCTTCTCGTTCGGTATCCAAGCTTATCCAGTCATTCAACAACACTAGATCATGTACATGTATATTTTCCATCGGGGGTTCCTTTATATGAGCAAATTAAAACACCACCCAGATAACATAACAATATTGGCCCAATATTGGCCCAATATTGGCTTACAATATTGGCATAATATTATTTGGCCATTGGCCCAAGCTTGGCCCAATATTGGCACTCGCCAATGAGTGCCAATATTGGGCCAATACTGGGCCAATATTGGAACTCGCCAATGAGTGCCAATATTGGGCCAATACTGGGCCAATATAACATAACAATATTGGCCCAATATTGATTTTTCATTGGCCCAATATTGGCTTACAATATTGGCATAATATTATTTGGCCATTGGCCCAAGCTTGGCCCAATATTGGCACTCGCCAATGAGGGCCAATATTGGGCCAATATTGGGCCAATATTGGGTGATCTTGGAGAAATGTTAGGTAGGAAGCCAGGTGGCCAGGACCAATTTGGCCAAGGGCAAGCCTAGGACAAGGGAACAAATCTTCAAGGGACAGGACAAGGCACAAGATCCTAGCCAAAAGGCCGGGAAGCGATAACTCTTAACAGCGGCCGCCTTTTTTAGACCACGTCATAATTTGAATATCAAATCAATGGTGTTATTTCCCGCCCCTGGTATATTGCGCCCATTATTGGACCAATATTGGTTGCCAACATGATACCAATTGAAGAGCGCCAATGTAAAACCAATATTGGTCCAATATTGGTGACCAAGAGAGTACCAACCGTACCAATGCCATTGGCACTCACTTGGTCACCAATATTGGTCCAACATGATGCCAATTAACGAGCGCCCAATGTAAAACCAATATTGGTCCAATATTGGTGACCAAGAGAGTGCCAATGGCATTGGCACTCAATTGGTCACCAATATTGGTCCAATATTTGTAGCCAACATGATGCCAATTAACGAGCGCCAATGTAAACCCAATATTGGTCCAATATTGGTGACCAATAAAATGCCAATGCCAATATTGCCAATGGGGAACCAATATTGGCCCAATATTGGTCAACAAGATAATGCCAATGCCAATATTGCCAATATTGGGCCAATATGGGGCCAATATATGTATGTTGTCTGGGCAAGTCTGCCTTAAAACCCTTTGGATCTCGATCATCACCACTTCCCTTTATTCTCATTTTGTTCTCTGAAGTGAAAATGAAGTTGTTATAAAACAATGGCCCATGATGATTTTCACAAAGACTATTGTCCTGGGTTAAGTTCAGTCCAAAATTAAGTCCTACTATACGAAGCAACTTTTATTTTGTCAATTAAAAACAAAACAATGAAAGTAAAGACATTTCATATTTGGAACATCTTCAACTTTTTTTTGGTCTCGTCTTGTACACTTTTCACGTTTTAGAAAGACCAAATATTTTAAGGGAATTTGAAGTCCCTCAAAGTGAGATTTCTCGACTCAAAGTTAAACCAGGACTAAATTCTTTTGCGAAACCGAACTCATAATATCTGTCATAATCCTAATCCGACTGTTCAGCAGTTGCGTCACGCTAGTGCTTATAACCCAAATACAAAGCCTATTGATTCAATGCAATCCCAGAAATAATTGCAGCCCACTCAACTACAAGTTACGAAAAACAATAACTTTAGTAGATATGTAGAAAGCTCAGCTCATGTCGTAGGATGTGTCAACGTTTCTAGACAGCAGCATGCAGCATTAATGCTAGATTTTGCTGGTTTCATCTATATTTCATCAATCTTTAAGTTAAAATGCTTACAAAATTAGGAGACTTTTTGACGTTTTGGGTAATATTGTATTGCGAACTAGAACCCAAGTCCATAATTGACACAAATATGAAAATCTCACTGATTACTTCCTCTATATATGTATGGTTCTACGTTTCAATGCAAAACGTGTGTTGAATTGGCTTCATTATCCCATTGCGCAGTACTAATATATCTCAGTACTGCATGCTGGGATTACATTGAAGCAACCTCTGCTATTGGATATTGAGCATTATACCCACATCTTGATTTCACTGATGGAGAATTATTCATTCATAATGAGTTGGTGAAAGTGAGTGTTTTCTTAAGATCTTATTCACCCAAGTAGCTGATTAAAATTCAATGATTTTTCTATCATTTCAGAAAGCTTACAACTCTGCTAAAGTACCCGATGAAAAAATACACAAGGTAAAGAATCATTATATTCATATAATTTAAAAAACAATTCACATTATCCCTTTCATATGGAAACTATTTTTGAATGTTGTTATATACATGTCACAACAGTTTCATTGTGAATATTAACATGTCCTCATTTTGCTCTTAGAGGGGCTTGGAGTGTGGGCAGGAGTTCTGATCATGAAACAAAAGTTCGTGTAGAGCTCAGCAACTAGAGCTCAGCAACATTTATAATGCGCCTTTTCAGAAATATCAAATCACCATGAACGAAAAATTAACAAAAATAAACTAGAGCTCAAGTGTGATCATATAGATCACGGACCTTAGTCGAGTTTGTTTGACATTTGACTTATTGACATTTGAACCTATAACCATAGGTCACAAGAGGCAACATGTCCCGTCAAATCGGAGCAAGTATCTTAAATTTTACCCCAGTGTAGATCAATCACCCATTTCTGATCTTTGACACTGACGTCATGATTGATATTTTTTTCTCCTCATCGGAGTACGCCTTAAATGCTACCCCAGTAACCCTCCCCTGACCTTCGACCCAAGGTCGTGATCGAAGTTGTTCTTGTTCTCGTTAAATCGGAGCATGTCGATGCTCCTAGTAAAAAGTCTGACATGCCAGATATAATATATATATCCTACACCTAGCACATAAAGTCCCTGACCAGGTGCTTTGAGGTTCGATAATTCAAAATATATAATCGGTACAAAAAAACTGAGATATACATTAAATGAGCAAATTTCTTTTCGGCAGTTTGATACCTCATTCAACAAAATCGAATGGATACTTTTAAAGTTATGGCGATTTCAATGACCGCGCATGCAACAGAAAAGTTGCACTAGGTATAGGAATCATTGATTTGTGTGTGATTACTGTCAAAACTGTGTGCTATCTGAACGAGACAGATGAATGGGTCTGGAGTGATAACCGCAATGTGCGGGACAAAGGGTGTATCTGTCTGTGAAGAATACAAGTCTTAGCTGATTAGCTGTGAGTTTTTTCAGTGCGTAATCACACACAAATCAATGATTTCCTATACCTAGTGCAACTTTTCTGTTGCATGCGCGGTCATTGAAATCGTCATAACTTTAAAAGTATCCATTCGATTTTGTTGAATGAGGTATCAAACTGCGGAGAAGAAATTTGCTCATTCAATGTATATCTCAGATTTTTGGTACCGATTATCTATTTTGAATTCATTACCTCAAAGCACCTGGTCAGGGACTTTTGTGCTAGGTGTATATTAAGTTCTTGAGCTATAATAGGCCTACACTAGACACATAATCGTGACTTCTCCATGCGTGAAGTCCTCCTCGTCGTTCGTAAGTTGTGCATAATGCATGGCGGGATTTATTGTACATACCCCAGTCATCTCATCTAATAAACCATCAATGTTCACTCACGGCTTATGAATTGATAGAATTGTACTTTTATTGACGATGATTGACAGCTTGAAGAGGAATTCCAGGAAAAGGAAGAAGAATACAAGTATTTAAACGAGGACCTCATTCGGGACTTACCGCCTGTATTAGAAAGGTAAACATCAAAATGTAATTTAAGAACTAGTCTGATCGACAATAATATAGACGTGACCCATTGAAAAATAAATGAAAGCATTCTGTCGTTGGGTTGATCGGTGACCGATCGATCGGTGATACTAATTTCCCAAGAAAATGTTTAGTGCTGGTTTATAATTCATCTCAAGAAGTAATCTATGAAACATGGCTCGCCTTACATAATCATACGCCAGTTATAGAGAAACGATTTGTTAGTTTAATTAAAAGTGGATTGGATAATGAGCATGGATTATAAGATTGAATGTCATGATTTTAGAATGTATTAGTGAGACATATTTCTCGAAGTGTATGATAGATAATTGCTTCATGCCTGATAATCACTTCGTTTCATTACAAATACAGGCAAGTGCTGTGTACTGATGCAATGGATTCGAAACATTATCAATCACCAATGCAATGTTAACATTTTCCACGCATGAAAAAGATGTTTCAAAAGATGTCAACATTATTGAATTTCATCACCATTTTGGGAATGTCATGCATGAGTAATGCATTAAAGTACAAACAAGCATATATTATTGGTTCTGTAATACTTGAAATAAGTCTTTGAAAGTTGGGAACGGTTTCGGGAAAATCCGTTTTGTATAAATTATGGTAAAACTAAATAGCCGCGTGGAAAGTGTTAAAACTCATATACATTCTTATCATACTGATCCAATCGTCAATACCAACCTAATGGGTGTCGTGTTCATCTATTTCAGCCGCGGACCTTTTGTTGTAGAAGCATTTACAAAGTATATCCAAGCACAAGAATTATATTGCTCAGAAAACTATAAGGTAGGTACTGACTGATTCTTGCGCATTTCGTTATTATATATTTCAAATCCGATTTTGAGAATAGAAGGCTTCTAATTTAGAAATCATAGTTCTGCTTACGAATTTGTTCGAGGAAATTCATAACATGTTTTGATATTAAAAAAACAAAAAAACAGCAAGTGTTGAACATGTTGGATGAGATAGTATTACCTCTCGTCTCATTTCATGTTGATGCTTCTCAGTGGCGTAAATAATTGGGCGGGGCACGCAGGGGAGGGGAGGGGGAGGCAAATGCCCCCTGCTCTCCTCTAGTGACACCCTGTTCTCTTTTGCAATGTCATCTTGATAGATTCTTCCATACCACCAACAGTCCGTACCTTCTTCTTGTTGGTAGCCTAATTGCTAACTTTGTGGACAACTATTTTGGCACACATCATGGGAAGGATGGCCCTAAAGAGAACATAATAGTATTTGAATACCGTCCCTTTCAGATCGCAGGAGCTCTTACAGAACACGTTGGAGCGCTACAGGGACAACACCTCGAAGTTAGTGTTGGACGTGAACAACGCGGTCGACTACGAGGGGGAGGAGGGCAAGCTAGAAGTAGCGGTGGAGGTGCAGGCCCAAGACCTGGGGATAGGCTAGGTCAACTCAGTACCCAACCACCTCCAGGAGTGACGGGTCCCCCGAGTGGCAGGCCAGGGGGTGGAATGAAAGGATCATACGATAACAGACCGCTACGTAAGTGTGTCTGAAATATTGGAGTCAAAGTGATAGGATTAGGTGACATTCACAAGTAACAGTAAAATAATGGATGAAATTTCACTGGTAACGGTGAATAAATGGCATGGAATTTTACATTGGAAATATGGTGCCAAGAAAAGCATGACATTTGGCAAGAAGCGTGAAAATACATGTGGTATTTCAAGTTCAAGTTTCTGATTTGCATTCCTCGGTATTTGATGTTTTTCATTCTGTTCTTTATCAATAGGCTAAACTGCTGGTTCGAATCCCCAAAGTGGCGGCATGACTAGACATGGACATATGAATCAGCGTCAACCAACATTTACCAACAATGGACTCGTTTTGTTGTTGATACGAAGCACCTAGAAATTAAGTTCTTTCCATTGATCATTTTAGGAGTTGAACACACCACAATAATGTGCAATCTAATTACGATGGTTCCATAAGGTGAAAAGTTTTCTGACATACTTTTGTTTTGCCCATTTACTGTTTTTCATAGGTGACATATTTTTCTTACAGATCTAGTTATTAAATGGTGTTTCCATAAAGTGATGCTGTTTCTCATCTGATACACTTTTCTGACTCATTTGTGATGTTTGCTTAAGGTGACAATTGTTGTTCTTATATAGTTTCTGACACATTTTGAGTACATGTGTTACACATTTGTCTGATACTTGTCCGACATATTACTGTTATTCATATGCCTAATATTTGAATATTACTTGTTATCTGATTTTGAGTATATTTTGAGTAATGGTTATTTGAAAATATTTACAGAAATAAATTTAAACCTAGACTTCGACCAGATAATTGTGATTAAAATAATTAGAATGACATCCATTTTATTGTAAGTTTTGTCGTAAAATTAGATCACGTAGAGTCTAAAAAATAAACCAGTTTACGTGTCACTTATGGTGTCACTGTTTCTCAATACATCAGGTAAACAACGCCAAGTGCAGTAAGGCCAATTTTATATTTAATAAATCAATCCGTTGATCATGTGATAGAACTATTACTTCCTGAACTTGGGACACATCAATCTGTCTTGAAAAGTGTAAAAAGGGCAGTAAAGAACAGAATGGGGTTTCCACACCCACCGCCACGTGTATTGGGTGGATCCTATTCTATCCTGCCTTAAAGATTCAAAGTCATACCAATATTGACTCAACAACATCATAGCAATAAACAATGACAATACACTAGTTCTTTTATGTTCAAATAATTTTGTTAAAAATGTTTTAATTCATACATCTTATACAATATATTTTATAATCAGACCAAAATAAAGTTTGCCTCAAATTTGCTTTGGGATTTAAAGTAATTATTGAATAAGTGTGCCAATGCCATACATGCAATGGCTGCCATTTCTATGGTTGTGGTTCAGTATTACCATAAAGCAAACATATGGCAGATATTACACAGATGTTGCCATTAGTGCAAGCAAGAAAGCCGTATCTGCAATATGCATTGGCTGCACTAAGTTACTTAGGTTGTTTTCAATGGCTATTCATATAGTCCACCCAATATAAAACACCTGGCAGGTAGTGCAGATAACACCTTTTGGCACTAAACACATAACATTACTTCCCTTATTTCTAGACCTATACCTAAAACCCATTTTTATTGGACAGTCAATAATTTTGAGGGTATCTGTTTATAATTATTAAATTGCAACTGAAATATATATTTTTGAGACAAACTTTTGTTAGCCCTTAGAGCCATAGGTAGTTATAAATTGGAAATGTTCACACTGCATAACTTTGTATATTACAATATTTGTTTGTGCTACAGTTATTGTATGCGTTATTAATATTTAAGCAGCACATGCAGCATTTCTCTCTTACGACTCAGAAGTTTGACTATCAGGAAAGACTTTTCTGAACTCATAGATCTACTTTGACTGTATTTTCCGTAAAAAACCCATCACAGAACTTTACTAAACCATAACGGAAATCTGCTGCCAATTTAAGAAATGTTTCAACATATTAATTTTGTTTCCATTTTCATCATAAAGCATTCCGTAGGGGTGTGTTCACTTGTGTACAGTTGCAGTCGTAACCGGAAACACTGTAAATGGCTTTAACACGGTGTCAAACCATGGAATTCTAGTTACGAACGGAATAAATACCACTCAGAAAATAAGTTGTCCTGGTACCAGGACAACTTATTTCAAAATCTGATTTTGAAGTAATTAGGAATCATATTGCTCTGAACTTATAGTTCCATGTTAAAAATGTGATTTGACCAGAAAAAATGCATTTCTAGGAAATAGATAGAGGGCGTTCCATGAAAAAGATCGCATGATATGCCTCTAATGAGGTTCCACTTCATCTCGACACAGTTCAATATTGGCTTAGTAACTGTTAGCACAAAAAAATGTTTACAAAAATTGCCAGTACACAAAAATCAGCATAGGGTATGATACACAAAACAGCATTATAAACATTACATAAAACATATAATAGTAATCAAGAAGAGAGCCATATACATGTAGGCCAGGCGTGGCGGTTAATATATGTACAGTAGTCAATAGATAACATATATAAAAGCTTATAATACACAACATGTCTGTCTGGCTATACAGGGTGTTTGTCATGTCATACAGGGTGTCCAAATTAATGAGTAAAGTCTTGGAACTATTTAAAATTGGTATAACAATAAATTCAGATTATGTTTTGTGATATAATGCGTCAAATGCCTTGCACTGATCTGTCAGACGGCATTACGGTCTCAAGGAAGTGGGAAAGACTATGACAGGACGTAACACAGAGCAACATCAACAAATGACACATAATAGTTCAACTTGTATCATTGGACTTAACATAAATGTGAAATAAAAACATTAACACGTTTGATAACACCCACAGTGAAAATCGGCGAAACCGTGCTGCCTGAACAACGAATAAAAACTAAGTGCATTGAGTGTTCATTGTATGCGAAGTGCAATTAGACATTTTCAATGCACCCTGCATATTTTAGTTTCTTGCTTTCTGATTGGTTCGACACTGTAAGAGTGTATGAATGTACAATTAAAAGTCTTGAAGTGAGTTTGATGTCATAAGTCTCCATATACAAAAGCTGTCCTATGAATGTATCATGTGACACTTCTATGTCACATGATGCTATCATATGACATTCTGTGTCACATGATCTCGCCAGATTATCAACATCCATCATCTTACATGTTGAAAAAGGTTCAGTTAAGGGGTGTGTGGACTCTCAGGTACAGTCGCCGTAAAACTGCCGTAACTTCTTCAATATTCATTTAATCTTTATAAACGTATACAGTTTTTTGCATAAAAGGGTTCAATGAATCCAACCATGATAATGAAATTGACCATTTTGGAAGAAAAATAACAACAACATGTTTTTTGACCCATTTTAGGTTTGGAAAAGATAACTCAAAATATATTTTGTTAAATTTTGTCATACTAGTTTTATGATAATCCTGATAACATTCCCCAGGAGCGTTTTTTAAATTTTTTTAATATCTTATTTATTTTTTGAGTTACAGACCAAAAAGTGCCAAAGTTTTTTATAATTTTTTCCAAAATGGTCAATTCTGCAATTCTGCAAAAAACTGTATACGTTTATAAGATTAAATGAATATTGAAGAAGTTACGGCAGTTTTACGGAGGCTGTACCTGAGAGTCCACAGCCCCCTTAAGACTAAGGCCGGTATGCACAAAACAAGTTAGACCAGGTCTAAATGATGAATAGTCCTTCTGGAAGGACTGTTTTATTCTCTTATATTCTTTGTATGCCCCTAACAAGATCCAAAAGTGTAACAGTAAAATGTATTGCCTTATAGAAGATTCATCAATAATGTAGAATGAGCTCATCAAAGCATAAAAGGATTCTTTCTGGGAGGACTATTCTCTAGTTTAAGTTATATTGTGCATACGAACCTAAATGATGATCATCACAAGAAATGTTTAAATTCAAATGACAAGATATGACCCAAAGAATCTCAAGTCATGTTGTATTAAGAGTGTATTACAGGGCGAGTCAAAAAACTGCAATAGTGGAAAGAAGCCATCTTGTTTTCAAAACCAAGTTGATGTTTGAATTTTTGTAAATGTTATAAGAATAACATATTTGTTACTAATTTTAATGTGAAAAAATGAAGTCATTCACATTTTTTGTTAACCCCTTTGGTGAACCTTTTTACCCATAGACCCATTTCACATGCTTGTCACGAGACACCCAAAACATATATAAGATTGCAAAATGCGTCTCTTATTAAAATTTGAAAATGTGAGTAAATTTTTGACGTAATTGGAATTGAATGCATCCTTTCTTGTTTACGTTTGATAAAATAATCAATTTACATAACCCATGCTATATAAGAATTGCTTATATTTTATAATGCTCTAAATTTGAATAAAAAAATTTAAAAAGTCCAAATTTTTGTTGGCTTGGTGGGATATTCAAATGTAAAAATGAAATGTGTGCAATTTCAATCAAAAATCACTATGCTCATGGACAAACAAAGTAAATTGGGTTGTACAGCAAAAAGGTTCATCAAAGACAAACAAAAAATGCGATCTACTTCATTTTTTCACATGAAGTTAGGAACAAATATATCACTCTTGCAACGTTTAAAAAGTTTCAAACTTCAACTTGGTTTTGAAAACAAGATGGCTTCTTTCCACTATTGCAGTTTTTGACTCGCCCTGTACATCACAAACACAACCTAATAAAATGTGTGCCTAAGGTAGTACAGTTATTAAAACAATCACAGCTTCGCCCCCGACACACAATCGAACACTAAATATGACAAACTTATTTCCAAAACTGGTTATACATACTCTCTTAAAAAGAGAGCTGTCTACTTTTCCCAAAACTTGAGGATCAAATAAAAACTGATATCTATAAAAAGTGATTGCGATAGTTTCCATATATACATTAAAGATGGATTTCAACCAGTTTTGGAAATAAAATTGTCATAATTTATATGCTTAAAATATAAAGAAACTGCAGACTACCCATATCAATGTATGTATTACAAACAACTTACAGAGATTTGTACACACTGTGGTTTATTTACCAATAATAATTTCAATTGATGATAATAACGGTACATTACAAGGAATTTATACAATAGATAGCATGGAAGGATACAAAAATGAAATAATACAAAATATGGAATAAATTGCACAGAATGAAACTAATACAAAAGATTTAAAACTAATTTGTTATTATTAAAGCATTGGTAGAAATAATGTTGAGTGATTGGTCTTCTGGCGCCAACCCCAGGTTTGTTTTTTGGCATTGTTACAATTTGTCCAAATTAAGAAATCAAATTCTGCATTAAACAAAATAAGCAGGATGTACAGGTCTCAAATTTTAATTTTTGAGGGCACAGGCCACTGAACAAATTTATGATGGGGCACTAAGGCCAACAAAGGGTCAAGAATACCTTGAGAGTTAACAAAGATCTGACAATGGCCTCAATGGTCTTGGTGAAATTTGAGCCTTGAGGATGTCACCTCTGAAATATCTGGTCCAAGAAGACCCAGGCCTCAATGGCCTTGGTGAAATTTAAGCCCTGAGGATGTCACCTCTGAAATCTCTGGTCCAAGAAGACCCAGGCCTCAATGGCCTTGGTGAAATTTAAGCCTTGAGGATGTCACCCTCTGAAATCTCTGGTCCAAGAAGACCCATTTTCATGGATTTTGAACAAAATTGCTGATCTGAATGTTGTTGGGACAAGTTTGATCCCGCTATGATGTTTAGGTTAGACTAATTATGCATATCAAGTCGTTATGGTAGGATTATAATAGTTGAGTGAGTTCCAAATTGGCGGTTTACAGCAGGGAAGAGAGTGTGGGTCGCGCGCAAATTGTGCTCACAACATGGCGCAGTGTAAATCGTCTGTGTGACGCTTGCAATGTCAAAATAGCGTGCATACGCTTGAATTACTTTTGAACGTGGAGAGATAAAAACCACATATTTCTCGCCAATTTGGAACTGATTAAACTATAACTCTCACAGAAATCAAATATGGGTCATTACAATAAGAATGTTGATTCTGTAGAATATTGCGAAAAGTATTCAATGATAAATGATTAAATTAAGACTAAAATGGGGAAGGGGGACTATCAGCCAACATTATCTTTTTCCTAATAAGAACCCTATCACCAACACAGGTATACTCCCTTTCATAATCCCTTGGACATAATTCGCGTTATTTCACGCGAGCGTATTTTGTTGTTGTTTTCGAGGCGCGGCGTCAAAATGCTTGACCGGCGCGATAAACATGAACAAGGTCACGCGCCGGCGATCACGGCGTGTGACGATTTCACGATTGACCAATTAGAATGCGCGATTATTCTTTTGAAGGGACTGGTACACACTTCCGGGTTTACGCACATACGCACCTACGCATTACTACGCACATACGTACGCAACTCGCACGTACGCATGATTTGATGGAATTATGTCCAAGGGATTATGAAAGGGAGTATAGTAGGACATGATTGTGGCACATACAACCTGAGGTTATTCTACATTTACTTACTATATCAATAAAGTAGCACTGTTTAGGCCATTTAGAATGAGTTTAACATCAATAGCATTTCTATTCATATTATTCAGTTATGAATATTAAGGATTGTGGATGAACTTCATTATTTATGGGGGTGTGGGTGTGTGTGATAAACAGGATTACATTTTCTTATGCCAGGCCCATGGCTACTTAGTACGGTTACTGGGCATACAGTACCCAGGCAGGTACTGGGCATACAGAACCCATACGGTTACTGGGCATACAGTACCCATACGGTTACTGGGCATGCAGTACCAATACGGTTACTGGGCATACAGTACCTATGCAGGTACTGGGCATACAGTACCCATACGGTTACTGGGCATGCAGTACCCATACGGTTACTGGGCATACAGTACCCATGCAGGTACTGGGCATTCAGTAACCATATGGTTACTGGGCATACAGTACCCATGCAGGTACTGGGCATACAGTACCCATACAGGTACTGGGCATTCAGTAACCATACATTTACTAGCAGCAGAGTTACCATGATGCTTGGTATAAGGCTACTGTCATGTTAACACTCTCCATGTGGCTATTAGTTTAACCATATACAAATCACATTTTTCAGAAACCTCACCCAACTTTCGAAGTCTTATCTCATGAATTACTGAACCAATACTAGGCATGCTTGTACTTAATTCAATGCATTTTTCATGTTGATTCCAAATATGGTAATGTAATTCAATCATTTTGACATTTTTGAAAACATTTTGGAATGTCGTCTGCAGATGCCTGCCACGTGGAAAATGTTAAGTAGGTAACCAAATGGATTAGTACCAATTCTCCCTTTTAAGACCATACATCCCAAATTGAATTGATGATTTGTGGGAAACTAATCAAGAAAATAATAATATTAAAGTAATAATTTTAATTAATCTCAGGGAAAATTGACACCAACTAAAATCCAAAAATAGAACAATGATGGTACTAAGAACTGTGACATAGCCTATAATTGTAAAGCCCTGTAGTGTTTTAACCAATAACACACTCACTGTATAACTATAAAACTAACTTGACTACTTATTGATCTGGTTTAAAATTAAGAGATTACTAAAATATATCAAAAGAACTATAAGTAACCTACCATTATATAACTTTGACCTAAATATTATTATCATTTGCAAAATAAAAAAGCAGCATTCCCTCCTTCAAAATGTAGAAGCGATTGTGTCTCTATCGTCTATAAAAAAGGAAGTCTGTGTAATCATTCATCATCAATAAAACGAAGCCCAAATGAGATCCAACTTGGATGTGAAGTATTCAAGTCTGTTTTATTTACTGTACTACCAAAAATGGTGGCTAGGAGGGACGTCCATTGGGGGTTTAGCATATCTGTTTCCAATTCCAATAGCATTGGTGTACACATACATGGTCTAAACATAAATACTGTATCTGTGACGTAATGTTACTGTCTTGCCGATGCCAAGTAGAATTTGGTTTAACTCTTGATTATGCTTATCATGTGTATGTATTTATTGGGGATAAAGTACATAGTGCTTATGTAGTGCTTATATATATATAAAAAAGTCCAAGAAAAAGAAGATCTGTCTTACATACCCAACGCGCATAAGTCACTTTTGCTGCATAAACCTACGCGATGAGCCAACTTTCTTTTTCTGTTTTTGTTTATTAGTTGTCCAGGGAAAAAAATTGTCAAAAACACAATCAAAAGAATTTCCGCATTTAGCATAGCTATTTTTTCTAAAAAAAATTGCATATCGCATAGCTATTTTCCCAAATGTCTGTGAGAGACTTCTTTTTGGCTTTATGCTTATCATGTATTGATTGAGGATAAAGTACATAGAGCTCATATATTAAGGTCATAACTCTTGTGATGATTTGGGATTTGGTATTGGCTCAAATGTAAACTCTGCCCATAGTTTTTGAACTAAACATAACCATATAGTACCATGCCTATCTGTGTATTGGATGGCCAAGTGAAGTTACAAATTGTCAACACCATGTATTAAGTAATACTTCATATGTATAACCTTTGGGCAGTCTGCTCTAAACATATTCAAGGGCCATAAACACAGCATCAAAATCTTGTCCCTGAACATATAAAGCAACCCTTCCTATGCATAACCATTGGGAAGTCTTATATTTATACATGCTGAAGGTCCGGAAAAACCATGAGAGCACTACCTGCTTTCTTACAGTGTCTGTGATTGGCTCATTAGAGGATATAATGTGATATACCCTTGTAAGTAACCAATCAAAAAAGTGCTTTTACATCTATTTATCAACCCTACCACCATTGTTACTGTATCTCTGATTGGCTGCTAAATGTATGGTATAACACTCTTTGTAACCCTTTGTAACCAATCAAAATTACTCTTTGTAACCAATCAAAAGTGTGACACATTAAAGATAGGTGAACATGATTATCAGTACCTTTGCATTTTTCATAGTCAACAAATCATGTTTCCCTTGAGACACTTTTCGACACACCCTGTATAAAGCAGGTAGTGCTCAGGGGGTTCAACATTTCAAAGACATCAATTTTATTTTACCTGCTCGTATGTGACGCGATCAAGGGGAATGAGTCGTATGTCTGGAATATTGATTTAGAGTTCTAAAAAAAAAAAAGTGACACATTCTTATGTTTTACATTGTTTTCTCAATTAATAAATTGTTTGAAACTTAAAGACTAGAAGTTCAATTTTAATGGGTTTGGGCCATACTGTAGCATTTTCCACCTGCTTTTAAATGATGGACAAATATCAAAATTCAAAACAGCCAACATGCGACTCATTTCGCTTGATACCAGCTCAAAATGACGGAAAGATGGCTGCCATTTAAGATGCTGGTCACTACTTACTACACATCTGAGTACAGGATGCGTTTCCAATGAGGTCAAGTAATCATGTACTGCACCTCTTTGTTCACTTGACCAATTGTACCTCTGTGCAGTGAGGTTAGAAAGTATTCCAGGGATCAGCTTATGCACAGGTGCTGGGATAAGTTATGTGAGCATGTCGATATTTACCCCAGTGCATTATTATCAATCATGCAATCAATGGAATAAGCTCAGATGCATATTGGTACATAAACAGAGAATAGAATAAATACAATAAATAAGATCCATGAATAATACGGTCATACTGCTAAAGACGTAAATACAAAATTGTTATTTATTTGAGGAAAAAAATGCATTAAAGGTACATCTTGCCTGCTTTTGTAAAAATTGATTTGTAAATTTATCCAGACGGATAAATTGAATATAAATTTCTAGATAAAAAATTGATAAAAATCCGATGTTTCTGGTCAAATTTACAACTCTTGACACATGTACCTTTAATTGATTCCTTGCATTTATATTACATGAGGAACACAGCAACGGAGACTACACATACAGTACACATTTTGTCATACAAGGTTTAGAATTCCCACAAATAATTATTCTCAACGAAAACAGGAGATTCTGAATGTCTTTTTTGTAATCCATAATCTTTGTGCACACAAATCCAACATATGACGAACTGTTAACCCTGTCCTCAATCATACTCAAGTGGCAACCTACACATAACCAGGGTTGGAGAATAGGGGCATATAGATTGATGCCCAGCTATCAGTCATATATAAATTGACACAAGAAGCTTCTTTGAGTACAGGGTGTATCAGAATGAACTATACCGTGTTTCTAAAATACATAAATACAAAATGATTATTGTTTTAAAAACACCTGCAATATGTGACCAGTCACATCAAAATAGACATGCTGGTGGCCGGAGTGAAATCTGAGTTATCTGTATGACTTGACAGAACACATTTTAAGCTTGGAAATGATACCATGTTGAAGGTAATTGGACTTAGTAATCACAAGATATGATTTTAAAAAGTAAACTTTGTTCTATTATTATCTTTATATTTCACCAAATAGATTGGCCTCTATCTCTAAACTGTGTTTGCCGACAACCTGTCCTTTTTGATGTGACTGGTCACATATAAAGGTGAACATGTTTCCTACATTATATGTTAATTTCATTGAGATATCTCTTTTTGTTCTCGTGTGGCAAGACTTAATCGAAAATCGATGAAAAAACGTGTTTTCAATGTGTTGGCTCAAAGAATTTACAGACCTTGAAAAGCCATCGGCAAATCTGATTCAATGCATGCTTTCTTCTCACACATATTTAATGTCAACTAGTTTTATTATTTAAATTGATCATTTCGACCAAAATTGAAATCTACCATCTATACCAGAAAGTCTGTATTTTCCATCAGAAATGTCCGATTTTCAAAATCTGAAATTCTTATGAAAGCTATAGGCGTTTGCGCAAGATATATGTGAAAACAGTTTGAACAATATCGATCGAATTCATACCGTAATAATTCATATTGCCTCGGTATAGTTCATTCTGATACACCCTGTATGACAAACTATAGTTTGATCAGCTCCAAATTGGTGAAGCCTCCTCACAGCAACGTATGAATATAGAAGGACGTGGGCGCGCATGAAGACAGCACACGAATTGTGCATCATATGCGTGACACATGCCCCAAACCATGTGCGTGAGGCCATAATCATGCGCCTACGCTTGGATTACTTTTGCTCGCGGAGAGAGAAAAACTGAATATTTCTCGCCAATTTGGAACTGATTAAACTATATAGTAGGATGGCTATTACAATTTGGCTTTATTTAATCATGTATATACAAATGTGGCCTAAAATGCATTTGGATACCCAATTTGAAGTATTTAAAGGGGCACTGAGAGATTTGCAAAGAAAAATGAAATCTGGAAAAAATTAATAGTTTCAATAGATCAGGTACGTAGTAACCCTGAATGGTAATAATTAATGGGAAAATGGTTTAGAATAATGGCGCTAGATTGATATTCAGGTGAAGCAATTTATGTGGCGAGTGATGCTGATATGATCTAAATCGAAATTACCAAATCATAACATTTTACACGATAGACAGCGAATTAAGGTAAACGGTTTCAGATGGTAGTTAGTATGCCCAAGTATTACATGCAAAAAAAACCCAGATTTCCAGGAAATTTGAGGGCGCCCTCCTATATGTATCTCTCAATGCCCCTTTAAACTTGAATGGGTTCAATATCAATTTCATGGATGCCCATTTTCTTTACACAACATTGACCCTGCACAGGACTTTTAGAACAAGCATACATTAATATCAAAATACTCTATATAGTACAATTCTCTCTGTACATGGGAGTAAAAACAATAGTCTATAAAAGTGGACTAGCAAGTTTATATTCAGATCTGGCTTGCAGAAATGTAGTCATAAATTTGTACACAGATATGTAAAGGACCTTTTAGTATGAATTTATTATATCAAGCAAATTTATTTCAAATCGGCAGACAGCACAACATTCAGTATGCGAAGGTAACCCCTTTTATAGTACTTTACATCACGTTTTGTTTGGTATGATACATTAAAATTTTGTTTGTCATCATATGAAAACGTATTATATTCTGAAATGAAGCGAAACAGAAACTTTTGTGAAATTCAAAATGTGTTTGTTGACAGTCTAAGATAATGTCATCTTTCTCAACATTTTATTACAATTATTGTATGACTTATTTTTCTCACTCAATTTAAAACTTTTTTTTTGAAAATTGTGCTTCAGTGGAAAAAACCAGAACAAATGTTATATTGTTTCAATAGCCATGGATAATGACATCACAAGATACCGTCATGTCTAATCAAAGCAAATATGTAGTAAACTTATTTAGAAAATAAAGTTTTTGATAGAATGTTTGTTATTTTCTAATATAACTTGAAAATTGAAACGGCCCAATGTTGACAGTCATATTTATGTATACATATGTAATAGTGGTAATATTTTGCGTAATAAGTTGTTCACGCTTTGAACCCTTTTGCTCGCTTTTAAATTTGCAATTCGAAAAGTTGATTACATAGACTTAGGCCAAGAGAAAATAAATGTATTTGCACGATTTTATTTTCGGGGTTTGTTTCTTGACGCGGGTGGGGTAATTTCCACATTTACAGTCTCCCATGGCTATAGACCATTTCAAATTGAGATCGGAAATCTTCGGAAAAACAGGTCACGTGGAGTAGTTGCGTTGCGCGTTCTTCGCAACAGTTCATCGCATTCACAGCATTGTCCTAGTTGGTTGTCCGCCTAGTGATTTACTATGTTTACATACACGCGTGCACACATGAGAAGTAAAACGTGGAATGAGACTATTTTGGGTTTTTTATCAACAAATGCGTTGACCGGCAAATTCCAAATGTATCGAGCAGACGGTAAAAAGTGAAAATATTACCACAAATCTCTTTCATCTCACCGTTTGTTGTTACTGAAATGCCGCAACATCAACTTTGTGAGGGATACAATCTATCACCAACACCAGCGCAATCTATCACACGGGCAGACGGGTGAAAAACACGTTTGTTTTTCTCCGGCACATGGCCATGACCTGTCAGGAGCTGACAGGTCATGTAACCGAGCGTCAAATCACTCGGCTAATCGGAAGCACTCGGGTGGTCGTATATTTTCGGATTTGAAATGGTCTATAGACTATTTTGAGGACCAAATGGTGCACTTATATAGTTAACTCATTCACTTTTGTTGTTGACTAATCATAGCAGTACTAAATTCATGTGTGCCTTGGTGGAACATAAGGGTCTTCTACTTGTAAAGGTAAATTCTTATACGTCAATAAATGCGTATGTGTTGATGTGTGAATAATGGCACAACCCAGCAGGGGGAGTGCTATTAGAAGCATATCAACATTGGCGCAAGTGCATTGATTTGTCTAATTCTTTAAAAACCAAAACATACGCATGTATTGATTCATATACGACACTATACAAATTAAAATTCACATTTGTGTGCAAACTTTTAGTATGGCTTATAGCACGAGGCAGCGTAGCTGCCGAGAGCTATAAGGAATTAATAGCACTCATCGACAGTACTAGTATAGTGATGATTTATGTGGCAGAACTCTTCTGTACAAACCCCTGCACAGTTGGACACTGATAGAACTTAAAAGTTTTGATTCAAGCAACACTGATCAAGATAGACAATCATCTACTAAACACACACACACACACCAAGTTGGGATATAATTAATCAGGTTATTTACGATGTCAAATTTATAGCACTCTGATGTTGTACCATAAGTGAAATTTGTGGAACTCTGGACTGGCTGTGTATGTGCTATTAATCCTAATAATGAATATAATATGTTAACAAGTGTGCTAGCACCTGCAGTAAAAATGAGCAAACCTGTGCTGCATGAACAATGAATCAAAACATGGGGTGCGTGTACTGTACGATGCACATGCGGAGTGGAAATTAGACATTTTCAATGTAGTCTGCTTATTTTATAGTCGTCGTCATAATACTTCAGCACTTTTTAAAACCGCCAATGCGCGCGTCTAGTTATTGAGCGTGTGGGCGGGGACATTCATGACCCATAGATACAATCGCGGCCAATCGGATTACAGGGGCCGCGACGCGTCGAACTGCTCAAAGATAACGCTGTTGTGACGCTGTTCTACAAAGCACTTCCGTGTTTACGCTGTACGCAGTTGTTACAGAAAAAAAGTGCCGAAGTATTCTGACGACGACTATAGTTTCCTGCTTTCTGATTGGTACAACAATACTATACATGAGTGTTTGAATGTCCCTTAGTGTTACATCATTGTTTCAAGGGAATAAACAGAACATGATTATCATCTGGATGTATTTGAGGTACTAATTTGTATATATCTGAGTAACACACACACAATGTTTACCTTATAAATAGGCTATGGGCAACGCCATGGCGTAGCAGATCTGATACAATGGCATTCTTGACCGCTGTTCTTCATTCATCTAGTGTGTGTGCAGTGATATCAGAGCTTATTCTTTGCAACATTTACATGTAAATGAAGCAACTATATAGATCATTTCAAATTAAAGTTTTCTGCAAATATTTGATAGGTTTTGTTTTACCCGGTGTTTTTGGATTGCGCTGGTGTTAGTGAAAGATTGTATTCCTCACAACTCACAAAGTTGTATTTTGCGGTGTTTTAGCAACAAAAACGGTGACTTAAAAGAGATTCGAGGTAATACCTTCACATTTTACCTTCAGCTCAATAAATGTTGAAGTTGCCAGTATCGACATCATTGTTGATATAAATAGTCTCGCTACATGTATTACTTCTCATGGGTGTACGTACGCTTGTATAAACATAGTAAACCACTAAGCAGACAACCAATGCTATAAATGCGATCAACCGCTTCATTCGCACCTTATTTTCCGAAATTGTCCGATCTGGATTTGAAATAGTCTATAAATGTGTATGTTTGATTGCATTAACCACACACCATGTCATCATTGCAATACACTCTGATATCACTGCACAGAGGAATAGCGCCCTCTGTCTCCGGTTTCAATCATCATGAAAATGAGGGGTGTTGAAAATTGTGACCATCAGCCACATATTGGATGTAAAATCGGCCAAAACCATTTTTGAGATATTATATATTTCTTTTTTCAATTTGGTATATATTTGTAGGTTAATTTTTGGTGTCAGTTTAAATTATGATATTATTATTGACATCATTATCATACTATCAAGTTGTATAAGTTAAATTATTATTGTAGATTATAGTTGTGCATGAAACTGTATGTTGTAATGTAAGATGTTTTTGTAACGCGCCTCAAGCATCATTTAGGTGGATTAAGTGCGCATTATAAATCCACATTATTAATATTATTATCTCAGAACATGCTCAGCCAACTTTACGGCTCTTTGTGCTGGATGGTCACAATTTAACTTTCAATACCTGAATCGCACCACCTAAAATCATAACACTCCTGTTAAAACCAGGGCTCAAAATACACAGGGGCAAAGGGTGTTTAACCCCCAGTTTTCATAAAATAGCCCTCTGAGAAAATTTGGCTTATGGAAATTTGTACTAAAAGGGCTACTTTTGGCAGAATTTGCTCAAAATAGCCCTTGTAGCCCCCAAAACGTATTTCAACCCCTGGTCAAACTGTTTATAAATGGAAAGCTTCATCACAAAATAAAATATACACAATGTTCAAACTTTTTGAGATTGGGTCTTGATCAACCAATCAGGTAGGTTTCAACATTCCAAGAATATAATACTATTTATGATTACATTTCAATTCAATTGAAGTAAAACTATTCTTAAATAATTGTAATTCACTAGAGCCATGTGTTGGGATTGACTGTGCAGATTCATTGCGAGTAATTTGCTTCATGTATGTTATTCTTTTTTACACAAAATGCTGTACTAACAATCCTTGCCAAATGAATGTGGAAATAAATTTGCCAATACTTGAGATAATGTTTGGTCTATCGCCTACTTGCCGGGTACAACTACATTCATGGCCTGTCTATATCAAGGGATGGGCTGTCTATATCAAGGGGAGTATATTATGTTGTTCTGTATGGAATTGTATGTATACTGTAAAAGTGGAAATTTCTGTGCGTGTAATTTTTTTGCATTTTGCACATTTTGAACAATTTTACTTGTTTTTATTTTTGCGATTTTGAGCTTCCTTAAATGGAACTACATACAAAATGAATATATTTGTGCGTTTTTATTTTTGCGCTTACTGATTTTAACGCGAAAAGCAAGATAAATAAATGTAGCGCAAACATTTCCACTTTTACACTATAGTTTGATCAGTTCCAAAATTGGCGAGCCTCCTTACAGCAGCGAATGAATACAAATGATTGCAGGCGCGCTAAAGGCAACAAGCACACTAGGCATCATATGTGTGACGTGTGCTTGAGACCCAAACCGCATGTATGTGACCACAATCACACGAGTACTCTTGGAATACTTTGCGCATGGAGAGATAATAACCCCCAATACTTTGTTGGCAATTTGGAACTGATTAAACATTTGGAACTGATTAAACTATAGGAATGTTGTCTCATATTAAGTAACTATTCTTCCCCTAACTCTGTGCAGTGAAGTCAGAGCATACTAGTAGACAGTGCAGCATTTACATGCGTGTGCCGGAATTTGTCACTGCATGGGTAAAAGTTACGCCAGCACTTTATAATCATGTGCTGGATAATGAGGCGCGATAATTGGAATACACTCTGACACCACTGTACTAAATGAGATGCATTGAGTGTACAGGGTGTATCGGAATGAACTATACCGTGTTTCTAAAAGACATCAAAAATACAAAGTGATTATCGTATTAAATTTATACACCTGCAATATAAAGGGGAACATGTTTCCTACATTATATGTTAATTTAATTGAGATATCTCTTTTTGTTCTCGTGTGGCAAGACCTAATCGAAAATCGTTGAAAAACATATTTTCAATTTGTTAGCTCAAAGAATTCACAGACCTTGAAAAGCCATCTGATTTAACGCATAGTTTCTTCTCACGCGTATTTTATGTCAACTACTTTTATTATTCAAATTCATCATTTTGACCAAAATTGAAATCTACCATCTTTTCCAGAAAGTTTGTATTTTCCATCAGAAATGACCGATTTTCAAAATCTAAAATTCTTATGAAAGCTGGGCATTTGTGCAAGATATATGTGAAAAACGGTTTGAACAATATTGATCGAATTCATACCGTAATAAATCATATTGCCTCGGTATAGTTCATTCTGATACACCCTGTATATACTTTGCTGGGGGAGGTTGACATCGTCGAATATTCTAGTGATTGTTTCATATTATTGCCCACACAATTGCAGCGCAATGACATCTGCACTGTTTTTATCTTATGTTATCAAAGAACAATGTTAGCCTGATACAAAAAATGCTGTCATCACCTTCCAACGCAGAGAAAACACCATACCGCATCATTTGTAATATTCCACATAACGATGGTATATAAAACAGGAAAATAACGACCAGTTGTGCCCTCAGCTTTTGTTTAATACTAGGCATTTGACGGAGGTACTGGTTATGGAGACAAGGAAACACTATGTACCTTCAAGTACCTCTGTCAAAGGTTTAGTTAGTATAGGCCCAAAGAAAAGGGCACCTCTGGTTGTTATGTTCCTGTTCTATTTACAGTTTTGTTGTATCTCTTTTTTATAGATCCAACCATAACCTACAGACCACAGTGCAATTGTTTATAGATCCAACCATAACCTACAGACCACAGTGGAATTGTATATGGACATTTTGTTTATTACATAATGAGGGTATACAATATGATTACCCCGTAGCCATCCCATAACATTGTTCTTGCCTATCAAAATGATACTCATGGAAAGCTTGCTGGGCGGCAAATTTGTTACATCGTGAAATGATCCACATCATGTTGCTATATTCTTTGCTCTTATACTACTACCATATTATCAGCCAATCCACAGAATTGCCAATGATTCCTCCCATACCACGGTCAATACACATGTTGAAAGTCTCGCCAGTTGGGTGTTTTATATAGTTCCTCCCATACCACGGTCAATACACCTGTTGAAAGTCTAGCCAGTTGGGTGTTTTTTATATAGTTTAATGATCCACATCACACCACACGTTGCCATCCTGTTTGCTTTTGCTCTGTTGCCATATTGTCATTAAATCCATATGCCTGCCTATCCAACCTCCTCGTAGACAAGTCATCCATGTTGAGTGCATTAAGCATAATAGTTTCTTAATGGATGGAGGATAGAGGGATGGGGGCATAATGTATCATCACATGGGAGTGGTAAAGTTTTCTGGGAAAACCCCGCTCACTCTACTGCCTGTTATTCTACCCATTAACCAGCCATCGTCCTGTCATGAAATAAAAGAATATCAAATTAGCATTTACCATTTAATTCAGCAATCAATGTAGTACCTTTGCTGCAACTTGTGTTGACCACGACTTAATCATGAGGCTGTGTAAAATATAATTCTGATCCCTGTACATGGCATTAGCCTGGAACCCAAAGTCCCCCTATATGGCTGCCCCTATATGGCTGCCCCTATATGGCTGCCCCTTATATGGCTGCCCCCTATATTGCTGTCCCTATATGGCTGCCATCTTTAATAAAATGGCAGAACAAATCAAAGAACAAAGTGCACGGCTCTAAGTGGAATTCCACAAAGACTAAACATGAGCATTTGGTCCAATTCAAACTGCATAGCCCTCATATGATTGCATCCCATGTTGACCAACTGTGTATCTTTTTCAGTCTTCAAATTGAGCACCCTCGCAAGGTCCCTGTGTAAATAGTGAAGACGATTCAGTCTAGCCTTGGATATACCTCCATTATTTCTACACATTTGTACCAAAAATGGATTATATCCTGTATGATACTCAAACCACAAATAACTGGATTAAACCACAAATAACTAAAATAAATCACAAATAACTGGATTAAACAACAAATAACTGGATTAAACCACAAATAACTGGGTTAAACAACCCCAACTCTATAACACCACACAGCATTTTGTATTTCCGACGGAGACAATTCACCCGGGGGTTGGTGGGATTTGAACCATGGACCTTCAGCACCAAAGCCCATCTCAATTCTACAACACCAAGGCTGTCAAGGCTACTCGGCTCAGTATATTTCGCCTCCTATATAGCCTTGATCCATTTTATAGCCCAAAAACGTGCACGCCGGGTTATAAAAACAGGCTGACGGTGTTGTTGCTGTGTGATGTAGTAGGGTTAGGGTTAAACCACAAATTCCTGGATTAAACCACAAATAACTGGATTCAACCACTCACCTGGTCATCTGGATCATCAAATGGTACCACTTCTATGATGTCTCCTTTCTTGAAAGATAATTCATCCGAGTCTCGACTTTGGTATTCGTGTGTTGCCTTCACCTGTGAGTGGCAGTAAGGGATATAGGAGAATATATTTGTTTAATTGATGACATATCTTTTTGCAACCTGAAATAAGATCCAAGTAGGTTTCCCCTGACTGCCAATACACAAAATCTACAGGCCTACAAATGTCAATTTATTAAAAGTGTGTACAGACTATAAGTATGGTACATGGTGTCCCAAAAGTTTTTCGAAACCATTTTAAAGATTTGCATCTCTCTGAAAATAAGTTTCAGTACCAAATAGAAAATATATTTGGAAAGAGAAAACTTATAGAATCATTTCGGTACCAAATATGACTCCTTTTTGAGACCGCTGAAAGGTTTGGCCACATAACTCGCAATACCATAAATGTGTTTGATTTGCTGGACGCACTGTATAAGTCACTGTAATCACACACATAGTGTGTTCCTCACATTCCATTCATGTGGGTTTTGTTCAAAAAAGGTTTTGACCTATTAAATATTATGCACATCTACCTCCGTTTATTGTATTCTTTACTTTATTTAGCTCATTATACTATGCTTTATATGAGAGTGCAGTTTTACAGTTTGGGAAACTTTCGTCTGCATTTTAGCAAAACAGATAGCTGTTTTTGTAAGTTTGGTACCAAAATAATGTTACAAATCTTCTCTTTCCGAATATATCTTTATTTTTAAACTGTGAATTATTTAAGCGGGATATAAAGTTTGGAAACGGTTTTGAAACTTTGTAACCCTGTATTTTACAATGTTTTAATGCATTACATATTGATAATCTTCTTTATTTGTCAGAACCAACTTTGGCCAAGCACAAACAATATCTTTCACACCCAATTCATACCAGATCAAATTAAGCTTTCTATAAGTGTTTTTTTATTCAATCACGACCAATACCCGGTTATTTAGGTGGTAAGAATCATAATCAGCAATAACCACCAATAGCCACTAAATGCGCATTTCTGTTCAGCACCAAAAGGTGGTGGTGACACAGCAAAAGGTAGTGATACCAAAAGTTCATTAAAATATGCGCAAGGCAAGTGTATCCAAGCAAACCGCCACACTACGCGTCCATCTTAGTAACCCGCGAAATGCCAAAAATTATTTCACTCGCGACGCATTGAATGTGATCACCACTAAATAATCGCAGTTTGTTTCTGTTTAAACACACTGTGTATCAAATGCGTGACGCTAAAAACGGAGGTGGAGAAAAAGGTGGTGATGGCATGTTTGTGTTCAGGCCATCACCACTAATCACCATCTTTTGCATTTGAACAGAAACATGCTTTATGAGTTCCAGTTCTGTTTCAATTCTTTCTGCATGAACCCAACGTACTGAACAATCATTTTCCAATTTGCAACTGTTTTACTTTTTTCTGTTTATATTTTCTAGTTTTCTTTTGTTTTTGTTAACTTTCAAATGTCCCCCACACAGATATCCTTATTTTAAATCAATCGACTTACTCTGAATAATACACCATCGGGAAGGTTTCCGTTTGCTTGATTCGCTTGATTTGCTTGATTGGCTTGATCTGGATCAGGTGATGCTAGTGGTGGTGGCTTAGGTGGTCTGCCTGGTGGAGAATTCTGTTTCATTAGGAGAAAAATTAACTGTCAGTGAGTTAGGTCAAAACTTGCCATTGCCATATGGGTAAGTGTATCACTCAAAATCCAGTCGCCAAATGGCTTATAGCCATATCTGTTGATGTATGCTCTGATTCCTTTTTTTTTGTTCTGATTGTTTTTCTCACATCAATATATTTTGATATCAGAAGAATCCCCATCTTTTTCTCATTTTTTCTGTAAAATTGTAGGGGCCAGAAATGTTCCATTTAGAAATGATAGGCCAATATGTGGTGAATTACTGCCAAAGGTGGTTAACCACCCAGTCAGTTTGTGTACTACTCAATGGGCAAATTTCTTGTGACCTTGTGCTTCTAAAATAAGAACTGTTGGAGTTATGCAACTCAAACTTTGGGAATGTGACAATTTTAAGGATGTCAAATAGAAAACATCAAATTGAAAATCTGGTCAGCAATCAGAGCACCTGCCATTAAGTCATTTTGATGCCCTAAGCCGAGTCATGGATAACCTAAAACAATAACATATTGGCATCTGTACAATATACACACTATATTCTAATTAAGTCCAAATTGGCGAGAAATATGTGTTTTTATCTCTCTACACGTATACATACGTATGCATGCTATTTGGCATATGCAATACGTTTTCTGATTTCATACGCTGTTGTAAGCCAATTTGGAAGTGACTAAACTATAACACGTTGATTTCATGCCAGATACACTTGCTATGTTTTACATTGGTTGTTGTGATGGGCTAACATGCATTGCAAGGGCATTCCTATGATAAGCATCTACAATATTGCCAAATATCCATGACCATAATGCTCTATTTATAAATAAACAATACATGTATACATTGCAAGTACAAATCACACACATAGAGTATTCTATATGAAGATCTAACAGTATAGGATTTTACCCTCACAAATGAAAATCTAAAGAAATAAATGTGAGATTATAAGAAATAGCCAACATTACCACAACTTATGATTGTGTAGTATTGGACGGCGTGTAGGGGTGGGTGTACTTTTTAAGCTCCTCCACACTGTGTCAAATGCCTTTCGGAAGTCCAAGAAAGCCATATACCCAGCATGGACATCCTAGTCTTTGAGTGCTATACTATGAATACTTTATTTACATTACCTTTGAAATCATGATAACCTTTCTCAGTCTTACTGATAGAATGCAATGCTTACATCCAGTACATAACACCAGTGATAACATACTTATACCACTAACCCCATTCATGTCTTCCGGTTCAGCCAATGGAGCATGCACATCTACAGGGGGCTCTGGTGGCTTCCTAGACGGAAGCGTGTCCTTCACCGGCACAGCCCCCTCCTGACTTACGGAGGAAGATAGCGGTGGCCGGGGTGGTGGCGTAGGTGAGGTCGGCTCTTTGGAGGAGCTCTACAGTAAACCAAGAAGTAACAACGAGGGATAACATATAGAAGGATGGAAGGAAAGAAGGGGAAACACATAACAAACAGGTCACAAATTCCATGCATTAGAAATGAAGACAATTATGACATTTTTTAGATGAAAATGATAACTATTTTAATGAAAATGATAACATGTTTTGATGACAGCTAATAAATATTTTGATGAAAATCATAAAATCTTGATTTTAAATTATAAAGTGATACAAATAAAGCAAGAGGGTCTAAGGAGTTAAAGTGAACCAATATATCATGATTTTGTAGTATCCCCCTGCCCTCCCCTTACATACACCATTAGGCCACAAAAAAAAGCTGTGTTGCCTGCCCTCAAGTGCTAAAAATTTAAAATCGAGTCGGTCGGTCGGAATTTCTTCTTTTTTTCTTGGCTGAAATATAAATGGTTTATGTTGAGGCAGATTGTATAGGCCCTAAGTCAATTTAACTAATGTTTCTATTGTGATAATAGTCTAAATACATTTATTCAAGTTTCTTATTCATTTTGAGCAAGAAATAGTACATTTAGACACTTAAAGATCAAATTTAAATCTAAAAAAAAAAGAAAAATGAAGAAAAAAAATTGCGACCCTAGTTTTTATGATTTTAGGGTCGGTCGCTGAGGGCAACACAACTTTTTTTGTTGTTGACCTTATTCATAGAGGGTGCTGGTGGCCAAGAGCAGCATGCTCAAATAACTTTTGTGTATGAAATATGGCGGTGTTACCGTGCAGGTAAATGGAGAATGGACCCAAACATTGACCTTCTTTTTCTTCTTTATGTTGCTAATAGATAGACATACATGTCAATCTAGTTTATAGTCAGTTCCAAATTGGAAAGAAATATGCGTTTTTTATTTCTCAGATCATATAAGTAATCCAAGCGTATGTGAGCGTTTTACATACGTGCAATTCAAGCATATGCGTACACATATGCGCTGCATCATCACATGAAGGGCCTACAATTTGTTTTCAGTCAATAAATCTGAAGGAATGTTTGAATGCATCAGCGCCAAGGGATTGAATAAGTAATGCTATATTATGGCTTCAAATTGGCTAAAACAAAATATTTTCCATGAAAACAACCCAATGATATGAGATGATATTTCTGCTATGGAAAATGGGTCTGGGATCTGAGTGAAAGGTGATAATTGTGATTACTGTAAAACACTCAAATTTCACGGCATTAAAATTTAGCGAATTTGCAAAACACCACCTTTTAGTGGCATTTTAATTTCACAAATTTAAATCACCTCGCTTATTTAACCTATGTATGAAATCTTAAAATATTGGCTTTTTCATTTAGTGAATGGAGGTATTAGACACATTTAAATGCTAGCGAAATTTTGTAGCTTTACAGTATTATTGGTGACAGGTTTTTAATGTGAGAACATTTTCTTTAATTAACGATCCCAATTAGCTTATTAGTAAGGGGTCGTCCAAAATTATCGCCATTTTCACTTACGTACAGAGCGTACGTAACTTTTTACCCCCCTCGAGTTACGTACGCAATAAATGGCGAAATTTATTTTATTTTGTACTTTAAAAAAAAAATCCCGCCTCTCAAGATCGCCATTTAAGTTATGTACGGTTGGGGTATATTTCGACCCCCTCCTCCCTCTTACGTACGCTTTGTACGTAACTGAAAATGGCGAAAATTATGGACGACCCCTAAGTTCACCCATTCCGCAAATATATTATGGGCCCCCTCCCCCCTCTTACGTACGCTTTGTACGTAACTGAAAATGGCGAAAATTATGGACGACCCTTAAGTTCACCCATTCCGCAAATATATTATGGGTAATATAATTGTGAATTCATAAGTCGTGGGTGTGGTATTAGTACTTCATTCCATGAGGTAGGAATGTGAAATCAATGGTTATTTTCAAATAAAGAATAAAAGTGAGTGTTGAAGAACACTTTTAAAATAATTTCTTTTTTATTTCTTTAAACCAATATTTCTAAAAGCAAGTGTTTAAGTGTCCATTAAGGTCATTCATAATATAATCAAAGTTATAAGATGGCGATGGGTATTAATTCCAACGTATAGTTTAATGAAATGTTAACACTTTCCACACGACAGACGACTGTTCCAAAATGTCATCAAATGTTTTAAAAATGTTAAAATGATTGAATTTCATCACCATATTTGGTATCACCATGGAAAGGTTTCTGACAAATCTGTTTTGTATATACGAGGGAGTATCAAAAAGTTTTTGAAATCACCCAGAAGTGAAGGAGCTATATCGATGAAATTTTGTCAGTGTAATCACTGGTCCTTAAAAACATTATGGTGCAAAAATGGTCTCATAAGTATGTTTACTTTTTATACAGGTGGCGCTAGATGCCAAGTCCATCAACATCAATGACGTCTTCCAACGGTGATGTGTACATGGTAAATTATAATGGCCCAATAACTGATTCTTGTAGGACGCCTTCCAGAAGCATATTAGGCTCATTTTTTAATTTTGTTGTTGTCATTTGTCACTCGTAGGTCTCAATTTATCTCTGTAAATGACAATTTTTTTAAGCCTGATACTCCTCTGGAAGGCGTCCCACAAGGATCAGTTTTTGGACCATTGTCGTTTACCATGAGTGTACACAGCACCGTTGGGAGATATTATTGATTTAAAATTAGATTTCAACATTATTTGACAGTTACCTGTATACCGGTGATTCGTCTTTTCTCTTATATTTCTTACACTGATTTATGTCAATTTTGTCAAATAAATCCTTTAGATGAAAAACTTGAGCATTCAATGAAGATGATGGCACAAATCAACTCATTTAAACCATGCTGATATTAATAAGATAAAATTAATTTTTGTTTATTATTATGTTGCTGATGTTAAATTCTTGCATTTCCCGCAGTGGTTAAGCTAGTAGCACACAGAACTATACATACCCTACGAGCAGGCTGTCTTTTGGATACCCGTGCATAATTATCGGCCCCATATGCGATTGAGTTTGGCCTTGGCCTGGGCTGTATCATAGTCAAACATAATTGTTTATAACATTCTCATAATCAATAGCAAGTTTAAATTAAATGTTTAAAATCTCGGAAATATATCTTGTGTATTGAAATTCAAGGTTTGTTTCTTGACAGGTTTGGAGTTCAATTCTTGTATGTATCAATCTATTGTTCCAATCACAATGTAATATCATTAAATTGATAGTATACAGACTGTAACAAAAAAGTTATACAATTGCAATTTCATTTTTAACCCATTATTAAAAACATGCAATGTCAAAATCTTTTACACTCTGTAATAAGTGATATATTGACTATCCGAATCATTTTATTTTGTCTTTTAACTACTTTTGCTTAACAATTATGGCCAATCTATTAAGTACTCTAGAAATCGGTTTGGGCCACTTTCACTTACAGCATAGCATACAATCTTGTTTGTAGAAATTAAATGATTAAGGTACCGTGCAAGGAACATTAAGAGAACAACATCATTATTTTTCAAATAGTTCATTCCATTAAATGAATTCATTAATAAATAATTAAATCATATTTTGATAAATTTCATCGAGACCCATGAATGAAATAGCTCATTATACCTCCTGACATGGTACCCCATCTTGAAACCACCATAGACGAGATATGGAGCCATTCTGGTTCAACAGATTTTTTTCCATGTGCTACAGCTCAGGTACCACTGTATTATTGATCAGATCAAGGTAGCGTTAAGCATTCATGTTCCCATCTATAATGATAGGTCCAATCAAAGTCCCATCACTAAAGAATCCCGCCCAAACAAGCAGTTTCTGTCTGTTATGTGGACCATCATAAGTGAAGTCTAGAAGAGGGTTATTCCTGTGCGCATAATGGCTGATGAGACTGGCGTTCACTCAGCTAACCATAGGAAAGATTGCTTAGTCTCCAATGAAAATATCACACATACATTTTTCCTGCCACCCAGTTAGCCACTGTGCATATTGGAGTCTCCTTGGAAAGTCTGCATCCAGAAGATCCACTTGCAATGAACCATTGTCTATCAAGACTGCTCTTTTACCATGTTCATGGTTTGATTCCATTCATTATGTTCATCCCAGTGGTTTAGCCTAAGTGGCCAAGATAATTTCATGACTACCTTAGACAATTGATCATAACTCTACTTCTTGATCACCAATTTTCATGAAACAAAGCTTATTAAGAAGCCAAGAAAATTCCCGTTGCATGACATACAAAATTGAAACAAAAATTACTTTGTAACTATTTCAAATTGTTTTCTTCAAAATTGTATATTATTTTTTGTTACAGTCTGTATAATATTCATCAAATGGAGTGAGAACACACCTAAATAATTTCATTCGATATAATTTGATAAAAACAAACAAGGTGGTTAAAATGAAGTAAACCCAGTTTTGATAGCCATTCTAACTACTTAATACAGAAGTTACCGATAACTTTTTCAAATATTGAAGCAAAAACGGCTGAACATCATAAGTGCTGAAAAACAGCAGGAACTGACTTTGTTAGTTTTATGAATTACAATAGCTTAACACTTTCCTTGCGGCAGGCGTTTGCAAACGACATTCCAACATTTCACAAAATGTTTCAAAAATGTCAAAATTATTGAATTTCATTACCATATTTGGAATCACCATGAGAATGGCATTGAAATAAGTACAAACATGCCTAGTATTGGTTCAGTAATCCTTGAGATGGACTTTGAAAATTGGGAAAGGTTTTCGGAAAAATCTGTTTTGAATATTACATGGTCTAAACGTATTGTACTTCAACACATGACTTACACACAACAATAAAAGTATATTACAAATTATTATTGATATTGTATATAAAACCTATTGATAACATCTGTAGTGGACCTATAGACTCAAAACTGAAGAACAATCTTAGTTGATCAAGATATTATGCTTACTTCAATAACAAATATTATCCTTAACATTAGATTTTTTTAATACCACTGACTCTGAAACGCATTTGCTTCAGTAATATGCATATGTTAGATAGACTATCAAAAGTGGGTTTACTTTTTTGTACCACCCTGTATCAGATTAAACATGAAACCAGGAAATGACAGAATAATGCAACACAATACAATGTGAAAGTAAAACCACAGAGAGGATCCAAACATATAGCTGTGTTAGTACAACTACTTGCAGACCATAATTGTATTAGCTGCCATATTATGTTAATAGGAGTTATATCTGATTAAGGGCTTGGCATAGGCTTCCAGCAGTCCGGGGGGGGGGGGGGGGGGGCACTGACATTGGAAAAGGGTATAGGTATGTGCCGCGCTGAAGACCCCCTTTTTCACCCTCTGCTGCTAGCTCTTATGACCTCCCTTTTGAGCCTGCATCAGTTCTTAAGACCCAAATTTTATTGAAAATTCAAAAAATCACGAAATTTTGCGTTCCAAAGCCCCAATTCTTTGAAAATTTTGCATTCTAAAACCAAAAAAACCCCCACGAAAATGTGCGTTCTTGCTAATCAAAATTGAACTATAGGCCAGTTCACAAGACCTAACTTTAAAAAAAAAAATCAGTTCCTAAGACCCTATTTTTCATCATAAAATCCACTCAGTTCAGTTCTGTAGCCCCCTTTTTGAGACCCTGTGCGGCACACCCCTACCCCAAAAAAAGTTGAGTGCCCCCGGGCCAGCAGTATAACAGCTGGCAGCTATAACTATATGTACACCAGATTTCCTTTCATTAGGAAATGATCTGCAATAGATAGCTGCCTCTTGCTACTTAGTAAACTGTTGTCAATGTTTCAACAGGACATCAAGTTACTAATATATTAGTCTGACACCTGGCAGCTATAAACAAATGTGGGATTTTTGGTACAAACATACTGATATGAAAGTGCATGAATGAATCAACAATAGATATTGTACATACAAGACTCACAAAGGAAATAGAGTGTAGACACATATACATAGTGAATGAGTACATTGATTTGGACAAACAAGAGAAAAGTATCGTAATAAAACAATAGGATATAATTAGTCCACACAGATTACAATACAACTAGTATTAGTTACATGGGAGAAAGAACAATGTACATCACAGAGAGATAACAGGTGTTTGAGGGGAGTCAGGCATACCACCACCCTCGCCTGGAATGTGCAGCAGCAGATAACAGGTGTGTTTAGGTAGTTCATGCATACCAGTGCATTACCCAGTGCAGCTAATTGAGGCAACAGGTAATTTATGGGAGATTAGGCATCCCACCAATATTGCAATTATTTTAGGAATGCCCAGCATACTACAATAACGCAGACAACAAGGTGTTTTAGGAATGTCATGTATACCATTACATTGCCTACAATGCCCTGCAAACCACAGCTGTATTTGGGAAAGTCAGGTTTACCACCACCATCTTTGCAAAGAACATCCCTCACACCAGAAAACAGGGGTGTTTAAAGATGCCAGGCTCAGGGTTCTAGCCAGGACCATTTTAGTGCCGGGTAAATTTACTGACAGCGAACGGAGAAAATGTAGCGAACGAAGTGCAGTGGATCATGGCATGGGATCCAGAGGCCTTCTTAATGTTTTTTTAGGGGTTTTTTATACACTTTGAGGGTTCCTGCCACATAATTTCTTGTTTTATGAGGCAGTTTAATGATTTTATCCACAAATTGTTAAAAAATCAGCCAAAAAAACCCAAAACAAATTGTGAGTGCTAGGCGGGTCCGTCTGGCGCCGCCCGGCGTAGCTATAACCCTGGGCCCAGGCTTAACATAAACTTGTCTGTGCCTCGATGGCAAAGTCAAATACCCTCAGCCTGCACTATTCTGGTCATAAAGCATTTGATCATCATCATTATTATAATATACTGCTCTCAGATGAACACTTATAAAGGCAAACTGTCCCTGCAGAACCATTACTTTGAAGTGAGTTAAGGTATAATCTTCACCATGCACATTGTTAAAGAAATAATGAGTTGTGAGCTATTGTATCGTCTAATGCCCATGAGGCACCCCATTTCTTCTAATAACAAGATAATCTACACTTGTATCCCAAGCCAGACTCATTTTGATCCCTATTATACCGAAACTGGGTTTAGACAAATAGCTGTATCAATAACACATGGCTATCAATTATGCTTGATATTAGATTTAAATCATGTTAAGCCAAATTTACACAATATGCTAGTTCATCATCCAGGTATTAAAAAATATCATTTTTTATCTTATATTGCAAAACCTACAAAAACAGCATCATTTAGCTTAAAAGATATGTTGAAAACAAGGGGAGGGGACGTTATTGATAGTTCTCAAAGGACAGGGCCCTTACTGATAGTTATGGATAGACTGTATAATAGTTGTTGACAACAAAAGAGTCTGTGAAGATTAAAAGATTTTACAATTGTCTCAAATGTATAAAATAAAACCAATTATTATGTATTCTCAACAGACAAACGGGAGAATCAAGTGGTTTATTTAAATTGGCCTAAGCATATTCCTTTTATTCTCAATTTCTTATATAGTGGGTGTGGTTTGAGATGTCAGCAGGCAATTTGATTGGTTTTTGGCCGATTTTCAGCCGACACGCCCATACATTATGAGACAATGGTGCATAGTTTGGGGCGGGGTTTAATTCATTCGAAAAATAATACCTTCGGCGCGTATGATCAACGCGTCATCGCGTTAGCGTGCCCTACACAAAGTTGCAGCCGTATGCGTTGTGGGTATAACGCAGCGATGACAGATGCGTGTTTGCTAAAGAACGCAATTAATTTGAAACAGGATGTTGGAAAACAGCTCGCTGGATTCGCCGATTTTATAAAGGGGGAAATTTGTTGTTGTTTGTTTAAAATAAATCTAACAAACTGCGTTATTTTATGATAAAAAATCAAAATAACCAATAAACTAAATAAGAATGAGAATAAAACATAGTTCTTAGCTGTTTTGCTATAGACGATGGTCTTATAATGTATAGGCTGTACCATATTTGTGTCGTCGTGTATGGCCGCCTGCGGTGACCATACACGACTCCAAATATGGTACAGCCTATACATTATAAGACCATCGTCTATAGCAAAACAGCTAAGAACTATGTTTTATTCTCTAATTAATTACTAAAGCTGTTTTCATTGATTAATGTCCCGGGATTAATGTCCATTAATATCATCGACATATTTATACTCATATATTGAATTGGTTCTGTACTTGACCTGATTGCACTTCCTGACCATTAATTAATGATCCATAAAACAAAACTGTGTTAATTCAATTAGACTATTGTCTACTAAGTGACCTTGGCTTAATCTAGGGCCTATTCATTAAGGGGCAAATGTTATGTATTACTATTAGTTGACCAACACAAGCACTCACTGGTGATAATTTTATAGCCTTCTGTTATTGTTTTACTTTTGGATAAATTCATAGAAAATGTCATATTTTTCTATCTATAAACTAGAACTATCATTTCAATGGTATATTATGAATGCTAGTAAGTAAAATGTATTTCATTTATATCCCCCCCCCCCCACTCCCGGCACATTAGACGATACCACTCAAATCATATTTCTTAACAACACATAACCCATTGTGCATTTATAACGCAGGCAAGCGATCACGTTAAATCTTAATTTGCATAATACAATAACCCTAGCATGCAAGTGCAAACATTAGTGTATAATGTGTTCATATTACATACCAATTCAAGGTACATTATGTTCACATCTCATACATGCATCATCCCATGATTCAAAGTCATAGAAATCAAATAGGAGAACACTTACAACAGCCATATTGTTTTTCACTCACAGGGAAAGTCAACTCGCATATTTCTGAAAATTTCCCACGGGATAAAGAACAAAATGGTCATTGTAAAGCAGACAATGTATGTGACCCAATGTGAGTACATGGGGCACAATGAGGCACATATGAATATGGAGTTATTTATATCATAATAATAGGTATAAGTTAAGTGACATTTTTTGGTACCAAACTCAATGTTATATCACATGCGTAACCAAAGTTACGGTTTAATGAAGATCACTTTGTCTCAAAACATCAAATACAAATCGTGAAGTTACGGACATTGTAAGTGAAGTTTTGTTAACAAGCCAATGGAGTAAATCAAAATCAAACGCCTCAAAATGTAGTTAACTCATGCTTTTCATGATACAAGATGTATCAAAGATCAGAAATAAGACTTTTTATGAATGACTTATTCTGACCGTGGGATCGTGTCCCACATTTGTGCTCTTAAATCATATTAGCTACTGCCGCATTGTGCCTCATTTCCTCATATTGGGTCATATATTCCTATTGTACAACATGCCTCAAATGATTGTAACGGATGTATGACTACCATTTTGTAGGAGATTATTTCAAAAAGAATTTAATATTTTTTTATAGGAGAAATGACTGGACTTTTATTTAAACTTTATTCCATTAGACTCATTGGTTTGCAACAAAAATGTGCTCATCAAGCAATAAGTTCCAATATTTATTTGCAGTACTAAACTTTGACTAGTATTAGTAAGTCACAGCATCATTCATACGCAATGAAATATTCCTACAATGATATTAAACTTCTTTGCTTAATGACATTTATTCTAGACAACTCATTTGAGTGAAATAAAGTTCCTTTTAAAGCCTAGATCATTCTCTCTCCAGGACAGTTTACAAGTAGTATCTGTAATTGTGTAAAACTCATGAAATAATGTTCAAACTTGGCTGGATAAAATCTCATGAATATCTGCACAAATTAATAAAACTGCAAAGATTTATATTTTTTCTTCTTTTTCAACATGGCATTTTTGATTTGTCATAAATTGCCATTGTCATGTGACTGTTACTATCATTGAGACATGTTGACCAGGCTGTGCTACCCTAGCTACCACCCATGCATCCCTCCATCTACCTGCGGTGGTGTAGCACCAATATGTACCGGTGTAGACCTGGGGATTTGGTACTCAACTGCATCGTCATCATCATCATCGTCATCCTCATCCATCTGTTTGTCCTCAGAATCTGGCGGTTGACCGCCGGCTTCCGACGACGACCCTCTGCTGCCTTCTGACGGTGTGTTTGTCCTATCCTGTGATACGGGTACTGAGTACATGGCCGTCAGGTCTTGTTTGGGTGAGCCTATGTCGAGTGATGATGATGATCTGTTACTGTGATCGTTGCCTACCACATCCGGTGATGTGCTACATGGAATAAAGTAGGTGGAATTAAGTGGGTGTTAACCCAAAAAATATGACATTTATCAAGTGCTGTAACTTTTGAACTATCAATGTGATGTAAAAGTATACATTTTGGGAAAGGAAATGAGTCAGAGAATCCATTTTTGGATAAAAAACAAATAGAAAGACATGACATATCAATTACCAAGCGAACTACATAATAAGTACACTTCCAAAATGGGTGGATGAGATCTGAAGGTTATATATAATCACTTGTGGATAGTGGTCAATGAATGACTTCTCAACCGAAAGATTCAACTAAAAATCTTTGAAAATTATGACAAATAAAAAAAGTGGGCAGATGCTTTGTTGTGTTATGGTTAACAAGACTCTTAGATCTTACCCCGGCGGGAAGAATTTCTTTTTGATATTGTAGTCTGACGCCCTTTCAAATAAGCTGCCCATCATATTTGTAAGCTGAGCCTTCACCTTGGCTAACTCATCATGCATTGTAGTTTCGGCTGTGTACAAGAGCTGGAAGGTGGTTGCGTAAAACGGAATGCGACTGTAACAACAAAGATGCAAAGAAATGGTTATAGTTTCATCAGTTCCAAATTGGCGAAGCCTCCTTACACCAGCGAATGAATACAGAAGGACGTAGGCGCGCATGAAGGCAGCAAGTGCACCATATGTGTAACATGTGCGTGCGGCCAAAACCGTGTGCGTGTGTCCATATCGCGTGCTTACGCTTGGATTACTTTTGCGTGCGGAGATAAAAATCAAATATTTCTCGCAACTTTGGAACTGATTAAACTTTAGAATTATCAACACATATTTAATAGCTGATATTGGGTGTGAAGATTTAGATCAAAAATGGCTCTCTATAGATGTCCTAGGTATTATTATTTCACCAACATTTCTTTAAAAGTCACTAAACCAACCATTTTAATTTTCTGATTCTTTTCCTAAATTTTATTGGTACTTTATAACCTGATTTAGAGTAAGAAATGTGTAGACAAGGTAAAACTCTTGAGAACTACCTGCTGATTGGTCAGAAAGATGGATGCATCATTCGTTGCACCAATCAGAGACATTGTTAGAATAATTATATCCTTGAGATGAGAGTGAAATATTTTCAAAGCAGTATTTCAATTGGTTATTCAAATGAGTATAACTTGTAATTAACCAATCATAGTCACTGATATATTAGACAGGTGGCGCCTAGGGGGTTAAAGAGAGGGATCATCAGTGAAGAAATAACACAGACTGATGACCGATTAGACAGTTAATTTCATGAATAAAATAAATATATTTTGGTGACACTTTTGAAGAAAAAAGGTAAGCTGTCTTTTTTTAGATCTTTTTAGATTAGAACTGGGTGCTGGGCAGGAAGGATGATTTTGACCTAATCTGACATAGAGTAATTGAAGCATAAGATGTCTCAAAGGATCTTGTCTATGTCAAACATAATTGTATATTCATTCGTCATGTCCTTCTCTCAATACAAAAATAAAGTTGCCACCACCACAGAACAACATGAAATAGGGCCATGTACCCATTAGGAACCTGACAATGGGACATGGCTGGCTGGACAGGGATTAGGAAAGTATATGTTACTTAAAGGTATATGTTCCGATCACTTTTTGGGGGCTATGATTTTTTTTTCACCTCATGATATTTTGATATCAAAAGAATCCCTATATTTTTCTCATTATGTCTGTGAAATCTTAGGGACCAGAAATGTTCCATTTAGAAATTATAGGCTAAAATATGGTGAATTACTGCCAAAGGTGGTTAACCACCAGCCAGTAATAGTGTACTACTCAATGGGCAGAATTTGTGTGACCTTGTGCTTCTAAAATTAGAACCATTGGAGTTATGCAACTCAAACTTTGGAATGTGACCATTTTAAGGATGACCTTTCATGCAAAATAGAAAACATCAAGTTGAAAATCGGGCCAGCAATCAGAACATCTACCTTTAAGATTACAAAGGTTGTCCTAAACTGGTCAGTCAACAAGTGCCTTTATAAATAAGGACCCAACCGATGGTACGCTGCTTTTCTGTGAAGTGGGAATCTTACTGTGTTAGACAAGTTCACGCCAGGTTATCCCCATAAAAGATCGGTCAACACATGTGTTGATAAAACCCAGAATAGCTTGCCATAATTATCTGGTGTCAAATTATCACTGTACAGACGTCCCTCCAATTACAATGAGAGGAAGACTTGACAGCCACCACTGCACAAAGCTTTGCCTTCTGCACCATCTTGTTATTAATCTAATTCTCCATCTTATTTGTCACCAAGAAACGTCCTGGACTGAACTCTGGCCACGTCCCAGTGGACAAGGGTATTGAGAGGAAGCCGGGAATATAACAAACACACAAAATCCTGAAAATAACATGGGGGGTCAATAACCCTGTCATAAGTGGACTCAATTTTGAAATGTTTGTGATGGCGGTGTTTCTAGTTTGAAATCTATTTGAATTTGACAAAATGAGATGTATTGCTAATCCCCTATAGTTTAATCATTCCAAATTGGCAAACAAAATTGTGAGGAATAATGGGAGAGGAATTTTACTTCATTTATGACATTATGTGGATGTATTTAACCAATATGTGATGCAGCACATCAAAAAAGGGGACTTTGCGGCTGCATGTTTTTCAAGATATAGATGAAAACGGACAGAAACAAATAATGAAAATAATAAACATTTAGGAATCATTTTCACTCGTATCTGGAATGCCTAGATCAATTTTGATCTTGGTGTCATTTTAAAGCTTAGAAAATGCTGAGAGCACACATAATAAACTCAAAATTGACTTTACCTGCTAATAAGTCCCCTTTTGATGTGCTTCATCGCATATTTATAGCCAATCTCGCAAGAGGTCTGCAAGTACTTGCTTTCCACATTTCATGCATGAATGTTGCAGTGCTTGAGTTAAATTATGGAGACAATTCTGAATGCGAGGTATTTATAACCATTTACACAATTAGCCACACTGCATATAAATGCATACTGTTTCAGAAATATGTAAAGACTTCACATTCACCTTATATGATTTTTGAGCCACATTGTTTAACCAGCCATAACCAATTGGGCTCATATGAAGAACAAATGTGTTGATATCAGTGTATTACAGAATAGCGATCAAAAAAAATACAAGTTATATCATCCAATTGCAACATTGCTCATACAAATGACAGGACTGACTGTGGTTTTTTTGCTTCCTTCTATTGTTGAAATAAAAACCAAAATATAAAGAGATCCAATGTGACCCTATAGCTGAATGAGTTCCAAATTGGCGAGAAATATGGTGGTTTTTTATCTCTCCGCTCGCAAAAGTAATCCAAGCATATACGCGTGATTTTGGCCAAATGCAGACAACTTAGGCCAAATGCATGCATCGCACATTTGATACACAGTACAGCATTCTATACAAGCCTAGCATTGCCCTGTCAATGTACAGAGGTTGCTTCAATGTAATCCCAGCATACAGTAGGAGCGCACTGTGCAATGGAATAATTAAGCCAATTCAATCCTTGTTTTGCATTGAAATGTAAAGAAAAGAAATGGTTCACTTAGAGGAACTAGTCAGTGAGACTTTTCAAATTTGTATCAATATATGAATTTAGATTATATTTCTCAATACAAGGATACCAACAAAAGTGGAAAGTCTCGCTGATTAGTTCCTCTAATAAACCATTTCTTTTCTGTACATTTCAATGTAAAACGCGTATTGAATTAGCTCCATTACCCAATTGCAGTGCGTTTCTACCGCATGGTGGGATTACATTGAAGCAACCTCTGGTCACCGTACAGCATAGCAAACACTAGAGTTAATGAATTCCTTACTCCAGTTTGTTTGTATCTTCTAGTCTCATGGGATCCTTGGAAAGGCAGGAAGTTTACTCAAAATCCAAGGTGTTTTATGGGAAATAACAAACTATGAAGGAAATGAGGCAGATCCATTGGGAATTGATAGAGTGATATGGACAATATCATGATTATACAATCATCTATTACAGATATCACGATTATACAATTATCTAGTAAGTACATATAGAGGGCAGGCTTCATATGACCATTTCTTGTCATGAGTTCTAAACCTTGACTGCACATAGAAATATCATGACCCCTTATCTTAATACTTTCCACGCGGCTAGTCGTTAAGGGGAGTTGTTGAATTTAATATAAACAAAACAGATTTCTCAGAAACCTTTCCCAACTTTCCAAGTCTATCTCAAGAATTACCGAACCAATACTAGGAATGTTTGAATTTATCATAATGCATTTCCCATGGTGATTCCAAATATGTTGATGAAGTTCAATAATGTTGACATTTTTGAAACATTTTGTGAAATTTTGGAACTGTCGTTAGACGACTGCTGTGTGGAAAGTGTCAAAGTATATACGCCAGCACCTCAAGTAGGCGCCCACATTGCAGTGTAATCAGTGAATAGAGCAGTGATCTGTATGTCATTCTCTCTGGTAGAAGCGAGACTATACATTTTTACTGGCGCAACATTTATGCACACGTATGTAGCTTCAGTCTTTCTACATGTGCGAGTATACGCCAGCGCCTCAAGTAGGCGCCCACATTTATGCAGTGGGATTAGTGAATGGAGCAGTGATGTACGTCATTCTCTCTCGTAGAAGCTAAATAGACTATAGAACTAATAAACTTGTCTACTATACCTGTCATATAGTGAGGGCAGGCTATCTTTGAGTTCATTATGGATCTCTTCATAAACTGTCTTAGCCAAGTCATAATTCTCCTGTGCCTGTGTGAGGAACAAACAAGATGATACAAATGGATGGTTTAGAGTGGACAACGTCTGCAATCTGCAATGGCTGCCATTTGTGAGATTGTGTTTTTACAAGGGCATATCTGAAAGCACCTTTGATGTATAACATGTGGCAGCTATTGTAAATATGGCCTTTTTCACATAACTGAGATGTAAGTGATAAAATATCTACTATAGCTGCCATATGTTATTTTCTAGTTTATATCAAGGGATTTGCTATAGACTACCACACATGATTACATTTGGCCGCTATTGCAGATAGATCCTTGTTGAGGACAAAATGCCATTAGATCTTTCCAGCATGACACAAACAATAGTGTTTGTAAACAGGGTAACAATAGCACCACCACACACACCTGACTCACGTACAAGTTATGTCTAACCTCCAATCATTCTTGGTCAGTGAATGTCTGTTAGCTATAGGGTTTCATGCACACACAATTTGAAACAGCGAGCACAACAACATTAAAAGTAGTACCAACAGAATTGCTGGTATGACGAAACGCTTACTGTCTCTATACAGGGTGTGTCAAAAAAAGTGTCCCATGAGGAGCGTGATTATTTTTGACAAATATAAAAATGTGTTGGATCACATTTTCTTTTCCTAATTATATTGTTATAATTCCTACCTTATTACATATGACACACAGAGTAATTCTTACCTTGACTACTTTGGCATCGTCCTTTTTCTTAGCTGCTTGTAACCTTATTACATATGACACAGCGAGTAATTCTTACCTTGACTACTTTGGCATCGTCCTTTTTCTTAGCTGCTTGTATATCTTCTAATTCCTACCTTATTACATATGACACAGCGAGTAATTCTTACCTTGACTACTTTGGCATCATCCTTTTTCTTAGCTGCTTGTAACCTTATTACATATGACACAGCGAGTAATTCTTACCTTGACTACTTTGGCATCGTCCTTTTTCTTAGCTGCTTGTAACCTTATTACATATGACACAGCGAGTAATTCTTACCTTGACTACTTTGGCATCATCCTTTTTCTTAGCTGCTTGTATATCTTCTAATTCCTACCTTATTACATATGACACAGCGAGTAATTCTTACCTTGACTACTTTGGCATCGTCCTTTTTCTTAGCTGCTTGTAACCTTATTACATATGACACAGCGAGTAATTTTTACCTTGACTACTTTGGCATCGTCCTTTTTCTTAGCTGCTTGTATATCTTCTAATTCCTACCTTATTACATATGACACACCGAGTAATTCTTACCTTGACTACTTTGGCATCATCCTTTTTCTTAGCTGCTTGTAACCTTATTACATATGACACAGCGAGTAATTCTTACCTTGACTACTTTGGCATCGTCCTTTTTCTTAGCTGCTTGTAACCTTATTACATATGACACAGCGAGTAATTCTTACCTTGACTACTTTGGCATCATCCTTTTTCTTAGCTGCTTGTATATCTTCTAATTCCTACCTTATTACATATGACACAGCGAGTAATTCTTACCTTGACTACTTTGGCATCGTCCTTTTTCTTAGCTGCTTGTAACCTTATTACATATGACACAGCGAGTAATTCTTACCTTGACTACTTTGGCATCGTCCTTTTTCTTAGCTGCTTGTATATCTTCTAATTCCTACCTTATTACATATGACACAGCGAGTAATTCTTACCTTGACTACTTTGGCATCATCCTTTTTCTTAGCTGCTTGTAACCTTATTACATATGACACAGCGAGTAATTCTTACCTTGACTACTTTGGCATCGTCCTTTTTCTTAGCTGCTTGTAACCTTATTACATATGACACAGCGAGTAATTCTTACCTTGACTACTTTGGCATCGTCCTTTTTCTTAGCTGCTTGTATATCTTCTAATTTGTGCCTTGCTCCATCATAATCTGTTAATTTTCTACTACGTTTCTTGATTAGTGCCTTGGTGTACATGTGGAGAAAATTTGAAAAATAACATTAGTCATTGGTACAATAAACTGTAGAATTATCCATCAGCAAGTTATCATCCAAGGTTCAAGATTCCAAATAAGCAGGCTCCGGGAGATTTTTACCCAATGGTTGCCAACATTTGGCTCCTGGTGTTTTCCAGTTTTTGCACAATAAAAGTATAGGACCAGGAGTTATTTTTTACTCTACTTTATTTGTCTTCCTCTGGACAGTGACATAACTTTACAGACACACCATTTACGCACACGTATGTGTCATCCATCTTCCTACTACGCTTGTGTATATACATACGCCAGCGCCTCGAGTAGGCGCGCACGTTTATGTGCTGCAATATTTATATACGCAGTTACCTCACTGTCTCGTGACAGATAAATAGACTATAGTAAGGAAAAAAAACCACCTTTGTCTCACCGCCTTTTGGCTAAAAAGCTATGTGCTATGCAATTTTCTTTTACCAAAATAAGCTATGGTCTATGCACTCTATTTTTTTTTTTTATAAAAATAATAATATAGTCAATAGTTGTGCTTTTTTTATTTCATAAAAGTAATCAGATATGATCAATGCACATTGTTTGCTTGTGTTCTCTTTATCTCTTAACTTCACAAAGTTAGTTGAATGTGTCTTTGCATTTGTATTTTGCACACGATATAATAATAATAATAACAAGCGCAGGACCTCATGATATGTTCACTTGAATGTGCACTGATGTCACCTGCCAACTTGTATACGGCATTGTCTTTTATCTATAGGAATGTTCAGACAATTGGGGCTATAACTAGAGACTACATGTAGCACCAAATTTAGGGATGCAAGGGGTAGATTGATCAATTTCCTGAAACTTTTTACGCGAGCTTGGCCAGATGGCCGGAGCATTTGCATTGAATAATTGACATTTAATAATTGCCAAGAGTGACTACGATCATACTAATAAGCTTTCAGCAACATGGATATCATTAAAAGGATATACAGCAGGAAGAAGATTGGATAATATGCGTGTTTGGTTGTATGGGTATAAAGGATGTGTTATTGGCAAACATAATTGTGACATTGAGCCCAATTAAGTCATTGAAAATAATAAAATTAAGACGAACAATGCTTCTTGCAATCATGTCTCTTCTCAGTGTAAATCTGATTTAGATTTTAAGAACTCAGATTTGTTTCTTCTTGCCCCACCCCCAAGATATATTGTTGGAAGTGGTGAGTCAAACATATGGAGACCTATGGAATACAATTTTCATATGAAGTTAAACCAAAATTGATAAACATGTATATTTATTTACCGCTCACTCCAATTTCATTTATACAGTATAGTCAGTCACATTGTATTTATTATACCCCTACTTTCCTGTGGAGTGGTTAGTATTAGATAGAAATGCTAGGAGGCCATTGTAAGTAAGAATATTTCACAATCATATCCCTTAAAGGGGGATGTTCCAATCCCTTTAGCTTTTTTGTGTCCATCAACGTATTTGATATCAGAAGAAACCCCATATTTTTATCATTATTTTTGTAAAATGTTTGCTGCAAGATACATTCCATTTAGACGTTATAAGCCAATATGCAATGAATTACTGCCAAAGGTGGTTAACCATCCGACCAGTTTGTGTACTACTCGATGTGCAAATTTCATGTCACCTTGTGTTTCGAAAATAAGAACGATTGAGTAATGCAATTTAAACTTTGGAATACAACTATTTCAAGGATGACCCTTCATGTAGAATAGTAATCATTAAGTTAAAAATGGGGCCAGCAATCGGAACACCTACCTTTAATTGATGTTCTATTGAAATTGAAAATGAGGGTCAATTTATATAACAAACATTTTAATTATACATGATTTCTCTTTTTTATTTGAATTTGGAAAATTATAGCCATATTTTTTAACATTGTATGATTTTTTCCCTTAGAGAATAGATTATTAATCTTGCTTCGATAAAGAGTAGAAAAAAGAGATTATTCCTTTAACTTAATTGGGCTCAATCTCAATAATGTTTGCCAATAATAAAACATCCTATTTGCCCCATGAAACCGCTCCTTAAAATTATGTTTGTATATAGAAACACCAAGTTATGCCATCCTATGGGACGGTTCTCAGGTTGACAGCAGTTCTCGGATTGGGAGCAGTTCTTGGGCTCAGATATGGTAGTCCTATGCAGGGTTATAGCTAGTCCAGATTGAGTGCCGTCTAATTTTAGTGACAGCGAGCGAAGTGAGTGTAGCAAACGAAGCGCAGCGGATCACAGCATGGGGTCCTGAGGCCTGTTTAAGTGTTTTTAAGGGGTTTGAATACATTTTGAGAGTATCCTACCACATAATTTCTTATTTTATGAGGCAGCTTAATGATTCTATCCACACGATGTATGTATTTTATGAGGCAGCTTAATGGTTCTATTCACACGATGTATGTTTTAACTTTTTTTAAATAATGCCGGTCGTCCAGCTTGAGAACCGGCTACACATGACTGACTGGCGCCGACTAGAGAAGCTATAACCCTGGTCCTATGCTAATTTCCTTGATATTGAATAAATGCAGAAATTATTTTGTACTGTGTTTTTAGCCCACCACTCCCCCCCCCCTCCCTTTCGGAGCCATTTCTTTGCTCATCGTGTAGGGTTATGCAGCAAAAGTGACTCCACATACTTATGCGTGTACAGTAGGTATGTGTGACAGATCCTATTCTTTTCTTGGCCTTAGATTGAACACTGTATATAACTGAACGCTTGTAGAGGAAATTATGAATTAAAAGTCTATCACATATAATTAATTATAGGTTCAATTGGACAGTGGCTCTACATTTTAATCCTTTAATTTGACAAATGTACCATCCAATTCCAGATGTCACTGGAATCACTTGTATTACTGTATAAATAGAAGAGGTTTAGTTCCTATAACTGGGACATTTTGCTTCATTTATATCAAAGTATGACTATTCAAGATGAAAGAATTTAGGTAAATGTGTTTTCGCAGAAAAACAAGAAACTTTGGTATGAATGACCAAAACTTCCTCAACAGTAATATTGAGGGTGTCCAAAACAATCTTTTAATGGAGCAACTACTTTTTAAAGTTATGTAAAAAATGTATTGAAAGCAGTTAAAAAGCCATTTTGCACAAAGTAAAAGAAAAAACAGATGGGCTGTCTCATTTTGGGATAAAACAGAGCCAGAAACATTACAAAAACATTGTTAGCCTTCAGACCATGGCTTTTGTAGTGTTAACCAAATGACTTCTTGAAAGGTCATGTTCACCCTGATAGGGTATGTGCCATTTATCTTCCTCTGCACAGTGAAGTCAGAGCATACTCTAGTGATTCCATCTTATTGTGTGTATGACTCTGTTACACTTAGTGCATATATATAACAATTGCATCAAAAGTCAAGTACATACTCACTGAATTAATCTGAAATATGCACTGAATTCATTACACGGAGGAAGGTCAAATTACTAAATGGATTATAATTGCACCAAAACAAAGTCCAGTATTCACATGCTGCATTGATCTAAAATATGTGCTGAATTCATTACACGGAGGAAGGTCAAATGACTAAATTGATTATAATTACCTTAGTTTCTGGAAACTTGGCTTGATATTGGATAAGTGGACTAGCAACTTGATCATTCAACTTCCTTAAGTAGTCATCCCATAATAGATCCAGAGTCTGTGTAATGTTCATGGCAAGTTCAGGGATAAATAGAATCAAGCAAATCATGTTGTAATATCAGAAAAGCAATTCTCATTGGTTCTAAGAGAAATCAGCGACATTTATATAACACGGTGTACATTAAATAGCGTGACCTCCGCAGTGCTGTGTGTGGTAACTATATTTTTGTACCATTACATGCACTTCTGCAGTGCGTCTACTGCGCTTTTCCTGCGTGCAGCATGCGTATGCGGCACATTACGCCGATGCATGACATACTCACCGCACAGGATTGGATGGAATGTTTGTGGGTTATCCGATATTAAGGGCAGTGTCAACCCGGCACTTGTTTCAAAAATTGAATTTCATATTTCTCTATTATTTAATACTTTTATATGTATTCTATCATTACCATCATAAGTAACTAATCGTAAGCGATTATTTCCCGTTCTTTTGGGTGATTTTAAATTGTTGTTTTGGTAAGTTTGAGTCAGGAAAAGGCGCATGGTTATTTGGCGGGAATTTAAGCGAAGTTCCGCGCTTTTCAAATGCTGCGACAGCTGTTCGATCATTGCGTCGCGCGCTGAAACTCCCCGCGCGTAATACTAGACGCGCCGCTTAATATCCGCGACGTAGACGCGAAAAACAAAAGAGCGCTAAACAATGTCTAAAAATGTAAACAAAGGCCAATCTTACGATCATTTAAATTTCAGTTTTCTTCCAATTTCTTCACATTGTGACAATACAAATTGAGTCTGATAGTTTATTATGATTGTTCATAATAGTATACTCGCTTTTTAGGTCATACGCCCGTGTATTCCGTGAACATTTAGCTTTAAATGGTGGAAAATGTCAATATTTTTACTAAATCGATGTTTTCTAGAAGTTCAAATTTGAAGTAATTTTACGAAATTTCAGACAACATAACTAAAAATATATCAAACTATCAGGTAAGCTTTTACTACCATTGTGTAGAGGACTTTCAGCGCTAGGAGGCGATTTTTTATTTTAAATTCGAGATATGCATCCATTTCTAGCGGAATGTATGCAAAAAACACGACTTTTACACTTTTCCGATGTTTTTAGCAATATTTCCAAAACCAAGCTTTATTTTGGAAAAAGAAAAAATTGCCTCCTAGACAAAATTGTTTTGTTTACAAAAACGTATATTAGAACAAATTACCATTTTTTATTTTATAGTTATGCTGTCTGAAAAGTTTGGGGTAAAAAAATTGCTTTTTGGTTATTTCTCAAAATTCAGTTTATTTGGTATCACATTGATATCACCATCGGATTCCTTGTCAAATTTCCTTTTTAAAAATGTATACTTTTATGTACTTTTATTCAATATTCTCAAACTTAGAAGCAAAAGTTGATCATCAAAATAATAGGGTTGACACTTCCCTTAACAGCCCTGGGTCAAATGTGGGCAATTTAAGCAATAATATGTGATATTTTTCAAATATTTACACATATTTTTCTCTCTCTTAAATGAAGTTTGACTATCAGGAAAAAACTCTCCTGAACGACTTTCCTGAACTCATGATTCCATTTTGAGTGTATTTTCCATTAAAAAACCATCACAACACATTAGTAAATCATAATGAAAATCTGCTTCCAATTTAATGAATTTTTCAACATATTTGTTTGATTATGATCATAAAAGCATTCTGTAGGGGCGTCCTCACTTGTGTACAATTGCGGTTGTAACCAGAAACTCTGTAAACGGCGGAAAAACGGTGAAAAATGGTGTGAAACTATGGAATTCTATCATATGGGAATAAAAAAAATACTCAGAAAATGCCCTGGAACCAGGACAACTTATTTCAAAATCTGATTTTGAAGTAGTTAGGAAACATATTGCTATGTAGCTCTGTAACCAGATATTTTAGTTTCATGGTTATCAATGTAATTTGAGAAAATAATTACACTTCTCGGAAAAAATCACAGATAGAGGGCGTCCCATGGAAAAGATCACATAACATGCCTTTAAAGGTACAAATTTGAGCAAATAAATGTCTAAAGTATGACTGTTTAAGCATGAGAATAAAGGTATTGTATTTAGACAGTACCCGTTTTATATTGTCTGACATAAATGTGTTCATTAGTATTATTTTTTTGCGTAGAACAACGACGCCATCCACTTAAAATAATACTATCTCCCGCATTTATGTCAGACAATAACATGGGTACGGTCTAAAAACAATACCTTTATTCTCTATAGAACAAGATATTGTTCCATTTAGACATTTTATGCCAAAATGCAATGACTTACTACCAAAGGTGGTTAACCACCCGGACAGTTTGTGTACTACTCAATGGGCAAATTTCATGTCACCATGTGCTTCAAAAATAAGAACAATTGGAGTTATGCAACTTAAACTTTGGAATACAACTATTTTAAAGATGACCCTTCATGCAGAATAGAAAACATCCAGTTGAAAATTGGGCCAGCAATCGGAGCAGAGCGCCTACTTTTAAAATGATAAATCAATCAATCAATCAATCAATCAATCAATCAATCAATCAATCAATCAATCAATCAATCGATCAATCAATACTGACAATACACCATGATAGATCTTACCTCTTTTATACCTCCTAGTTGATCTCTGCCCACCCATTCTGGCTCATATATTCTTTCTAATGTTTCGTACAATACTGACAATACACTGGCATGATAGATCTTACCTCTTTTATACCTCCTAGTTGATCTCTGCCCACCCATTCTGGCTCATATATTCTTTCTAATGTTTCGTATGTTTCGTATGATCTTACCTCTTTTATACCTCCTAGTTGATCTCTGCCCACCCATTCTGGCTCATATATTCTTTCTAATGTTTCGTATAAACTTTTCTCTGCTGCGTGCATTGCTGGAATATGAACATATTTTGAGTAAAGGTAACTGTTAATATAAGGTTCAGTGCTATTTATCGTTTCATTTATTCATTTATTCATGTTACTATTTTAAGACCCAATCCAGAGAAAGACAATAAATGTCAATAGAGTACATTGAAAGCAAATCTAAATGCAATTTAAAATACCCAACCTCAGATTTAGTTTCATAATTTTCCATCTTTTTTTCACTATGTTTTACCAGTTTTCAATATTAAACATGAAAGAGGGCATATTTCTTTAGTTTCAAAATTTAAAAGATTGTTTTTCAATTCCTGTAAGTTCTCACTAATTGTC
>CM069456.1:59976174-60036100 GCA_035610835.1 Ophiura sarsii
AGCAGGTTACTTGGTTGCAGTCACTGTCGACTCACTCTGATGCGCCTGATCAAGGGATGATGCCCTTGATGCAGCAGCAAATTAGGCAATCCAGCAGAATGCACCGATGTTACAGCAATTCATGGCCTCTTCATGCAAACACTCTAGTGCCGCCGGGTGGCAGAGTGCTTGCCAGGGACGACAAGATTTTAGGAAGGGGTGTGTAACACCGCTCTATATAATTGTTGGAGAAGGGTCAATCCTATTTAGTAATATAGGACATTGGTCAACCTTCCTCCTCCATTCTCTCAAACTATAGTTTACTAATGTTTATTGAGAGCACTGTTATCAAAAGACAATCCGAAATCGCTTTACTTGCAGCAGAGAACTTTCTCAAAAAATAAGACACTTTGCCAAGCTGGAATACAGCGCTCGCGCACGGCGTAACTTAAGTCAAAAGGCGAGCTTTTCGAGTGCTAAGTCGTTCCTCGTATAGAATTATCAACCATCAAAACAAAGATATGCTATCCCGGGTATGGTATTCTATAGTAATAGTATCAAAATGTGTAACCAAATTCCCCTTTAGCCATAACTAACCTGATTTTCGACCGAATTCCAATATTATTAGTTTTGACAGTAATTACACATTTTAAGCCATGGTGATCCTTTGAAAAAATAAGGGAAAACCCCACACAATAAGCTGCAATTTTCTTTTTAACAGGACACAATTGAACGTTGATATAAACTGAATCATTCAGGCATTATTTGTGCATGGTATTGGTCACGTTATTTGGGCAAATTATTATTTTTATGATTCGAGATATGAAAGGGGCAGTGTTTTGCGGCACACTTTTCTTTTTGTATGCATTTGATCTGATTTCGTGTCATTCGACTACTAGGCTATAATCCGTCCTCGATAAAAATGCGTCAAATACGGGTCAAATACCTTAGCAATCATAGCGGCGGAAGAATCGCAATTTAGGAGGGGACGTAAATAAGGGGGACGAGAACCTGGGCGTGTTACAGTTTCTACACACGTGGGCGCTTGACAGGAGCCTCCTTTGATAATGACTGAACGCAGATTATGTAATTCAAAATATCTAAATTAGTTTGAAATGTCCGAGTTTTTACTTTTAACATGTTTACCATTTGTGCATTTCCATGATCTTATCCAACAATAGCTCCATGTGATTTACCAAGGTAAATAAGAATGGTAATTCCTTTCTCTATTAAACTTTAATTCTTAATTTTATAGGTTGGCCTATTTCTCTGTTATTCAATTGATAGAATTAAAACATAATTCTTTTATTTATGGGTTGGCCTATTTCTCTCCTATATAATTGATAGAATTGAAAGCATTAATTCTTAATTTTATGGGCTGGCCTATTTCTCTCCTATTCGATTGATAGAATTGAAAGCATAATAACGCGAGTAAACTATTCACTTTTCATTGGATTTTTTTCGCAAAGAAATTAAACCTCGGATAAGTATCTCTTCCTTTATCCTAATTTAACTAGTATTTTAGTCTGATTTTCAATCAAAATTCATACAGCTTATTTTAATCACCTTGAAATTCAATTCACCAAACATATCAACAACAATGCATCATAATGTGTTGAAAATGCACCATATTTTCGGGACACGCTGTACAACCCTCAAAATACCTGGTGGCTATTTGCTATGGTGGCGGTCAATGCTAACGATGAAAGACCGCGTCTGCACGGCGGTAGGCCGTTTACCTGAGTAGCCTGGTGAAACCCAAGAATCATTTCAAAAGCAAATATTTTTCCAACTTTGAATTTGATGGAATTAGTTACAGTTTCTCTGTTTTACACTTTTGATAGGGTGTGATAATGCTGAAATAACAATAGGCTGAATTTATAACATGATTCAATTTACAACCTGGGAATTTGTTTGTTATTTTCTTCCTATAGGTCTATTATCTATACTTAAAAAGCAAATGGCTAGGCCCTATCCCAAATACACTGGATGAATTGCAGTGCCACGTATACTTTAATAAGCCCTGAACGGCATTCAGCGCCCCTAAATGGCCTTCTTTTTGGATCTCTTAAAATTAGCCCTCATATTTTATATACACTCCCTTTACCCACCCCACTAAAACACTATCCAAGCACCATCCAAACGGTGGTAGCTATGTGAGATGCGCGCAAAGCGCGTTATTAAAACAATACAGTCACTGTCTTATAGGCCACTGACCTATAGACTATGCATAAGCTAAGCATTGCATTTCATACAATGATTAATTAGTCACTCCACTGTCTTTGGTCACTCATATTATCAAGTGAGAATATGTCAATATAATCCCATAAATCAGTAGTCATTATAGCCAGCATATGAAATCGATTCATAGATTTTAACAAGGTTTATGCTCTATGCTTCATCGTCATCACAGTATCTGACTGTCTTAAATTCTATAAAACGATAATGCTAAATACGTCCTCTTCAAAAAAATAAGTAATAACTGATTTTACTCAAGCTTTATCTACTGTGACATCAAAGGTCCCATGTGAATTGCATATCTGTCAATACACCAATGACGATATTGATATTATTACAATAAATATTCACCGTCCGGGGAGTTTCCCTCGACCCTCAAGCAACTTGCCAAGGGTGGGTCTTTGACCGACAGGCCATACACCTAATAGTGGATTTTGTGGCGAGTAATAGCTTTTTGGAATACCGTATGCGGATTGCGAAGAGAAGATGGTTGATTTGGATGACAAGACTATAAAACCGCTTGGAGGTTTTAGAAACCATGAAATCTATAATTGATTGGTCTACTTGGTTACGTAGTTCTTGTCAGTGTAAATTACGCGGTGAGAAATGAATTCCTGTGTTCACACCCACACTGTTAATCGAGTGGAACTTTGGCTTCTAAATCACTAACCGTACGGTGGCCCTGAAGGGTCATGACGAGTTAACCAGATGATGACATGACGAGATAAATGACGAGATAATTGCGAGATAATTTACAGATGACGTGATAATTGACGAGATAATTGCGAGATATTTGACGAGATGACGAGATAATTTACAGATGACGTGATAGTTGACGAGATAATTGCGAGATAATTTACAGATGACGTGATAACTGACGAGATAATTGCGAGATAATTTACAGATGACGTGATAATTGACGAGATAATTGCGAGATAATTTACAGATGACGTGATAATTGACGAGATGACGAGATAATTTACAGATGACGGGATAGTTGACGAGATAATTGCGAGATAATTTACAGATGACGTGATAACTGACGAGATAATTGCGAGATAATTTACAGATGACGTGATAATTGACGAGATAATTGCGAGATAATTTACAGATGACGTGATAATTGACGAGATGACGAGATAATTTACAGATGACGTGATAGTTGACGAGATAATTGCGAGATAATTTACAGATGACGTGATAATTGACTACATAATTGCGAGATAATTTACAGATGACGTGATAATTGACTACATAATTGCGAGATAATTTACAGATGACGTGATTATTGTCGAGATGACGAGATAATTTACAGATGACGTGATAATTGACTACATAATTGCGAGATAATTTACAGATGACGTGATAATTGACTACATAATTGCGAGATAATTTACAGATGACGTGATAATTGACTACATAATTGCGAGATAATTTACAGATGACGTGATAATTGTCGAGATGACGAGATAATTTACAGATGACGTGATAATTGACTACATAATTGCGAGATAATTTACAGATGACGTGATAATTGACTACATAATTGCGAGATAATTTACAGATAACAGTTTTGCCAATACCGCTATTTCGTCGCCCAATTGGGCTCCCTCTGATTTTGACTTGTGTGCCGCGTGTTGAAAAAGTGTGCTGTGGTTTGCTAAAAATTGGGCTACTCTCAACCCTGAGTCCAGGCTGTTCCTAACAGAGTAAGGCGTGGCGTCGAAACAGAGCACGCGTCAGACACTAGCTATTGTTGTGGAGAGGTCATAAACCCCAACTTGCATGTACATGATTGTATACATGTAGGGACGGTAATTACTGTTTTATTAATTAGCAGAATAGTTCCCCTGTTGTTTCTATAATTATTCATACCAGAATAATTTCTCCAAATTGTTAATGTTACATTATTTTTAATAATTTATTGTTCATCATTCCTTGTAAGATGTATGTTCGAAAGGTAAATAAAATGAATAAATTAACTAATAATGTTTAAAGCTGTATTTTTTACTAAATAATTACTATGTTGTGGCAAGTTGATGAACTCCCGGATGAACTCTGCTCGCCCATAAACCATAATAGACTTGTTTTTAACAAAGGTAATACTGTGAATCTGAATCGCATCCTCAAAGTGTTGGCTATTTTAAATTTGACATAATATTAACATTTTCCACGCGGCTATTGGTTTTATTGTATAAAACAGATTTTTCAGAAACCTTTCCCAACTTTCCATGTCTATCTCAAGGATTACAGAACCAATACCAGGCATGTTTGTACTTATTTCCATGCATTTCTCTTGGTGATGCAAAAATGGTAATTTAATTCAACATTTTTGAAACATTTTTGAGACAGTTTTGGAATGTCGTCTACAAATGCTTGCCGCGTGGAAAGTGTTAAACGGCTTTAGGTTGTTTATTTGTTGTCGTCTGAAACTTTGCCAGACCATATTGCCATATACGGCGTAATATACAACCAATTGCCTTCAGATTTGGAGAAGTATTAGACACATAGGCCTAGTTGAGTTTAGGATATAAAACGAAATTGTAACCATGTCATCGTCTGTGTAAAATTAGAGGTCAAAGTTCAAAATGTTTACGAAATAATTACTATTTTCGGCATGTTTAAGATCTTCGCACGACTATAATTTGAATTATTTTAACAATGTAATAACATTGACATCCCCCAAGTGTTGGCAATTTATATTTGACCCAATAGTCACCTTATGAGATTAGTAAATGCTATAATTTAACATGCCTAGTAGTATTGGTTCTGTAATTTTTTAGATAAGACTTTGAATAATTGGGAAATGTTTTTAAAAAATGTTTTGTAAATGGTAAAACTATAGTTACAACCATGTAGAAAGTGTTAAATTCAAATATTTACGTTAACATATTTGAAGACAATTTAGCGCGCCTGAAACACATCATTTTGCACGACAAAAAGTTGGAGGGTATCAAGTGTACCTGCTTTCGGACTAAATAAAATAGCTATATTTAAAATACCAATTGTAGTCTGCTTAAATTTAGAAATTCAAACGGGAAAGTATAAAAAATTATCGTAAAGAAAGATATTACAGTTTTATTCCGTAAAATCTTTACAGAACTGGAATTATATTCGATTCTTCGAATAATAAAGAATGTTGTTTATCATTCCTATGAATTAATACTTCAAGGTCAATTTCAAATGTTTATCAAAGACATTTCGATAAGATTGTGAACATCCTGATAAAAGCAGGTTTATTATAGTATGTACCGAAGCCTACCAATATTGCTTTAAAATGTTTAATCTGAGACTAATTAGTCTCAGGTTTAATTAATTACCCATTGCTATATAATAGAGTAAGTTGCTATCTTCAGTAGATAGCAAATCTATCAAAGTAAATTGCTATTTTCAGTGATAGCAAGTCTATCAGAGTAAGTTGCTATCTTCAGTAGACACCAAGTCTATTAGAGTAAGTTGCTATCTTCAGTAGATAGCAAATCTATCAGAGTAAATTGCTATCTTTAGTGATAGCACGTCTATCAGAGTAAGTTGCTATCTTCAGTAGACACCAAGTCTAGAGTAAGTTGCTATCTTCAGTTGATTGCAAATCTATCGGAGTAAATTGCTATCTTCAGTGATAGCAAGTCTATCAGAGTAAGTTGCTATCACTGAAGATAACAATTTACTCTGATATATTTGCTATCTACTGAAGATAGCAACTTACTCTGATATACTTGCTATCTACTGAAGATAGCAATTTACTCTGATACACTTGCTATCTACTGAAGAAAGCAATTTACTCTGATAAACTTGCTATCTACTGAAGATAGCAACTTAATCTGATAGACTTGCTATTTAATGTACTGAAGATAGCAACTTACTCTGATATACTTGGTGTCTACTGAGATAGCAGCTTACTCTGATAGACTTGCTATCTACTGAATAAAGCAACTCACTGTGATTACTTGCTATCTACTGAAGATAGCATAGATAGCAACTTATTCTGATAGACTTGGCATCGAATGAAGGAAGCAATTTACTCTGTTGTTAGAAACCGCCCGAAATAACTCCGAGTTGAAGGTAGCCCAATTTTTAGCAAACCACACCACAGCTTTTCAACACGCGGCACACTAGTCAAAATCAAAAGTAGCCCAATTGGGCGACGAAATCGTGGTATTGGCAAAACCGTTATCTGTAAATTATCTCGCAATTATGTAGTCAATTATCACGTCATCTGTAAATTATCTCGTCATCTCGTCAATTATCACGTCATCTGTAAATTATCTCGCAATTATGTAGTCAATTATCACGTCATCTGTAAATTATCTCGCAATTATGTAGTCAATTATCACGTCATCTGTAAATTATCTCGCAATTATGTAGTCAATTATCACGTCATCTGTAAATTATCTCGCAATTATGTAGTCAATTATCACGTCATCTGTAAATTATCTCGTCATCTCGACAATTATCACGTCATCTGTAAATTATCTCGCAATTATGTAGTCAATTATCACGTCATCTGTAAATTATCTCGCAATTATGTAGTCAATTATCACGTCATCTGTAAATTATCTCGCAATTATGTAGTCAATTATCACGTCATCTGTAAATTATCTCGCAATTATGTAGTCAATTATCACGTCATCTGTAAATTATCTCGCAATTATGTAGTCAATTATCACGTCATCTGTAAATTATCTCGTCATCTCGACAATTATCACGTCATCTGTAAATTATCTCGCAATTATGTAGTCAATTATCACGTCATCTGTAAAGTATCTCGCAATTATGTAGTCAATTATCACGTCATCTGTAAATTATCTCGCAATTATGTAGTCAATTATCACGTCATCTGTAAATTATCTCGTCATCTCGTCAATTATCACGTCATCTGTAAATTATCTCGCAATTATCTCGTCAATTATCACGTCATCTGTAAATTATCTCGCAATTATCTCGTCAACTATCACGTCATCTGTAAATTATCTCGTCATCTCGTCAATTATCACGTCATCTGTAAATTATCTCGAAATTATCTCGTCAATTATCACGTCATCTGTAAATTATCTCGCAATTATCTCGTCAATTATCACGTCATCTGTAATTTATCTCGTCATCTCGTCAATTATCACGTCATCTGTAAATTATCTCGCATTTATCTCGTCAATTATCACGTCATCTGTAAATTATCTCGCAATTATCTCGTCATTTATCTCGTCATGTCATCATCTGGTTAACTCGTCATGACCCTTCAGGGCCACCGTACTAACCGTGGTGATCCACAACATACCTTCATTTATGAATCTTGGCTCGGTGAGCAGATGACGCAGCACAGAGATTATCATCATAAGCAGCAGTAGACCATCCAAAAGGCAATAAATGTGCTTTAAAAAAATGCATCACGGCATTTTTTGTTACAGCTCTACATCTAGGCTAAATTAAGTGCTTAAATAGTAAGGTTTCCAATGAAGGGGGGTGTCAAAAATAGAAATCGATTTTTAGGCCATTTTCAGCATAAAAAGACCGTTTTTGGGCAAAAATCTATTTTTTGTGTTTTTTGGTGTAATTCATATCTTTAAACAATGTACTATCCACCAGTAATTAATTTGACCTGATTCATTGGGTTTTTTAAGGAATAATACATATTTAAAGCTGCTAAAATATAAAGAAAATAAAGGCATAAGGGAGAACAAAAGGGCACTTTTCTCAGTTTTGTGGTTTTATTTGCTACTTATATTCGCTAGTTGATTAATCTGTCACGCGATGCTTGAATAAATCAGCAAACTAGTTTGACATGGTCTATGACCTTTATAGATAGTTTTATGATGATAAATCGGGTGAAATTTAACATTAAAGGGGCATTCAAGGGTTATTTGACAATGGTATATATATTTATATAATCATATAGTGAATTAGAGGCGTAGTATCTATGGGTCTTCCGTGCACTCCCAAGACTCCCCAAACCAACATTTTGAACTTCCCTTTAATGGTCCTAAAGCCCATTCAGGGTGATGCAAAAACTATGTTTGATATGCTATTAGAGTTATTCAAAATGGCGTCCAAAAAGGCCGCCAAAGGGGTCATTTTCATAAAGGACATAATATCAAACAAAATGTATGATAAAAGTATACTTTTTAACAATGGTATGTATGTATTAGATCACCAGTCCCTCATATCCAGTACTTTTGCTTTGTTAACATATATAAAATCAAGATGGCCGCCAAAATGGCCGCCCTAATTGTAAAAATAGCTTATAATAGCGCTAGCGTATATTGCGTCATATATACCACATTCTAAACTGCTAAACTAATGCTTTAAGATAAACGACTCACCTCTGTGAAAGTTTTGAATATTTATCGCATTCTAAAATGGCCGCCAGATGGTTAGAACTGATGTTAAATTACCTAAAACAGGTGTTTTGCATTATGAAAATAGTATAATACCTATACCTCAAAAACTATTGAAACAGCATTCATTATATTTCTATGATAAAATGTAATATTTTTAATATTTTAAAATGGCCAAGATGGTCGCCGAAAAGGTTAATAATTGAATAACCCTGGGTGATCATTTAATGACCCCAACTCACCATTTAATGACCCGAGCCGTCAGCTAACACACACCTATGACCATTTATTGACTCGATCCAAGTGATATTGTAGTAAACCTAAGTGACCATTGACACAAAGGAATTGTTTAATGACTCCAAGTGATCCTGAGTGATTACGGGTGATCAATTAATGACCCTAGGGATAGGTTAATGACACCAAGCAATCATTTAATGACCCGGATGGTCGCTTAATAACCCAAGTTGATCATTCAATGACCCCAATTGACCATGTAATGACTCAAATGGATCGTGTCATTTATAAAATGGATCGTGTAATCACTCTTGAGAGATCATTAATCACTCTTGAGAGATCATTAATGACACCAAGTGATCATTAATGACACCAAGTAATATTGTAATGGCCCCAATCCATCATTTGATTACTCAAGCCGCCCAAAGTGTCATCAAGTACTCCAAGTGATTATTTATTGACTCGATCTAAGTGATAATTTATAACCCTTGGTGACCGTTGACACAAAGTGACTGTTTAATGACCCAATGCGATCCTGAGTGATCATTTCATTACCCCGGTAGATCATTTAAAGACCCTAGGCGATAGATGACACCAAGCAATAATTTAATGACCCGGATGGTAGCTTAACCCTAGGAGATCATTCAATGACCCCAATTTACTGACCATGTAATCAATCAAATGGATCGTGCAATGACTCTTGAGTGATCATTAATGACCTCAAGTAATATTTTAATGGCCCCAATCTATCATTTGATTACTCAAGCCGCCCAGACTGTCATCTAATAACAGCAGGAGATGATTTAATGACCCCAAGTGATCATTTATTGACTCCATCCAAGTGATTATGTGATAACCCGTGGTGACCATTGACACAAAGTGATTGTTTAATGACCCAATGCGATCCTGAATGATCATTTCATTACACCATTTGATAATTTAACAACTCTAGGTGATAGCGTAATGACCCCAAACAATCATATCATGACCCGGACGGTCGCTTTCTTACCCCCCGGTGATCATTCTATGACCCAAAATGACCATTCAATGATCCAAACGGATCGTTTAATGACCCCGAGTGATCATTTAATTACCCCAGGTGATCATCTACAGACCGCGATTGATACCGTAATGACCCCAATCAATTAAGTAAGTAATATAAAGGATATCTGATTAATAAGGTCATTGATGAATTCATACAACTATATGCATACTTGGTGGCGAATGAGACTGCTTGATGATCCTTTTGGATATTTCACTATAAGGTAGGGTTTTGAAGCCCATAATTATCACCATAATTATCTCCATGAAATCATTAACTTATCTGCTTATACTGGTATTTAACGAAAATGTACTAGAAGGTTCAATCAGGTATTTTTGACCATATTGGTAGCCATCTTGCTCATTTCTTCTGACCAATTGGTAGTTATTGGTGTCCATCTGGTAGCCTTAAATTATTTGATGAATATGATACAAAAAACGCTGTTATTATTGGCTATTACTATGTTTTAGGCGGCCATTTTGGTGGCCATCTTGGATTCAAAGTATGTTAACAATGCGAACGTGCTGGATGTGAGTTTAATACATACATGTACATAGTTAAAACTATACTGTCATCATACATTTTGGTTGATGTATGTTCTTGTATGAAATTTGACCCTTTTTGGCGGCCATTTTGGACGCCATTTTGAATAACCCCTTAGCATACTAACATTGAATTCGGTAACACCCTAAACATGTTTAAGGACCATGAAAAGAATTTCAAAAAGTAGGTTTGGGGGAGTCCTGGGAGTGCACGGAAGATACTCCATTAAATACACCTCTAAGTCACTATAGCGATTCTATACCTTCGTGTTACATAACCCTTGAATACCCCTTTAATGATGAATTTTACCAAATTTGTCGATATTAAACTATATATAAATGTCATAGACCATGTCAAACTAGTTTGCTGATTTATTCAAGCATCGCTTGACAGATTAAGCAACTAGCGAATATAAGTGGCAAATACAACTATAAAACTGAGAAAAGTGCCCTTTTGTACTCCCTTGTGCCTTTATTTCCTTTATATTTTAGCAGCTTTAAATATGTATAATTCCTTAAAAAACAATAAATCAGGTCAAACTAATTACTGGTGGATAGTACATTGTTCAAAGATATGAATTGCACAAAAAAAACCAAAAATTAGATTTTTGCCCAAAAACGGTCTTTTTATGCTGAAAATGGCCTAAAAATCGATTTCTATTTTTAACACCCACCTTCATCTGAAACCTTACTATTGAAGCACTTACTTTAGCCTAGATGTAGAGCTGTAACAAAAAATACCGTGATGCATTTTTTTAAAGCACATTTATTGCCTTTGGATGGTCTACTGCATGCAGGGCAGGGATGATCGTCTGTATTGAAATAATGTACAAAACGTTTGCTATGCCTGTCTCGCTCGCACCTGTACGGCTTGCATGTTTGAAAAGCCCGCTATAGGGGTCATTTCCATATTCTCTATCACATCTTACCCCAGCTTTACCCAGCACTAATAAAACTCTATTGTACATTTCACGGACATAAATTATGCTAATGAGCTCATTAAATGACGTCACTCGCATCATCGGGTTTTCCCGATGATTGAAATACGTTGATTGAAATTCTAGGTCGAGTAAAATGATGTTCTTATTTGTTGTCTGTGAGCTTTTCTGATTTTTTTCCCGTATTGGAATATTTTTTTATTGAAAATAGACAGTTCAAAGTAAACGTTGGTTCCAAGTTCAACTGACAGCACATGTATTAAAGGCGACAGCAACGGCAATATGCAAGGAACATTTGAGAAAAAACGATGCCCGACTTTGCAAGAAAGTGTACGGGGAAGTGTACGGGTGAACATGACAAACCAAAACAGCCTAGTAACTAATCACCTCCGTGGCGCAATTGGTTAGCGCGTTCGGCTGTTAACCGAAAGGTTGGTGGTTCGAGTCCAGCCGGGGGCGTTGTTACTTTTTGCATTTAATGCAGATTGACAAACAAATCACAGTAAAAATATAATATTGACAAAATCACAGACCACTTACACAAAAATCGCATCTGCGCATGCTCCTGTCGTGATCGAAATCCACCACACAAGCAATGGGCGAGTTTTATAAGTGCCCAGGAAAGCTGTGTGAATGAATCCTTCATACACAGCTTTCCCCAGTAAAGCTGGGAAAAGCTGTGATAGAGTATGTACGGAAACGACCCAAAGAAATATGATAGCCTTGCGAAAACAATGTGTCTCTATATATATTGGATGTAGTGTAATATTAAACTACTAGGCGGTCACCCGGGTTTGGCGGTTCTCGGATTTGGTGGTTTGTAGAACCCACGACCCAAGAAAAGCAAAGCCGTTTTTACAGTGTTACATAACACTTACAGTGTTATTTTTCACACTTGCAGTTGTTAAAATGACACTACATGGTGTTGATATAACACCAAAAATTTAACACCAGTACACCGGTGTTAATTTTTTTTGGTGTGGACCTCTCACAACACCAATGGCGTTATTTTTAACACCGGTGTTTTTGCAGTGCACGATCCGACCAACTTCAAAAAGTTGACCCCTAGATGACCTTTGACCCCGGACGACCCAAGAAAAGCAAAGGCGTTTTATTTTTTCCACGCTCGACTCGCATTCGGGCTTCCCGTCCCCGAGTTTAAGCCCGATCGGACAAACTTTGAAAATTCGACCCTAGGGCCGTGTGTTTTGAACTCGCCACCCTTACCGTTGCATGTCCAGATTTTTACATTTTACACCATCTGAGATTCGAATTAGCATATCGCAATAACTATTTATTCTACCCCATAAAAAGTATATATTTTCTGAACGGTAATCTCACAAGGAATCCAAATATGCTATTGGAATAAAGACCTGATGGTAACATGTTGTGATTAAGAATGTTAAAAAATTATCGATTTTTTTTCATATTTTGATTTAAGCTCAATAATAATTTTATACCTATCCCAATCATAATTTTACTGTGCATATTCAAGTTCCTCATGCAATTACCCATCAGAACATAATAGTTGTTAATGGTAAACATGTTGAAATATACTATATCGAGAAGTAAATGAGCACAAACGTTTAAATTTCATATTTATTAGAGTTTACAAGTACCGTATATATATTTTTGGTATGCACCCTATCCTGATTTAAACGGCATTTTTGACTTCCCCTATTTGAGAGCTTTCCAAAAATGTATAATGTTGCTATCATCGGTTAAATATTTCTTTTGTTATAGTCATGTATGTAAAACCGATGAATTAGGGCAAGTTCACTGTGTAGCGAATAGGGGAAAAGCCAAGGACAACGCAATCGATTCATGATTACAATTGTTGCACAATAGTTGTCACATTTGTTGAAACAGAATCTTTTAGAATATAAAATAATCTATAAAATGAGAGCAAAATCATGTTTGTACCATACAGGGATGAGGAGCTATAGTAAATTGAACGTAGAATTGGGAACATTTTCTATATTCCCCATAGAGATTGCACACAGCGCCGCCGCCACCGCCGCCGCCGCCACCGCCACCACCCCTGACTTTCACAACATAATCAATCATATCTCAGCCAAACATTGATAGAAATACCTGATTTATTAACACAATGTAGCTAGATAAATAGGCTTTCACATGACACCTCAACCATAGCTACCACATTTAGTTGTTGAGTTAATAGAGAGAGATGGATGATTCGTCACCAAAAATGCAACGCCACCACCCTTTTTGGGTGGTGAGTTAAAAACACATGGCCTTAGACGACTTTTGACCCCGGACGACCCAAGAAAAGCAAAGCCGTGTTATTTTTTCCACGCTCGACTCGTATTCGGGCTTCCCGTCACCGAGTTTAAGCCCGATCGGACAAACTTTGAAAAGTTCGACCCCTAGACGACCTTTGACCCCGGAAGACCCGACAAACGCTAACCCGTTTTATTTTTGCCACGCTCGCCTCGCATCGAGCATTGTGATCACCGAGTTTAAGCACGATCCGACCAACTTCAAAAAGTTGACCCCTAGATGATCTTTGACCTCGTACGCTCTAGCGAATGCAAACTTGCTCTTGCGGGGACCGAGCTGCACCCACCCACCGAGTTTGAACGCCGCCCGACCCCGGGAAGGCGACGAAAAAGCGCGCACAGACAAATAGACAGAGAGTAGCGTATTATTATATAGATCTTTAGAAAATACGCGTCGGTGGAAATTCAAATCCTTCAAACATATTGAACGACTTAAAGGGACATTAAGTGGTGTTGAAAAGTTTAAATGTTTAAAAATTTACTTCAGAATTCAAGATGAACATTAAAAATCGCCATTATTGTTGTTCCTACTAACAAAAAACACAGCAAAACTAGATTAAAACAATATCATCGCTATTTATCGAAAAACGCCCTCTATGCAAATATGGTTCGCGTTATGTATCACGCGTACTGCACGGGGATACTGTCGGACGTAAAATGCTGGTCCCGCGGGACCAGCATTTTTTGAATCGACGTTTTCTTGTACAAAGAGAGCTGATTTTTCTTAATGCTTATAGGTGTAAGTTCATACATGTAATACAATTATAAAAATAAACTAATCTCAGTTTTTATCATAATTGAGGGCGCTGCCTCCAACACATCTCTTAGTGTCCCTTTAAATGATTGCATATCCAGGGCAGCAGACGATGGCCCCTCCCCTCCCCGCCCCCATTGACAAAAGAGTCTTAAAAAAGGAGGAAGAGGAGAAGAGTATAAGGAGCTTTGGGTAAGGAGCATAGGCGACGCAAATGGCGGGGATGGTCACGCCCCCCCCCCCCCCTAAAATTTCCATGTGGGGGACAACCCTCTCCCCCTAAAAAACAAGGTGTTAAAATGCCAATTTTGTCACGCTTCGCTCAAATTAGTTTCATTACTCAAGCTTAACAAGATGGCTTCAGGAACGTCTTCTGGACCGTTTTAGTTTTTAAAAAAAGAAAATTTTTGAGCGCTTCGCGCGCATTTTTCTACAGGTTTCAACAATGGGTCTCGACCCACTCTAAATATTGTTGCTTCAATTCCGCCCTAACTACTTGGGTCATTCAATAAGTTCTACCTCCTCACTCATAAAATTGCTAATATAAATGTCAGCCTCATGACATTGTCTTGATATAGCTCTGAATCATAAGCTACTCATTTATAGTAAATGCTAATTGATTTTATTTTACTTTTGTCATGATGCAATCAAAGCCAGAGAGAGATTTTGGACAACGGACACGGAAAATTACCCCAAAGGCCTACATGTTTTTTCGTTTTCTCTTCGACGCGTATTGTATGATTAGGTAATCGCCCGATTACTGAAAATAGAAAACAATGAATGATTTCTGAATATAATGCTATCATATCAGATTGTAGGCAATATTAACCTTTGTAGCTTGCAAATAGTATAATATCAACTCGAATGTATTGACACGCCTTTAGCATACTGGAATACTGATATTCAGTCAAATGTTCGTTGTTACAAGTCAAGCCACAGTGATGCCTCGAATGTTAAATCTTAACATGATAGTAACTTTATCAGTTTTCCTTATATAATATATATACAACATTTAGAATACTTGATCCGGTAGTCAGTGATAGAAAAATTTATCTTCGAGAGACTTGAAATATATCCATTTAGTCCTGTATAAAGAATGATCTCTTAGTTCCTATGAAAAGCAAATATGACTTTTGCAGCGGTTCTCTGTAGGGTTAAAATTGATGGCTGTCCTGGTCTGGTTCTGGCTAATTAGAGGGCCTTTTCCGCCAAGAAATCAGTCACTTGTATTGTTTAAAGTCTGTTCAAGAGATATTTGTAACTTAGAACGATTTAAAATTGTAATTGACGGATAGGTACATTTTATCTCTTATTGGCCAAATGAATAGCACTTAGGAGACATTTGGATGTTTTTACCCGTTTCCGTCAAACTAAATAGAAGTTTGGTTTCTACTGCATATCCAGAAAAGTATCATGAGTATTCAGACCAATCTTCTATGATTTTGTAGCTGAGATTCAAAGCTTCAATTGGGAATATTTCATACGACTGGCTTGTATAATAGCAAAGTTAGGAGGTAGGAGGTAGCACTTATTGAATGACCCTCGTATAGTAAGGAGTGCGAGTTTCAAATCGATACTATAAGAAAAGAAGACAATGAAACAATGTTTGAAGTAAATGAATTAAGATTTGAGCATACAATCATGTTCTTGGTTTGAATGTTGTTTCAGTTAGAATTTGAATATACACACGTTGTGTTTCGCTTTAGTATGCCAGAATTAATGTTTCAGAATGCTGAATATTTGCGTTACAAATTCCTAAAACCAAAGAGCTACACTGGGCTTTTCCCCTGGACCCCACCCGCTGGTCGCTCCACTCACTGCGATCGCTCCGCTCACATGGTTACAAAATGTGCCCCCTATCCATGCTATCAAAACAGTCCTGCTCTCTTAAATCAAAAGATTGAAAAGTCAATCTTTAAGATTGTGCTGAGGGAAGGATCTTAAAAGATTATAAATGGTCAATCTAATAGAGTGAAATTTCAATATATCGGACTGTAATTTCCCTCTATTAGATTAACAATTTTCAATCTTTTAAGATCCTTTCTTCAGTACAATCTTAAAGATTGACTTTTCAATCTTTTGATTTAAGAGAGTGGATACGCTCTTGGTTTCACCCAGTGTTGTATTAGACCTGAACTCGAACCCACGAGCACTTGGGACAATCAGTTCATCTTTTCAAATCGATACTATAGTTTCTGAGAGTGAGTTTCGATCAAACTTGAGTTTGACAATAGTTCCTTTTTGGCGGAGAAGATTAAAGAAATTGGTGATATGTAGCCTACACGGTTTAGCGGAGAAGATTGAAGAAATTGGTGATATGTAGCCTACACGGTTTATGATATAAAATTGTAAATTGTACGTGGTATTTCAATGGTGTTCTGTCATATAAACTGGGTGGTTTGGGCTAAATTGTAATTTCAGTGACCGATTTACACATGCAGTGTATAACTAGACCGGGCCGGGTTTAATTAGGAATATCACTATAGTGTTATGCGGCGGTTCATAATTCAGAAATGTTGTAGTTTTACCCGTGAGTAAAACATATAAAAAATGATTCACTAAAATGTGCGCACATAGAAACTAGAGCCATAAGTAAGCCTTTTCCTAACATGTAAAGTCGATACACTGCAAAAACTCCGGTGTTAAATATGCAACACTGAGCCGGTGTCAGTGGCGTCGCCAGAGCTAGGGGGCGAGGGGGGCAATCGACCCCCCCCCCCCCCCCAATATTGACGTCGTGTCGGTTGTGATTGGCACTGTCGGTTCATTTGACCACAGGAATCATGGAATTATGATGGTCAAAAGTAGACAGATGCAAAAAGTAGACAGATGCATAATGTGTCCCCAAAATGCAATATTCTTTGCTGCAAGCTTGTTTAGAGCCAAAATGTATCTCGATCGTGCAAAAAATAGGTGTAAAGTCGAAAAATTTCGCGCGCTACGCGCGCAGTTCTTGACTCACAAAAGTCTTGTCGGTTCATTGTCATTTCTCGCCCCTCCAATGTGAATAACCTACCTACGCCACTGGCCGGTGTTACGCTCCTGGTGTTAATGTTGGTGTTAGGCCAACACCATAGGAATAACTGATGTAACACTTATTATGGTGTTAAGTTTCTTGTGTTAAACTTGGTGTAAGAATAACTCCCATGGGTGTCATTATTCCACACATGCGCACGGAGGTTGGTTATATTGGTTTTGTAACACTTTGGATTGTATATTTATACATTTGATTCGATCTGCAACATGCACCATTCCATAATCAAATGGCAAGTAAGAACATTAATTCACAAAAACGTTCCAAGTTTTAATACATTTAACTGTTGAACAGTGAAATACGGTATGTTATTTGCAAGCATTGTACTTCAATGTATCTAACATTAATATTTTAACAACAGAAGATTAACATAGGAGGGTAAAATTAACACCCTGAGAGTGTTAATATATATAGCAACACCCAAAGGAGTGTTAATTCATCAACACCAAAGGCTGGTGTTAATCAACACCAGAAAGTGTGGACAAGCTGGGACACTTATGTGGTGTTAAAATTAACACCCTCGGTGTTGATTTTAACACCAGTGTTTTTGCAGTGTTAGAGAGCTTGATGTTGTGCTCCCTAGGAGTTATTTCATGACAGTCTTGAGACTACGCGGCCTTTTATGATGGTTCCTTTTGATGGATTTTGATCCGAGACACACACAGCTTATTGAAAATACCGGATTAGCCCGTCCCTTTATTCTCACAATTGTCAACATTTTTTTCTCAACAAATGTGGCCGATAAAGAGACCTTCCATGTTTGGATTAGTTGCCAAAAAGTGTTTGTAACACGGTTCGGACCCACAACCTTCCATTGAATACGGGAACCGCTCGATAGTCCGACGGTTTTATACTCCGACGCCTCTATAGCACGAAGATTCACCATTCGATAGTCCGAATCAGATAAAAGGTTCTTTAATCCGAAAACAGGATTCTTTATAACTAGAGTTCTTTCTTCCGAAAATAAAAAGGCTCTAAAGTCCGACGGTTCTATTTTCATTGGTATAAAAAAAGGTTCTCCAGTCCGAAAATAAAAAAGGTTCTATAGTACGAATATTAAAAAGGTTCTTTAATCCGAATATACTGAAAGGTTATATAGTTCGGAAATGATAAAGGGTTCTCGTTAAAAAAGGTTCTCTAGTCCGAATTTAAAAAAGGGTTCTATAGCTCGAATTTTCAAAAGGGTTTTCTAGTCCGAAAGTGTTTCACTGTTCTTTAATCTGAATCAGACATTTGTTTCCATATATAATCCGAAATTTGAAATAGCGTACTTTGCCGTGCGCCCTGAGGAGATAACGGAAAAGCTAATTTTTGAGACATTGCCTCTTTTATAAAGAAGCTATTTAAAATAAGAATCGAATCGGAAAGTGTTAGCAATAAGTGAATTAAAATTCAAAACAATTAATTTGTCGGATTAGAGGACCTTTTTACCCATTCGGACTAAAGAACAGGGTATAAGATTCAGACTATCGAACCCGTTTAAAGATTCAGACTAAAGAACCTTTTTTAATTTGGATTAAAGAACTTTATTCAATATTCGGACTAAAGAACCTTTCTAAGTATTCGGATTACCGAACCTTTTTTCAATAATCGGATAATAGACCATGATCATAGTATTCGGACTAAAGAACTGTTTTTTATGTTCGGATTATAAAACCTTTTTCATTTTCGGACTATAGAACCTTCGTAATATAGAACCTTTTTCATTTTCGGACTATAGAACCTTCGTACTATATAACCTTATTTTTGTTCGGACTATAGAGACGTCGGATTATATAACCGTAGGACTATCGATATGTCGGACTATCGATATGTCACCTTCAATACAACCAGGTGAATGACCTCCAAATCAAGAGTAAGGTGTGGGACACTGTATGAATGCTGGTCCTATGGGATGGGATCAAGAGTAAGGTGTGGAACACTGTATGAAGGCTGGTCCTATGGAATGGGATCAAGAGTAAGGTGTGGAACACTGTATAAAGGCTGGTCCTATGGAATTGGATCAAGAGTAAGGTGTTGAACACTGTATGAGGGCTGGTCCTATGGAATGGGATCAAGAGTAAGGTGTGGAGCACTGTATGAATGCTGGTCTTATGGAATGGGATCAAGAGTAAGGTGTGGAACACTGTATAAAGGCTGGTCCTATGGAATTGGATCAAGAGTAAGGTGTGGAACACTGTATAAAGGCTGGTCCTATGGAATGGGATCAAGAGTAAGGTGTGGAGCACTGTATGAATGCTGGTCTTATGGAATGGGATCAAGAGTAAGGTGTGGAGCACTGTATGAAGGCTGGTCTTATGGAATGGGATCAATAGTAAGATGCGGAACACTGTATGAAGGCTGGTCCTATGGAATGGGATCAAGAGTAAGGTGTGGAACACTGTATGAAGGCTGGTCCTATGGAATGGGATCAAGAGTAAGGTGTGGAACACTGTATAAAGGCTGGTCCTATGGAATTGGATCAAGAGTAAGGTGTTGAACACTGTATGAGGGCTGGTCCTATGGAATGGGATCAAGAGTAAGGTGTGGAGCACTGTATGAATGCTGGTCTTATGGAATGGGATCAAGAGTAAGGTGTGGAACACTGTATAAAGGCTGGTCCTATGGAATTGGATCAAGAGTAAGGTGTGGAACACTGTATAAAGGCTGGTCCTATGGAATGGGATCAAGAGTAAGGTGTGGAGCACTGTATGAATGCTGGTCTTATGGAATGGGATCAAGAGTAAGGTGTGGAACACTGTATGAAGGCTGGTCTTATGGAATGGGATCAATAGTAAGATGCGGAACACTGTATGAAGGCTGGTCCTATGGAATGGGATCAAGAGTAAGGTATGGAACACTGTATGAAGGCTGGTCCTACGGAATGGGATCAAGAGTAAGGTGTTCAACACTGTATGAAGGCTGGTCCTATGGAATGGGATCAAGAGTAAGGTGTTGAACACTGTATGAAGGCTGGTCCTATGGAATGGGATCAAGAGTAAGGTATGGAACACTGTATGAAGGCTGGTCCTATGAAATGGGATCAAGAGTAAGGTGTGGAACACTGTATGAAAGCTGGTCCTATGGAATGGGATCAAGAGTAAGGTGTGGAACACTGTATGAAGGCTGGTCCTATGGAATGGGATCAAGAGTAAGAAGTGGGACACTGTATGAAGGCTGATCTTATGGAATGGGATCAAGAGTAAGAAGTGGGACACTGTATGAAGGCTGGTCCTATGGAATGGGATCAAGAGTAAGGTGTGGAACACTGTATGAAGGCTGGTCCTATGGAATGGGATCAAGAGTAAGGTGTGGAACACTGTATGCATGCTGGTCCTATGGAATGGGATCAAGAGTAATGTATGGAACACTGTATGAAGGCTGGTCCTATGGAATGGGATCAAGAGTAAGAAGTGGGACACTGTATGAAGGCTGGTCTTATGGAATGGGATCAAGAGTAAGAAGTAGGACACTGTATGAAGGCTGGTCCTATGGAATAGGATCAAGAGTAAGGTGTGGAACACTGTATGAAAGCTGGTCCTATGGAATGGGATCAAGAGTAAGGTGTGGAACACTGTATGAAGGCTGGTCCTATGGAATGGGATCAAGAGTAAGAAGTGGGACACTGTATGAAGGCTGGTCTTATGGAATGGGATCAAGAGTAAGAAGTGGGACACTGTATGAAGGCTGGTCCTATGGAATGGGATCAAGAGTAAGGTGTGGAACACTGTATGAAGGCTGGTCCTATGGAATGGGATCAAGAGTAAGGTGTGAAACACTGTATGAAGGCTGGTCCTATGGAATGGGATCAAGAGTAAGGTGTGGAACACTGTATGCATGCTGGTCCTATGGAATGGGATCAAGAGTAAGGTGTTGAACACTGTATGAAGGCTGGTACTATGGAATGGGATCAAGAGTAATGTATGGAACACTGTATGAAGGCTGGTCCTATGGAATGGGATCAAGAGTAAGAAGTGGGACACTGTATGAAGGCTGGTCTTATGGAATGGGATCAAGAGTAAGAAGTGGGACACTGTATGAAGGCTGGTCCTATGGAATGGGATCAAGAGTAAGGTATGGAACACTGTATGCATGCTGGTCCTATGGAATGGGATCAAGAGTAAGGTGTGGAACACTGTATGAAGGCTGGTCCTATGGAATGGGATCGAGAGTAAGGTGTGGAACACTGTATGAAGGCTGGTATTATGGAATGGGATCAAGAGTAAGAAGTGGGACACTGTATGAAGGCTGGTCCTATGGAATGGGATCAAGAGTAAGGTATGGAACACTGTATGAAGGCTGGTCCTATGGAATGGGATCAAGAGTACGGTATGGAACACTGTATGCAGACTGGTCCTATGGAATGGGATCAAGAGTAAGGTGTTGAACACTGTATGAAGGCTGGTCCTATGGAATGGGATCAAGAGTAAGGTGATGAACACTGTATGAAGGCTGGTCCTATGGAATGGGATCAAGAGTAAGGTGATGAACACTGTATGAAGGCTGGTCCTATGGAATGGGATCAAGAGTAAGGTATGGAACACTGTATGAAGGCTGGTCCTATGGAATGGGATCAAGAGTAAGGTATGGAACACTGTATGCAGGCTGGTCCTATGGAATGGGATCAAGAGTAAGGTGTTGAACACTGTATGAAGGCTGGTCCTATGGAATGGGATCAAGAGTAAGGTGTGGAACACTGTATGCATGCTGGTCCTATGGAATGGGATCAAGAGTAAGGTATGGAACACTGTATGAAGGCTGGTCCTATGGAATGGGATCAAGAGTAAGAAGTGGGACACTGTATGAAGGCTGGTCTTATGGAATGGGATCAAGAGTAAGAAGTGGGACACTGTATGAAGGCTACATTTTTGATGTTGATGCGCCAGGTTGCAGCTCACATCAGCTCTGTGTTTCCTTGAACTTTTCAACCATCCAGTCTTACCATGTACCTCTGGACTATGTTTTGATGCATTGTGTTTGGACCCAGGACTCCAATGGACCAAATTTGTGGTAACTTTTAGCTTCCATAAAGTGATATTTTAGGGAAGTTTTATTTCCAGTATCTGCCTGTATACTACTATATGTACTACTTGTACTGCATACTATGTGTATTACTACCATACTATATCTCCATACTACTCAATAGAGATTAGATACTATATCTCCATACTAATCAACAGAGATTATTGATTATGGATTTTGAATAGTGGTTGAGTGACTATCAACAATGAGATACCATGCAGTGATGAGAGTATTTGCCCTAACAGTTTTACTTGGTCTCTGCCATGACCTACTCAGCATTGACTCAAACACTGTGTATATAGTAGAACCACCTTACATTACTACACAGTCAGTAACCAAAGGTCATTTTCTTGGAACAAGAATTCCATATCATAATAATTCCACTGCCACATTCCAACTTAGATTATTAATCGCTGGTGATGTAAACCCAAATCCCGGGCCTAACAATTATCGGATTGACGATCATGCTATTAACAATCAAGAACATGAAATACTGCCTGAAAACCTTAAGCATCACTCGAGAGTAACCTATAGCAGAGATGTGCTTCTAAACCTTCGACATAGTCAATCTAGAGTTCCGTTTAAGGTCTGGGCCACATTAAAATCCCTCGGACTATGCCCAAAGAAACCGACTCGGAGAGGTACTGCTGCAGGGCGTATACGCCACTGTAATGTAGACAGCAATAAATCAGTGCCTGGTCTAATTCGTCCTCGTGTAAATAGAACGGCTAATATTGTCAGATCACCCAAACAGAGAAACCTTGTCTTTCCACATATCAACAAAGCACCCCTCATGAACATGAGATTGTGGAACTCACGATCAATCCGCAATAAGACTACAACCTGTAATGACTATGTCATCGAGGACAATGTTGATGTAATGATCCTGACAGAAACGTGGCTGGCTTCCACAGACCCAGTTGTCATCGGCGAACTAAAACCAAATGGGTACACATTTTTCAACTTCCCGCGAGGCTATAATGAACATGGCGGTATTGGAATTCTATGTAAATCTCAACTTGGTTTTCGCTTACACCCATTGAAAATGACTACTGTCACATTTGAACATGCCAGTTTTCTGGACCCAAATAACAGTTTGCATTATGTTGTAATTTACCGCCCTCCTCCATCAACAGAAAATAAGTTTACTATGTCTGGATTCCTTCAAGAGTTTGAAGAGTTTTTACAAGAGGTATCTCTCCTGCCGGGTAAACTTATCATGTTGGGTGATTTCAACATCCATGTCAATAAGCCTTACAGATCTGATGTGTCTTCTTTCTTGACCCTTTTGTCATCTTTTGATCTTAGACAGCACATAAGGAAACCAACTCATAAAAAGGGGAACACCCTTGACCTGTTGATTACACGGTTTGATGAGAATGTGATTAGGTTCTGTGATGTTGGAAACAGATATGGCTCTGACCACAACATGATAACATTTATCCTGCAGCTTAGAACACCACCTCCTCTCAGAGTCGAGTATACCTTCCGCGATTTAAGAAAAATTAATCACGCTGCCTTTAAACACGATCTTGATACACAGCTTAATAACACCATGAACCCAAGACCTAGTACTGGTACCAACTCAACTGTTGATGAAATACTTGATCAGTTTACCAAGGTGTCAATTAATGTCCTAAACATCCATGCGCCTAGTAGCACAAGAATGCGCCGTACTCGCCCCAGACCTCCATGGTATAATGATGAAACCAGGGCTGAGAAACGTGTGCAACATAGGCTGGAAAGAAAATGGAGAAAAAGTAAACTTCAGGTAGACAAAGATGCATACTGGACTCAGCATTTGCATTATATCAAATTGCTGGAGGCATCAAAGCAAACGTATTACAATGACAAGTTGATTGGTGCCAGTACTAAAGAAACTTTCCAGACTATAGGTGTTCTGCTAAATCAAAATGAAAAGATCTTGCCTACTTTGTATACCCCCGATGTACTTAGTAATAAGTTTGCTAATTTCTTCATTGAAAAGGTCGACAAAATAAGATCAAGTATAAATGGCAATAGGGAAAATAGTGATCTTGGTATGTATACTAATGTTGTGATTCGGAAGAATATGCATAGTTTCAATGAGCTTGACCAAAACGATGTGTGTCGTATAGTAAAGGGCTGTACCAGTAAGAGTTGCAAGCTAGATAGCTTCCCAACAGGGCTTCTCAAAGAGCATATTGATGTTGTTTTACCAGTACTCACTAGCATTGTTAACACTTCCCTCAAAACTGGTGTGTTCCCACAAGATCTCAAACAGGCCATAGTAACACCAATCCTAAAAAAGGTTACCCTGGATTGGAACGACCTAAAAAATTACAGGCCTGTTTCAAACATCTGTTTTGTTGGTAAGGTAATTGAGAAGGCAGCTATTAATCAAGTTAACGAGCACTTGCAAATTAACGACCTTGAAGAATTATCTCAGTCCGCTTACAAACAAAAGCACAGCACTGAAACTGCATTGCTCAAGGTTAAGAATGACATCGTCCAGGCCCTTGATGATAATAAAGCTGCTTTCTTGATTATGCTGGACCTTTCTGCGGCCTTTGATACCATAGACCATGACATCCTACTCAACCGCCTGGATTATAGCTTTGGTATCAAGGGCACAGCCTTAAAATGGTTTCAGTCTTATATTACTGGTCGTAAATTTTGTGTTTCTGCTGGTGGTGTAATGTCTGATAAATTTGATCTTAACTGTGGTGTTCCACAAGGATCAATCATTGGCCCTAAAGTGTTCACTATGTATGCTCAGCATGTTGCTTGTATAATTAGACGTCATAACCTTAACTTCCACATTTACGCTGACGATGTTCAGATATACATGTTTTTCAACCCTAAAGTTCCTGGTGATGCTGCATGTACTATGTTTAAACTCATATCCTGTGTTACGGAGCTCCGCTCCTGGCTAACAAACAATATGCTGAAATTGAATGATTCCAAGACTGAGTTTTTTATAGCTGCTTCCCGTCACAACATGCCAAGACTGTCCAACATCACATTGCAAGTTGGCTCAGCAGAAATCAGTCCATCGCCCAGTATAAAAAACTTAGGGGTTACATTTGATAGTACTATGACCATGTCGCATCATGTTACATCACTTTGTAAATCTATTAATTTCCTCTTGTGGAACCTTGCCAGAATACGTAAATTTATTGACCATGATGCTTCTTCTAATGCAATGCGGGCTCTTGTTTTATCCAAATTAGACTATGCCAATGCCTTGTTATCTGGTTGCAGAGGCAAAGACATTGTTCGTCTACAACGCCTTCAAAACCGTGCAGCGCGCATTGTATTTCAGGTTCCACGTCGTCATTCCTCATCTCCTCTGTTGAACTCACTGCACTGGTTGCCAATTGACAAACGTATCAAGTTTAAAACTCTCCTTTATATCTATAAGGCTCTGAATGGTCTATCGCCGATTTACCTGTCCGACTGCATTGCAATTCATGTCTCATCAAGGACAGGTCTGCGCTCCAACCTTGACAAGACCCGTCTCTTTATCCCAAAAACTAAAAGACAAATTGGCGATGGATCGTTCGGAGTCTGTGGCCCAACCCTCTGGAACAAGTTGCCACAATCAATTCGCTTGTCACCTAGTATTAATGCTTTCAAACGCAGCCTCAAAACTCATCTATTCTTGTGATTCCTCTTGCTGATGTTGTATTCTGTATTCTGTATAATTTATTTTGCTTTGTATTATTGTTATCCATTTATATATGTAATTGATGTAAAGCGCAATGATCAATTTTGGAATTGCGCTATATAAGCACCGTTATTATTATTATTATTATAATGGGATCAAGAGTAAGGTGTGGAACACTGTATGAAGGCTGGTCCTATGGAATGGGATCAAGAGTAAGGTGTGGAACACTGTATGAAGGCTGGTCCTATGGAATGGGATCAAGAGTAAGGTGTGGAACACTGTATGCAGGCTGGTCCTATGGAATGGGATCGAGAGTAAGGTGTGGAACACTGTATGAAGGCTGGTCCTATGGAATGGGATCAAGAGTAAGGTGTGGAACACTGTATAAAGGCTGGTCCTATGGAATGGGATCAAGAGTAAGGTGTGGAACACTGTATGAAGGCTGGTCCAATGGAATGGGATCAAGAGTAAGGTGTGGAACACTGTATGAAGGCTGGTCCAATGGAATGGGATCAAGAGTAAGGTGTGGAACACTGTATGAAGGCTGGTCCTATGGAATGGGATCAAGAGTAAGGTATGGAACACTGTATGTAGGCTGGTCCAATGGAATGGGATCAAGAGTAAGGTGTGGAACACTGTATGAAGGCTGGTCCTATGGAATGGGATCAAGAGTAAGGTGTTGAACACTGTATGAAGGCTGGTCCTATGGAATGGGATCAAGAGTAAGGTATGGAACACTGTATGCATGCTGGTCCTATGGAATGGGATCAAGAGTAAGGTGTGGAACACTGTATGAAGGCTGGTCCTATGGAATGGGATCGAGAGTAAGGTGTGGAACACTGTATGAAGGCTGGTATTATGGAATGGGATCAAGAGTAAGAAGTGGGACACTGTATGAAGGCTGGTCCTATGGAATGGGATCAAGAGTAAGGTGTGGAACACTGTATGAAAGCTGGTCCTATGGAATGGGATCAAGAGTAAGGTGTGGAACACTGTATGCATGCTCCCAGACAACATACATCTATTGGCCCAATATTGGCCCAACATTGGCAATATTGGCATTGGCATTATCTTGTTGACCAATATTGGGCCAATATTGGGTTCCCATTGGCAATAGTGGCATTGGCACTCTCTTGGTCACCAATATTGGACCAATATTGGTTTTACATTGGCACTTTTCAATTGGCATCATGTTGGCAACCAATATTGGACCAATATTGGTTTACATTGGCGCTCTTCAATTGGCATCATGTTGGCAACCAATATTGGACCAATATTGGTGACCAAGTGAGTGCCAATGGCATTGGCACGGTTGGCACTCTATTGGTCACCAATATTGGACCAATATTGGTTTTACATTGGCGCTCTTCAATTGGCATCATGTTGGCAACCAATATTGGACCAATATTGGTGACCAAGTGAGTGCCAATGGCATTGGCACGGTTGGCACTCTATTGGTCACCAATATTGGACCAATATTGGTTTTACATTGGCGCTCTTCAATTGGCATCATGTTGGCAACCAATATTGGACCAATATTGGTGACCAAGCGAGTGCCAATGGCATTGGCACGGTTGGCACTCTATTGGTCACCAATATTGGACCAATATTGGTTTTACATTGGCGCTCTTTAATTGGCACCATTGATTTGATATTCAAATTATGAAGTGGTCTAAAAAAGGCGGCCGCTGTTAAGAGTTATCGCTTCCCGGCCTTTCGGCTAGGATCTAATTGTGCCTTGTCCTGTCCCTTAAATATTTGTTCCCTTGCCTTTGGCCAAATTGGTCCTGGCCACGGGTTGGCCCGGGGTCCGCTCACTCCTCTTGGGGGGGGGGGGGGGGGGGGGGGGGGGGAATAAAACAATATAAAGATAGAATTCTTCCTACCTAACATTTCTCCAAGATCGCCCAATATTGGCCCAAGCTTGGTCCACATTGGCGAGTGCCAATATTGGGCCAAGAAGCTTGGGCCAATGGCCAAATAATATTATGCCAATATTGTAAGCCAATATTGGGCCAATGAAAAATCAATATTGGGCCAATATTGGGCCAATATTGGTATGTTATCTGGGCTGGTCCTATGGAATGGGATCAAGAGTAAGGTGTGGAACACTGTATGAAGGCTGGTCCTATGGAATGGGATCAAGAGTAAGGTGTGGAACACTGTATGAAGGCTGGTCCTATGGAATGGGATCAAGAGTAAGGTGTGGAACACTGTATGCAGGCTGGTCCTATGGAATGGGATCGAGAGTAAGGTGTGGAACACTGTATGAAGGCTGGTCCTATGGAATGGGATCAAGAGTAAGGTGTGGAACACTGTATAAAGGCTGGTCCTATGGAATGGGATCAAGAGTAAGGTGTGGAACACTGTATGAAGGCTGGTCCAATGGAATGGGATCAAGAGTAAGGTGTGGAACACTGTATGAAGGCTGGTCCAATGGAATGGGGTCAAGAGTAAGGTGTGGAACACTGTATGAAGGCTGGTCCTATGGAATGGGATCAAGAGTAAGGTGTGGAACACTGTATGAAGGCTGGTCCTATGGAATGGGATCAAGAGTAAGGTATGGAACACTGTATGAAGGCTGGTCCAATGGAATGGGATCAAGAGTAAGGTGTGGAACACTGTATGAAGGCTGGTCCTATGGAATGGGATCAAGAGTAAGGTGTTGAACACTGTATGAAGGCTGGTCCTATGGAATGGGATCAAGAGTAAGGTATGGAACCATGTATGCATGCAGGTCCTATGGAATGGGATCAAGAGTAAGGTGTGGAACACTGTATGAAGGCTGGTCCTATGGAATGGGATCGAGAGTAAGGTGTGGAACACTGTATGAAGGCTGGTATTATGGAATGGGATCAAGAGTAAGAAGTGGGACACTGTATGAAGGCTGGTCCTATGGAATGGGATCAAGAGTAAGGTGTGGAACACTGTATGAAAGCTGGTCCTATGGAATGGGATCAAGAGTATGGTGTGGAACACTGTATGCATGCTCCCAGACAACATACATCTATTGGCCCAATATTGGCCCAACATTGGCAATATTGGCATTGGCATTATCTTGTTGACCAATATTGGGCCAATATTGGGTTCCCATTGGCAATATTGGCATTGGCACTCTCTTGGTCACCAATATTGGATCACCAATATTGGACCAATATTGGTTTTACATTGGCACTTTTCAATTGGCATCATGTTGGCAACCAATATTGGACCAATATTGGTTTACATTGGCGCTCTTCAATTGGCATCATGTTGGCAACCAATATTGGACCAATATTGGTGACCAAGTGAGTGCCAATGGCATTGGCACGGTTGGCACTCTATTGGTCACCAATATTGGACCAATATTGGTTTTACATTGGCGCTCTTCAATTGGCATCATGTTGGCAACCAATATTGGACCAATATTGGTGACCAAGTGAGTGCCAATGGCATTGGCACGGTTGGCACTCTATTGGTCACCAATATTGGACCAATATTGGTTTTACATTGGCGCTCTTCAATTGGCATCATGTTGGCAACCAATATTGGACCAATATTGGTAACCAAGCGAGTGCCAATGGCATTGGCACGGTTGGCACTCTATTGGTCACCAATATTGGACCAATATTGGTTTTACATTGGCGCTCTTTAATTGGCACCATTGATTTGATATTCAAATTATGAAGTGGTCTAAAAAAGGCGGCCGCTGTTAAGAGTTATCGCTTCCCGGCCTTTCGGCTAGGATCTAATTGTGCCTTGTCCTGTCCCTTAAATATTTGTTCCCTTGCCTTTGGCCAAATTGGTCCTGGCCACGGGTTGGCCCGGGGTCCGCTCACTCCTCTTGGGGGGGGGGGGGGGGGAATAAAACAATATAAAGATAGAATTCTTCCTACCTAACATTTCTCCAAGATCGCCCAATATTGGCCCAAGCTTGGTCCACATTGGCGAGTGCCAATATTGGGCCAAGAAGCGTGGGCCAATGGCCAAATAATATTATGCCAATATTGTAAGCCAATATTGGGCCAATGAAAAATCAATATTGGGCCAATATTGGGCCAATATTGGTATGTTATCTGGGCTGGTCCTATGGAATGGGATCAAGAGTAAGGTGTGGAACACTGTATGAAGGCTGGTCCTATGGAATGGGATCAAGAGTAAGGTGTGGAACACTGTATGAAGGCTGGTCCAATGGAATGGGATCAAGAGTAAGGTGTTGAACACTGTATGAAGGCTGGTCCTATGAAATGGGATCAAGAGTAAGGTGTTGAACACTGTATGAAGGCTGGTCCTATGAAATGGGATCAAGAGTAAGATGTGGAGCACTGTATGAAGGCTGGTCTTATGGAATGGGATCAATAGTAAGATGCGGAACACTGTATGAAGGCTGGTCCTATGGAATGGGATCAAGAGTAAGGTATGGAACACTGTATGAAGGCTGGTCCTACGGAATGGGATCAAGAGTAAGGTGTTCAACACTGTATGAAGGCTGGTCCTATGGAATGGGATCAAGAGTAAGGTGTTGAACACTGTATGAAGGCTGGTCCTATGGAATGGGATCAAGAGTAAGGTGTGGAACACTGTATGAAGGCTGGTCCAATGGAATGGGATCAAGAGTAAGGTGTTGAACACTGTATGAAGGCTGGTCCTATGAAATGGGATCAAGAGTAAGGTGTTGAACACTGTATGAAGGCTGGTCCTATGAAATGGGATCAAGAGTAAGATGTGGAACACTGTATGAAGGCTGGTCCTATGGAATGGGATCAAGAGTAAGGTGTGGAACACTGTATGAAGGCTGGTCCTATGGAAATGGATCAAGAGTAAGGTGTTGAACACTGTATGAAGGCTGGTCCTATGAAATGGGATCAAGAGTAAGATGTGGAACACTGTATGAAGGCTGGTCCTATGGAATCGAGTAAGGTGTTGAACACTGAATGAAGGCTGGTCTTAGGAATGGGATCAAGAGTAAGGTGTGGAACACTGTATGAAGGCTGGTCTTATGGAATGGGATCAAGAGTAAGGTGTGGAACACTGTATGCATGCTGGTCCTATGGAATGGGATCAAGAGTAAGGTGTGGAACACTGTATGAAGGCTGGTCCTATGGAATGGGATCAAGAGTAAGGTGTGGAACACTGTATGAAGGCTGGTCCTATGGAATGGGATCAAGAGTAAGGTGTGGAACACTGTATGAAGGCTGGTCCTATGGAATGGGATCAAGAGTAAGGTGTGAAACACTGTATGCATGCTGGTCCTATGGAATGGGATCAAGAGTAAGGTGTGGTCGTGTGGAACACTGTATGAAGGCTGGTCCTATGGAATGGGATCAAGAGTAAGGTGTTAAGGTGTAAACACTGTATGAAGGCTGGTCCTATGGAATGGGATCAAGAGTAAGGTGTGGAACACTGTATGAAAGCTGGTCATATGAAATGGGATCAAGAGTAAGGTGTGGAACACTGTATGAAGGCTGGTCATATGAAATGGGATCAAGAGTAAGGTGTGGAACACTGTATGAAGGCTGGTCCAATGGAATGGGATCAAGAGTAAGGTGTGGAACACTGTATGAAAGCTGGTCTTATGGAATGGGATCAAGAGTAAGGTGTGGAACACTGTATGAAGGCTGGTCCAATGGAATGGGATCAAGAGTAAGGTGTGGAACACTGTATGAAAGCTGGTCTTATGGAATGGGATCAAGAGTAAGGTGTGGAACACTGTATGAAGGCTGGTCCAATGGAATGGGATCAAGAGTAAGGTGTGGAACACTGTATGAAGGCTGGTCCTATGGAATGGGATCAAGAGTAAGGTGTGGAACACTGTATGAAGGCTGGTCTTATGGAATGGGATCAAGAGTAAGGTGTTGAACACTGTATGAAAGCTGGTCTTATGGAATGGGATCAAGAGTTAGGTGTTGAACACTGTATGAAGGCTGGTCCTATGGAATGGGATCAAGAGTAAGGTGATGAACACTGTATGAAGGCTGGTCCTATGGAATGGGATCAAGAGTAAGGTATGGAACACTGTATGAAGGCTGGTCCTATGGAATGGGATCAAGAGTAAGGTGATGAACACTGTATGAAGGCTGGTCCTAGAAATGGGATCAAGAGTAAGGTATGGAACACTGTATGAAGGCTGGTCTTATGGAATGGGATCAAGAGTAAGGTGTTGAACACTGTATGAAGGCTGGTCTTATGGAATGGGATCAAGAGTAAGGTATGGAACACTGTATGAAGGCTGGTCCTATGGAATGGGATCAAGAGTAAGGTGATGAACACTGTATGAAGGCTGGTCCTATGGAATGGGATCAAGAGTAAGGTATGGAACACTGTATGAAGGCTGGTCTTATGGAATGGGATCAAGAGTAAGGTGTTGAACACTGTATGAAGGCTGGTCCTATGGAATGGGATCAAGAGTAAGGTGTTAAACACTGTATGAAGGCTGGTCCTATGGAATGGGATCAAGAGTAAGGTGTGGAACACTGTATGAAAGCTGGTCATATGAAATGGGATCAAGAGTAAGGTGTGGAACACTGTATGAAGGCTGGTCCTATGGAGTGGGATCAAGAGTAAGGTGTTGAACACTGTATGAAGGCTGGTCCTATGGAATGGGATCAAGAGTAAGGTGTTAAACACTGTATGAAGGCTGGTCCTATGGAATGGGATCAAGAGTAAGGTGTTGAACACTGTATGAAGGCTGGTCCTATGGAATGGGATCAAGAGTAAGGTGTGGAACACTGTATGAAGGCTGGTTCTATGGAATAGGATCAAGAGTAAGGTGTGGAACACTGTATGAAAGCTGGTCATATGAAATGGGATCAAGAGTAAGGTTTGGAACACTGTATGAAGGCTGGTCCTATGGAATGGGATCAAGAGTAAGGTGTTGAACACTGTATGAAGGCTGGTCCTATGGAATGGGATCAAGAGTAAGGTGTTAAGGTGTAAACACTGTATGAAGGCTGGTCCTATGGAATGGGATCAAGAGTAAGGTGTGGAACACTGTATGAAGGCTGGTCCTAGAAATGGGATCAAGAGTAAGGTATGGAACACTGTATGAAGGCTGGTCTTATGGAATGGGATCAAGAGTAAGGTGTTGAACACTGTATGAAGGCTGGTCCTATGGAATGGGATCAAGAGTAATGTATGGAACACTGTATGAAGGCTGGTCTTATGGAATGGGATCAAGAGTAAGGTGTGGAACACTGTATGAAAGCTGGTCCTATGGAATGGGGATCAAGAGTAAGGTGTTCAACACTGTATGAAGGCTGGTCTTATGGAATGGGATCAAGAGTAAGGTATGGAACACTGTATGAAGGCTGGTCCTATGGAATGGGATCAAGAGTAAGGTGTTGAACACTGTATGAAGGCTGGTCCTATGGAATGGGATCAAGAGTAAGGTGTTCAACACTGTATGAAGGCTGGTCCTATGGAATGGGATCAAGAGTAAGGTGTTCAACACTGTATGAAGGCTGGTCTTATGGAATGGGATCAAGAGTAAGAAGTGGGACACTGTATGAAGGCTGGTCCTATGGAATAGGATCAAGAGTAAGGTGTGGAACACTGTATGAAGGCTGGTCCTATGGAATAGGATCAAGAGTAAGGTGTTGAACACTGTATGAAGGCTGGTCCTATGGAATGGGATCAAGAGTAAGGTGTTCAACACTGTATGAAGGCTGGTCTTATGGAATGGGATCAAGGGTAAGAAGTGGGACACTGTATGAAGGCTGGTCCTATGGAATAGGATCAAGAGTAATGTGTGGAACACTGTATGAAGGCTGGTCCTATGGAATGGGATCAAGAGTAAGGTGTGGAACACTGTATGAAAGCTGGTCCTATGGAATGGGATCAAGAGTAAGGTGATGAACACTGTATGAAGGCTGGTCCTATGGAATGGGATCAAGAGTAAGGTGTGGAACACTGTATGAAGGCTGGTCCTATGGAATGGGATCAAGAGTAAGGTATGGAACACTGTATGAAGGCTGGTCCTATGGAATGGGATCAAGAGTAAGGTGTTCAACACTGTATGAAGGCTGGTCCTATGGAATGGGATCAAGAGTAAGGTGTGGAACACTGTATGAAGGCTGGTCCTATGGAATGGGATCAAGAGTAAGGTGTGGAACACTGTATGAAGGCTGGTCCTATGGAATGGGATCAAGAGTAAGGTGTTGAACACTCTATGAAGGCTGGTCTTATGGAATGGGATCAAGAGTAAGGTGTGGAACACTGTATGAAGGCTGGTCCAATGGAATGGGATCAAAAGTAAGGTGTTGAACACTGTATGAATGCTGGTCCTATGGGATGGGATCAAAAGTAAGGTGTTGAACACTGTATGAAGGCTGGTCCTATGGAATGGGATCAAGAGTAAGGTATGGAACACTGTATGAAGGCTGGTCCTATGGAATGGGACCAAGAGTAAGGTGTGGAACACTGTATGAAGGCTGGTCCTATGGAATGGGATCAAGAGTAAGGTGTGGAACACTGTATGAAGGCTGGTCCTATGGAATGGGATCAAGAGTAAGGTGTGGAACACTGTATGAAGGCTGGTCCTATGAAATGGGATCAAGAGTAAGGTGTGGAACACTGTATGAAGGCTGGTCTTATGGAATGGGATCAAGAGTAATGTATGGAACACTGTATGAAGGCTGGTCTTATGGAATGGGATCAAGAGTAAGGTGTTCAACACTGTATGAAGGCTGGTCCTATGGAATGGGATCAAGAGTAAGGTGTGTAAACACTGTATGAAGGCTGGTCCTATGGACTGGGATCAAGAGTAAGGTGTGGAACACTGTATGAAGGCTGGTCCTATGGAATGGGATCAAGAGTAAGGTATGGAACACTGTATGAAGGCTGGTCCTATGGAATGGGATCAAGAGTAAGGTGTGGAACACTGTATGAAGGCTGGTCTTATGGAATGGGATCAAGAGTAAGGTGTTAAGGTGTAAACACTGTATGAAGGCTGGTCCTATGGAATGGGATCAAGAGTAAGGTGTGGAACACTGTATGAAGGCTGGTCTTATGGAATGGGATCAAGAGTAAGGTGTGGAACACTGTATGAAGGCTGGTCCTATGGAATGGGATCAAGAGTAAGGTGTGGAACACTGTATGAAGGCTGGTCCTATGGAATGGGATCGAGAGTAAGGTGTGGAACACTGTATGAAGGCTGGTCCTATGGAATGGGATCAAGAGTAATGTATGGAACACTGTATGAAGGCTGGTCCTATGGAATGGGATCAAGAGTAAGGTGTGGAACACTGTATGAAGGCTGGTCCAATGGAATGGGATCAAGAGTTAGGTGTTGAACACTGTATGAAGGCTGGTCCTATGGAATGGGATCAAGAGTAAGGTGTGGAACACTGTATGAAGGCTGGTCCTATGGAATGGGATCAAGAGTAAGGTATGGAACACTGTATGAAGGCTGGTCCTATGGAGTGGGATCAAGAGTAAGGTGTGGAACACTGTATGAAGGCTGGTCCTATGGAATGGGATCAAGGGTAAGGTCTGGAATACTGAACAGTTGTAAACCAACTTTTATTTATGTACGCGTTAAAAGCCTTATTAAGGTAACTCCAAATTAGACTATGACAATGCCTTATTGTCTGGTGGCAAAGGCAAAGACAAACCGTGCAGCCCGCGTTTTATTCCAGGTTCCACGTTGTCATCCCTCTGTTGAACTCACTACACTGGTTGCCAATTGACAAACGTATCTAGTTCAAGACTCTCCTTTATATCTTTATAAGGCTCTGAATGGTCTGTCGCCGATTTACCTTTCTGACTGCATTATACCATTCATGGCTTCATGCTTCATCAAGGACAGGTCTGCGCTCCAACCTCGACAAGACCGTCTTATTGTTCCCAAAAGTAAGTAAAATACCTCGTCACCCAAACGCCGCGCCTCACAACTCATTTATTCTTGTGATTCCTCTTATTGATGTTGTATTATGTATAGTTTATTTCTTGCTTTTATAATATCGTTATCTATTACATACAGTATGTAGGCCTATTTGTTGAAAAGCGCAGTGATCATTCTTTGGAATTGCGCTATATAATGAGCACTGGTTATTATTATTATTATCTTGTAATCAGGTAATAACTTAAACTTAAAATACACCTTGATTAGACTGTTTGAAGAAGTAAATAAAGGATTTTTACTTTTTACGATTAATTTCGTGCTTAGATTGCAATCGCTGGAGAGGATTTACGCATCGTTCAATGTACACACAAGAGGAAACGTAAACGCTGAAACAATTGGGGGGAAATAAACAAAACTAGACAACTCTCACTGCCAACTCTGTGAAACACGGTCAATTCTTATTGCATGAGGTTGTCCATTTTAAAAATACTTCTTGTTTGTAGGTTGAGCGAATACATCGTTAGATGGCGCTCTGGTGTTCTTGCCAGGTGAAAGACAGGCATTGCCGGACCCACAATAAAATTCTAAATTGAGGAAACAGTGTGAATAAAGGCTTTAAATGGCGTCCATTGTGTAGAGTTCGCCATTGCTTTATTTGATGACTAATGACATTATTAAAGCACCATAAACGCAAGTCTAAAGGGACCAGTTTTGAAAGATGCTAATTTGCTTCATCTCAAGTGTTTATCCGTGACAAAAGTTACATGACTCAGGTACGCATACCCCAGGATGCAATGACAGGCTATGAATGACGTGAATGTTAACTCGAAAAAACTATGTGTATAAGACGAAATAGATGTCAAGAATTGTTTCAAAAAGTAGTGTCATTTATGACTTATGATTTATGACATAATTAAATTCTTTTAGAACATTATAAACAACTTTTGGGCGAGAACCCATGTTAAAAACGCGTAGAATAAGAAATATAAAGCATTTTAAGCCTCCTCTGATTTAGAGGGTAATGGTATGTTAAACTATAATAATTATTAAACATGTTAAAACCCTCGACCTACTTAGCCTTTTTTGTAACACGGTTTTTTAACACCTAATTGCATTGCGTTGCATTGCGCATTACATTACATTACATTTTACACACTACATTACATTATACATTATACATTATACATTATACATTATACATTATACATTACATTACACATTATACATTACATTACATTACATTAGGCCTACATCACACATTACACATTACACATTACACATTACACATTACACATTACACATTACACATTACACATTACACATTACACATTACACATTACACATTACACATTACACATTACACATCACACATCACACATCACACATCACACATTACACATTACACATTACACATTACACATTACACATTACACATTACACATCACACATCACACATCACACATCACACATCACACAGTACACAGTACACATTACACATTACACAGTACACATTACATACCTTACCTTACCTTACCTTACCTTACCTTACCTTACCTTACCTTACCTTACCTTACCTTACCTTACCTTACATTACATTACATTACATTACATTACATTACATTACATTACATTACATTACATTACATTACATTACATTACATTACATTACATTACATTACATTACATTACATTACATTACATTACATTACATTACATTACATTACATTACATTACATTACATTACATTACATTACATTACATTACAATACAATTTACATTACATTACAATACAATTTACATTACATTATATTACTTGAGAAGGGTACGTTACATTATATTACTTGAGAAGGGTATACCGTTATTCACATTATATTACATTACATTATATTACTTGAGAAGCCAGGGTACATTACATTATATTACTTGAGAAAGGTATACCGTTATTCACATTATATTATTTGAGAAGGAAGGGTATACCGTTATTTCACAGTCTGGGCATTCATTCCCAAGTGAAAATTTCACTTCGGAATGAATGCCCCGACTAAATCATAGCTTTTGCTAAATTTTTGAGAATGTCTAAAAGAGAGGACATTCTAATTAAATGTGTCTGTCAAACGAATGGGGGAAATCAAATTTCACTGCTGACACATGTAGTACACGCCCACTGCCAGGCAAAATCACTTAGTAAATGAACAGCGAGTGGGTTATTCGTGCGTCAGCCAGCTAAGAGGAAAGGACATTAATTTTTATCTCACAGTTCCAGCTTTGGTTTCAGTCACTAAGGTTTCAATGAAGGCGACCATGTCCGTACCAAATCTCAATCTCAGAATCAGAAACAGCCACGCCTCTCGCCACGCGAGGGCGGTGTTCAAGATGGCGGATAGCAGTATCAGTCGGACTTCGGGGAAGTTATTCAGAAGGGCCACCGAAATCGTAAGATCGTAGTAAATTTAGAGCAATTAGAAGTGATTTTGAAAAAGAGATATATCCCTAGATTATATCTGCTTATTTTGGATATGTATTTTTGATTAATGAGGAAACGGTGCGGCATTTTGTAAAGTGGTTTCGTGCCCATCCCATTCATCATCATCACGACAGTTAACGTTTTCGTTTATTGACGTTGAAAATGAAAGTAAATGACGAATGTAAACATTGATTGAATGATGAATTGATGATGATCTAGACAAGAATTAGACGGACAAAATCTGCAGTCGATATTATTGATGGTGGAATTTTACAGGCACCCCCTTCTGAAAACATGCATCTCTGCTGGGTCGTGGGTTACTGATAGACCCAATGGTGGCTATACTATCGTTCATGCTTCACTATACTATAGCCACAACACCCTCTATAGACACACGACGTCGCGAAAATCACATTTTTAATTCAAGATTTTCACATCAAATATAATTTAAATCAATCAAAATGCGCTCACATCTTGTTCCTAGAACTCTTCTTTATACATTGAGTTAATTAATTTTGATCAAGCATCCTCATTTTGGGGAAAATATTGAGGTGAAAAATCGGCAGTGCTGACACTCAATGTGAATTTCGCGACGTGAACAGTCAATAGGGAGTTTTGTGACCCTAGGTAGCCAGCTAGTAGCCAGCTACCTAGGACAGGTCACTATTGGGACTAGGTTACTGAACTGAACTGAACTGATCTGAACTTTAACTTTAGTAGCTTCAACAAGGCGATAGGCAGCCCGGCAATCCTATTACTATTTGGGTGTAATAATTAATTGGTACTACTGTCTGTATTAAATTATAGCAGTACGTTTCTCCTGTATTTTAGGGTGGTTAATTATAACCCTAACCTATGAGTGGAAAGGGGAGATCACAGTGCTTATAGCCCTGCTGGGCCAATCTAAATTGGACCCTCCAAGTCCAACCGACCAGTAGAGTATCGGTCAACGATGGAAGCCCTATGCACCTCAGCAGGCAGCGACCTTCGGCTTACGCCTTGGGGCCTTGGAGTGTAACGTAGAGCTATTCGAATATCCCCTAAAATAATTTATCCCCAAAAAATACAGGAGCAACTAATTTAACCCCCTAATTACAGGATTGCCGGCAGTCCTTCTCACACTCACATTCAGCCTTTTTCAGGCTCAGTATAATTGTTCAGATAGGTGATTTCCGTCTCAAGCACTCCACAGTATCAACTACCTACCAATAAATACCATAAATGGGGAAAGATGATGGAAGATTATCCTATCAAGTAAACACCGCCTTGAAATCGATTAAGGCCCTAGTATTCAATCCGGTCAAGGATACATACTCAGAAACAATCACTATTGATTCAATCGACACGTCATGAGTGTGGTTTCATCTAGTGTCTACTCTACACTATAATCAAAACAAAGATTTGTCGATCACAGCGTATACGATTCCCCAGCGTCCCATGCTACTGGTGTGTATCGTGTGTAACCGCGTCATTCGCGATGACAAGGGCGCAGTAAAACCGAAAGATGTGACGTACTTGTAAACAAAATAGGAATTGACCAATTGCGGCCCTAATCAACAAGATCCAACGCCGCGTTATGACATTTTGGAACGCGCTGCATGCAAAAGCAAAGACCCGCTCAACCTTTGTTATGATTGCGAGCGCTCGGATCATGACGCTGTGATCGACAAATTTTTGTTTTGATTATAGTAATATACTACTACTAGACTATAATCAAAACAAAGAATTCTCGATCAAAACATTTATTCCAGTCACGCTAGCGTTCATCCGAATTCTGAACGCAGCGTGATGAGCCCTTGACAACCACGCCACAACGCGATCGGGCGTACTTACATAATTGTCCAATCACGCGGCGTGGGGTCTTGTTGATTAGGGCCGCGATTGGTCAATTACCAATTGTTTACAAGAATGTCACACCTTCCGGTTTTACTGCGCCCTTGGCGTCGCGATTGACGCGGTCACGCACAATACGCCCCAGTCGCATGGGACACTGAGGAATCGTATACGATTTGATCGAGAATTCTTTGTTTTGATTATAGTACTAGCTACGAAATGAAGCATACATGTAGACAGTCCACATCGCCGTTTTACTGTAGCAGGAATAGGGTGATCGAAATTCAAGCCAGTATTTCTTGGAAAAAGTTGCAGGTTGAGATATTTAACCAAATATACATTACTTGTAGACTCAGGCTAGGAAATAAGGACCACAGGACCAGGGGCCTCTTTTAGAAGAAAAAAACGGCCCCTGGTTCACTGGGTTTTGTCATGAACCAGGGGCCGTTTTGGTGGAACCAGGGGCCGTTTTTATAAAATACCATTTCAACTCATTTACACACTTCAAAAACATATCTAAAGTAGTGTATCACATATTTCAAGTGTAAGTAAGAATGAAAGGGATTCAAAGGAATTCATTTCAGTCAGTTATATTTCATAAGAGTAAATACTGAAACCAGTGTTCGAAATAAGTGGATTTCCGGGTGTCCTGACACCCCAAAAAATGCGCCGGACAACCTCATTTAAGCTTATTGTTGTCCGTCAGACATCCATGTTTTTTTAGTGAAGTAAAATGAATCTCATGTCTTGCTTTCTTGTTATTTTAATGATTCCTGATTTCGATGATTAAAAATGGATTCATACAAAAAAAGGTTGCCATCAAAATGTATCATTTGAATCGCAAATCGCGGGCGCAATCGTTTCATATCTGTATACCTTTCACATCGCGATCGCACATGACATCACTCACAGAACCATTTTTCAGCAGCTCAGGGAGTTTAATGGATAAATACCGCAATGTACCTTGGGATACAATACATAACCGTGTGTTACTGCATGATTCAGAGGTCATCGCCTCTAGGTATTACAGTATAGTATGACCTTTTGAACCATGACTCTAATTACGAGCTTCATTTATTAAATGCCAGCGTGGGAATTTGCGCCAATTTCTAGGTTCATTTAATAGCCTTGTGGGAGAACTTCGCTTGCCTATTACAAATACGTATTTGGAACTTCTTTTTTTTTAAACGGATACAGATTTATCGCAGATAAACGAAAAAAAGAAGAAATTGGTCTCAGTTCTCTCAAACCAGGTCTGACAACGGGCGCCAAAATGGAGAAATTATAGGCGCCCATACTCTTCATTTTTTGCCAATACGGGCGCCTTTTGCCGTCCGACGGGCGCTGAACGGCGCCTGTCGCCCGCTTATTTCCTTGCTTGCTTGAAGTTGAACATCATTAAACATGATATCTGAAGCAAAAGTTTGACTTATTTTATTCATAAAAGTTGAAATATATTGATGATAATATTCGATCATCCGCGATGCCGACTCATGCTTTCATTCCATATAGCTCTCCCACAGAGAGCTAGGATTTAGAGCTACTACTACTAGTATACTATAGTCAGATTTATAATTGAATGAACACATTGAAGCAGCGATTTGCGTACATCTCAAGACACAGAAGAGAACCAATTATACTATTTTTAGTCACCTGAAAAATCCTCCGTTTTTATGTCCCACAATGAGCAGTTTGTGAAAATATTTGTGTCACATGAACATCGAGAGATAGTTCCATTTTGTATTAATAGGCGTGGGTATCGCCAGTCAGGATTTCTTTGATGATAAAATAGGCAATCTCAAAACCTTTCATTTCACCAATTTTCTCCTTCAAAAACCACTAATAATTTTTAGCTGTATTTAGGTATCGATGCTCACGAGTAAAAACATTGCTAGTATGCCAAATTCAGCAATAACTATGTTTTACTTGGTTTTCCTTCGGGCGAGTTTCCCTGTCGTAACTTCTTAAATTTTGGTCATGGATTTTTTATGGTTGGTACTTGGTACTTGGTAGGTTGGTCCTCCAAAACACTCATCTGAGTTTTAACTGGAGGTGCGGATAGGGTGGGCTAATTTGTAGATGGGGATGTCAGGGCAGTTTTGAATTGGGCAGGGTCAGTGTGGATGAGAGTCTCTGGCTGAAGCTAGTTCCAGTCACGCACTGTTCTCATGAAGTTGGAGTTTGCGAATGTGTCTGTCCTAGAGTGGGTTTGTTGGAATTGGTTGTTATGTCCTTTTCTTGCTCTGGTTGGTTTAGGTTGGATGTAGTGTTCGTATTTTATGTCCAGGTGACCGTTTATCATCTTATGGAGACAAGTGAGACATTGTTGTTTGCGCCTGTCTTGTAATGATGGCCAACCCAGCTTGGTGAGGATGTTAATGCTAGTGTCCTAACCATAGGTGTTTGTCACAAACCTTGCAGCGCGTTTTTTGAACTCGTTCATTCAAATTTATGTTTATACATTGTGTGGGGATCCCAGGCCGCCGTTGCATAGTCTAGGTGTGGTCTGACTAATGTTTGATATAATTTCTCCTTCACATTTGGCTTTGCGTGGTAGAAGTTCCTTCGCACAAAGTTTAGTACTCTAGTTGCTTTACCCGTTGCGAACTCTGTTTGTCTGTTCCACAGGAGGTCTTTCTGAATGAAGATCCCAAGATATTTTGTCTTGTCTGTTTGTCCGAGGACTGTGCCCAACATCTCGTAGTTTGTTTGTCCTGGATGTCTGTCTCTAGTTACACATCGTGCTACATTTGGCTGGATTAAGTCTCATGTCCCACTCTTGGGCCAAGCTAAACCATCTGATCGAGGTCTTTTTAGATCAGCTTACTGCGCATGGTTGAAAGCTCACAAAATGCCGCTAACCAATCAGAGCCGTGAGGTCGACCTTACGTATTGCGCACCACGGATGTCCATTGCACAGTGTTTTGGGGTGAGGTTGACCTGTACTTTACGCAGGGTCAACCTTATGTGAAGTGCGTCCATTCTAGACACATTTAAAAACGCTGCATATTACGTATCTGGTACACATTAGTATTTCTAAAAAGTGGCGGTCGAAATATGGATGAATCTTGTATCCCTACACCGCCGTATCACCAGAAGTGGCGCAGTACAACGTGTACATAAAAACATAACATAACAATGAGCATTTATATAGGTTAAGGCAATGTTGCGTTAAAGGAATAAATGGATATGTTTCACAGTTTATTCCATATGCTTGTACACATTTTGGGTTTGGTCCACATTTTGGATGAGAAAGAGGCCCACTTTGGGGTCAGAAACTATGCATTTTCGGTGTTGAAACTTTTTTGACCCCCCCCCTTTACAAATTGCAATTTTTTTTGACCCCCCCCCCCCCCCCCCCCCCTTAACAATTTTTTAAAAAACTTCATTGACCCCCACCCTGACCCCTCCCTCCCCCCCCCCCCCCCTCACCTTACTATTTCATGTAGACAAAGACAAGTTGGCTTCTTTTTACGATGCTGGCGGTCCGGTTCTTCCCACAATTTACAGCATTTCAGATTCACCCAACATGAATGCCTCTTTTTGCTTGAAAAATAAAGGTTGCATGAAAATTCGAGCGTAATGCGCAGAAATTTGTGTTTATCTCGTTAATGACCACCTTTTTCAAAGGTACTTTGTTGAAATTTTCAAAAGTTTAATTTGCAAATATTCGCGTGTAACACGCACAAATTGCTGTACAAAATGCATTCGAAAACGTGCGTAGCACACAAAAAAATTGTGTTTATCTCGTTTAATTATGACCACCTTTTTCAACAGTACTTTGTTGAAATTGTGGAAAGTTTCATTTTGTATATAAGTTTCATTTTGTCGCACAATTTGCAGTGGTCTGTCCGGACGTTGCTTACCCTATAATGATCTAAGTTCCGTTTTACATCCCAAATGAAAATGTCCTCTTCACTCTTTATTTTTTTGCTACACAAATTGTCTTTCTACACCTCTTGCCTTTTTAAAACTGAACAATTCTAAACTAAAGCGCGTGCAGGCATTATACTATCCATTTGGCCAAAACCCCCCTACCCCCTTTATGTACCAAAAACTTTTTGGTCTCTCCCCCCCCCCCCCCACCCCCTTTGGGCAACTTCAAACTTGTTTGCCCCCCCACCCCTCCCACCGGCCACCACCCTCATTTTGCCAAGCCCCCCCACCAAAGTATTTCTGAACACTCTCTTAGTGCTTTTAAAGTACAAACATGCCTAGTATTGGTTCAGTAATCCTTGAAATGACCATGAAAGGTTTCTGAAAATTCTCTTCTGTAGGGTAAAACCAATAGCCGTGTAGAAAGGGTTAAAGACCCAATGGCCAATCTCATGCAGCCCAATTCCGGGCCCAGCGGCGGGCGGCCCGCCCGTCCTAGCTAGAACCCTGGTCAGACAGTATCCCCCTGCAGTACGTGTGATTTATAATGTGAACCATATTTGCATAGAGGGCGTTTTTCAATAAATAGCGATGATATTGTTTTTATCAAGTTTTGCTGTGTATTTGTTAGTAGAAACAACAATAATGGCAATTTTTAATGTTCATCTTGAATTCTGAAGTAAAGTTTTAAAAATTTAAAAATGTCAACACCACTAAATGTCAAAATATTCATTGGCAAATCATTGCAATAAAAATGTGCACCATGGGTAAATTTAAACATAAACTAAGCAAATGTTTTCAAAACTGTTTCGGCAGGTTGTAACATCCCCTTGACATTCAACCATCTGGGGGTGGCCACACAACCAAAAACAAAAAGGCTCCGATAATGATGGAAAATGTTGGCAACAACATGCTCTTTCAAGGAAAATTGGTGTTTTGTCAGTTAAGGCTGTGACTTATACCCGAGAACCCGGGTACCCGTAGCGATGATATTGTCTTTCTCTATGACCCCATTAAGTGTCATTTTGGGGACAAATTTGTACTTACAAAAAAAACAACTTTAATTTTAATTTTTTAATTTTTTAGTGTATACTTTAGGGTACCCTGGTACTCGCCCGAAAAACGGGTCGGGTTTCGAAACTACCTGTGCATTCACAACCTTATTGTCAGTAAATGTAACGTTAGAAATTTGATGAAATAATCCAATTATGATGTCACGTTCTACTTTTCCTTGATAATAAAATACTATCAGATTTGTTTACTTCGTGATAATTTTGGCACATTAAATTGCCTAAATTTTGAAACTGTACCATTCCCCTGGATGACACAATGTTGAATTGAAATCAAGTAGACTATTTTGTGGTCATAGTAAGATTCATTATTACTGAGTCAAAGTAATACTTTCTTTCTTTTTAAAGATATTTTTTTATGGTGAAAATTGTATATTTTAAATGATGCTTTTATCTTAAGTTGTCAAATAAATAAACAAACCGTCCTAGACTTCATTTATACCCACATCCTCCCTTTTAACACCTAGGAGGTGTGAATTCAAGGTCCCAGTACAATCTAGAGAAAAACAGGACATCAAACATGGTCTGAGGGGTTGTACTGCGGGCTGCAAGCCTGTCACCCTTGTATTCAACACGTGTGCTTTCACTGAGGTTTTAAACCTTGCGCATTTTCTTTTTGGTATGGTGCTATTAATTTTTTAAAATATGTATTTAAAATATTGTATAGTCTTTTTCTCCTCTAAAAGTGTTGGGGGTAAGCTTTAGAATAGAACTCTAAAGAGCAACAACAACAACAAAAGGGAAGAAAAGGTAATCGACTGACCGACCCACATTTTTCCCTCCTTGTTTGGCCTTAATGACTAAGGGGTCGTCCAAAATTATCGCCATTTTCACTTACGTACAGAGCGTACGTAACTTTTTACCCCCCTCCCCCCTCGAGTTACGTACGCAATAAATGGCAAAATTTTATTTTATTTTGTACTTTAAAAAAAAAATCCCGCCTCTCAAGATCGCCATTTAAGTTACGTACGGTTGGGGTATATTTCGACCCCCTCCCCCCCTCTTACGTACGCTTTGTACGTAACTGAAAATGGCGAAAATTATGGACGACCCCTAAAGAGTCAAAATGAAATGTTTAGCATTAATTGGCATGTATGTTACATTAGCAGTTTATTTAGAAACAAATATTGAATGAATATTAATTTTTGGGCCATTTTCATTTGCCAATCGCGACACAATGATTTCTATTTAGAAGACACACTTCTCACATCATTCCAAGTCACCACTTCAGGGCTATGAAATCTGCGGGAACAGCGTTCCCAGAAAGAATTCATGGCTCGCAGTTTTTTCGCAAAAATAAATAAATCTTCAAAGAGATAATTGAATTAAAAATAAAAATAAAAGGATGAAATGTAATAAATCTATTAGACCTATGAGGGTCACTCACCGCTATTCATTCCATTTATGCTATTTCTAAGCTTCTCAGATTGTCAAAAAATCTCCTAATTATTGCCTGTTGACAACTGGTACAATGTAGTTGAAATTGAGTGTATAATATTCTGAAATAAAGCCAATTAAATGTATTTTGAAGACATTTTTACTATGTTAGCAAATCTTACCTCCCCCTCCCCCACAAAAATATTGATAGTTGCACCGCATAAGTTCCCGGGGAGGGGTCAACCTGTTGATCTCCAATGAAGATGTGGTCTATGGACACCCCTCCCCCCCCCCATGACACTGAGCATTTAGTAGCAAATCAGAACCCCCAAAGGCACATGGCAAGCTGTTAAAGGACATCATTCTCAGTGGAAAGAGTTTTAATTATGTGAAGGCGGTTATTAATTCACATGTTATCCACCATATTTCAATTTCATTATCATTTGAGAAATTAAATAAGAAGCAATTTGGAACCAATTTTCAGACGTAGCAGAAGACTTTTCGCAAGGGCACTTGGGAGATACTTCAGGGATATCATTAAATTTGTGACGTACACTGTATGCGCTGCTCAACCATTATCTGTGCTGCGAATATGTCACGATTCTAGCGATATCCCTGAAGTATCTCCCAAGTGCCCTTGCGAAAAGTCTTCTGCTACGTGTGATAATTAGTTAATGAATTGCTTCTTATTTCATATCTCAAATGATAATGAAACTGAAATATGGTGAATTACATGTGAATTGATAACCCCCTTCACATAATTAAAACTCTTTCCACCGGGAATAATGTCCTTTAAAGGAACAGTCTCACAGAAAATGTATCACTTATGAAAAAAGATCCCAGAAAGAAAATATATTGTCTGTGCCCTTTAAATCTCATTGCCTGCAGCGTGGCGGAACAGTCAAGCCTAACTTTTCTAATGTCTTGCAAATGAGGGAATCCAGTACATGCCCATATCTGTTTGACGGCTATGCCTAAGAACTTCCTGAAATTTTGACCATATTTCCTCTTCTTATTGAAACAATGTAGCGTGTGTGTGCCTATAATTTGTTATTAAATAGGGTCAAGAGGTCATGATGTATTATCTAAACCTAGATTAAACTGGATTGGATCTTTACTTCTTACTTAGTGTAGCAACCTTTTTATGATTATCGGTTACAATGTTCAAAATTCTATAGTTATGAATTCATAGTCCACATTCATAGTTGATTGTTATTGAAAGAAATTGTTGTGATTGGACAAATCAATGCAGATATCATTGTGTTCTGAGCTATTCAAAGTGCTGTATTTTCCAGTGATTGAAATTTGGATGGACTTGGGTACCAAATGACAATGATGTATTATTTTCTTTCTAAAAAGTGGTAAATAGGGGAAATCACCTACACATGTAAATGTAACCAAATTTGAAACAGATTCCAAAACAAATTTAGAAATTTAACTTTAAGTATTATCTGCAAGCCTGCGTTAGGTATTATATTGGATGGTTTTCGCCTACTGGAAATGCTATAGAAACGCAATAGAAGTGTGTGGGTTTTAGTTTTACGTAAATAAAAGTCGGCTAGAGTTTTATTAACCCTAACCCCCCCCCTGAGTGCTAAAAATGCTAATCCAAAGTCCCTCTCCAAACGCATGCACCGTCGGTTTTCGATGACGTAGTCAACCGAGCCTATATAATGAGTGCAGTATACTGCACGAATGTGTAGCTGAGGGCCGTGGTTGGAAGGTGGGGCTTGAGAACGGAGGGTCCCCGGATCGAATCCCGGCAGGTTCATGGAGATTTAGTTGGTGTTTTTTCCTCGAAAATTGTGATCCCGGTCAAAAATCCTAAACCGGGGTTAGGGTTAACAAAGTAATTTATTTTCAAAACTACTCAAAATGTAGCTCTTTCTCTTCTGGATACATAGGACAGCATTGCAAACCCTGGCACCAGTTTTATTCACCAAATAACTGATTGTGCCTATTATTAGCAAAAAGAGTTGGCCCTCTGAAACCAAATCAAATGTAGGTCATAGGGCATCGTTATAATGTTGATACGATTGCTAGATTGGATTTCCTGGGGAATTTATCTTTAGCTGAAAGCTATTTCCTCAAGCCTATCCTATATTAACCATGTAACTGATGAGGGATGGCACACACACACACCTGCATAGTGTACAACAAGTATGTGCAACCTTTTCTACCACCCGGGCCTCATTACCCGGGCCTCATTGTGATTTTGAGATAGATTCACGGGCCGCAGTGATTGTTAGACATTCCAAAACATGTCCGAAGGAGGAGTTATAGGGGTAATACCCGCTTCTCTTCGTGTAATTTCCTCTTTTTACTCGCTGTTGCTGCTGCAAGCACCATTTTTAACCAGGGATTGGAACACGCAATCACGCCTCGAGTTATATTTACTAAATGCAGCGCGCCACCCTACTAATTATAAGGGAGCACACCACTAAATCAATCCGCCATTTTTGTAACCTAGGGCGTTCCGGTTAAAATGGGCCGCATCAATGGGAATTTTGGGATTGCTTCGCGGGCCGCAGATTAGAAGAGGCTGGCAAGCCGCATGCGGCCTGCGGGCCGCAGGTTGCACACGCTTGGTATGGTGTACAATATTGATAATGAGGTACAGCCATCAACATTTTTTGTCTGGCTACTTTTTGTGTACAACTAAAATCTTATGTTCTCTTATAATTAAACAAGTACATTGAGGAGATACATAGTACTTCTTTTATCAGTTTAAAAGGGGCATTCTGATGCTTAAAAGGGTCCCATTTCATCAACTTTACTTTGCCTTCTCCGTATAACAATCAAAATAAGCAAGGTGGATGACAAGATGTTGTGTGCACAAACTATTCTGTATGAAATTGCATAAATAAAGAGTTAAATTCTGTAAAACACTTACATTTTGCAGATACTTTATTTGTGAATTTGAAATTACTGCTATTTTTTGCGGGCATTGTAGTTTCACGAATCTGAAAATGTTACTGTTACTTTCAATGCAAAATTGTCACTGTCGCGGGTACTTAATTTCACGAATCCACGACCATTGCGAAATTAAGTGGTTTTACAGTAAGTGGTTCTAATGATAAGTATAAATACCCGGGGGGGGGGGGCACTGACATTTGAAAAGGGTATAGGTATGTGCCGCGCTGAAGACCCCCTTTTTCACCCTCTGCTGCTAGTTCTTATGACCCCCCTTTTGAGCCTGCATCAGTTCTTAAGACCCCATTTTTATTGAAAATTCAAAAATCGCGAAATTTTGCGTTCCAAAGCACCAATTTTGTGTTCCAAAGCCCCAATTTTTCGAAAATTTTGCGTTCTTAAACCAAAATAAATCGAAAATTGAACTATAGGCCAGTTCTTAAGACCTATTTTTTGGAAAAAAATCAGTTCCTAAGACCCTATTTTTCGTCATAAAATCCACTCAGTTCAGTTCTTTAGCCCCCCTTTTTGAGACCCTGGGCGGCACACCCCTACCCAAAAAAAAGTTGAGTGCCCCCCCCCCGGGTATAAATGTTGCTTCAAATTTGCCCAAAGAACAATACTCAAACTTCTTGTGCATGGTTAACCATATTTTGGGATTATTTGCTACTTTTTCCTCATAAAACAAACACCTCTTAAGAAAAAGAAAACATAACACTTTCCACTCGGCAGTTGTCTACAGACGACATTCCAAAATTTCACAATCTTTTTTAAAAATGTCAAAATTATTGAATTTCAACACCATATTATCTGGAATCACCATGAGAAATGGTTCAGTAATCCTTTTAGATAGACTTTGAAAATTGTGAAAGGTTTCTGAAAAATTTGTTTTGTATGGTAAAACTAATAGCCACATGGAAAGTATTAAGGCCTACATGTACATCAATTAATAGAAAATGTATAATCTTATTCTACTAAATATATTAGCATAATAATTGAATGCAGTAGCCTGTCAGGATATGATTGTTTTAGTAATGAACTATTCCTGGCCTTAACCAAAAAGGCCACAATCTGTCAAATGTTTTAATCATAAAGCACATTAGGGATAGCCTATTTCCTCAATTACTGACAGTGTCTAGAGTTGGCTTTCTGTCATATCTATGAATATTTGATGAGTTCATTTCCAATGCTATTAGTACCGTGTTAGGGGGGGGGGTCGGGTATGTGGAGTGTATATAACTACACAGAGTGGATAAGACTATACAGGGTGTCCCTAAAAAGGGATGCACATGTACCACGTCATTGCTTGCATTTAATATTCAGTATTAGGCTAATGAAATATGATACCAAGTTTCCCGTTTCATATTTTTTCATGACTGAGTAGGGGACTATTTCATTATTCATTACTCCCAAATTGTCATTATCGGCTTAAAGTTAAGTGTGGAATGCTATATTTTGAGGCCCTAAACAAGTTAATAATGACCAGGCTTCATTTATGTCGGGACCCAGTCATAAATGACAGGTATAAATCAATTTGAAAGTATACGTAGTGGTCTTTGGTCGCTTCATAGCAGGGTTCACATACATACAAAACAAAATAATTACACAAGAATTTACCCCAAAAAACCATTTTATCACAAATTGAATTTATTTAAAGGTAGATGACCCGATCACATTTTCGTAACACAGAATTATTTCAAACATACGGAGATTTTCATATCATATGAAAGCTCGTATTTTTCTCATCATCATACTGAAATTTGACGGCCTAAATCGGTATAATTACGGAGATTGATCCATCGGTAAATACGCTGTTTGGTACCTGCACATTTTGTCTCACAGAACACACAAAGTGAAGCGTCCAAGGAGCAGGGAACCAGCGTACATTAGTAATTGATTTGAGAACCTGATGTTTCGATGCCTTGTACCGGCCGTGCCATCGTAAAAAGTGCTGAAAATGCATCTTTCTTGTGAAAGATCACATTAAAGCAATCTTTTTTTTCTTTAAAGGTTGAAAAATATGAAATAATGAAATATTCAGAAATGATGAAATATTTGATCGGCATTTTTTTCTGACAGGAGTCAGGAAACGGGAAACTGGAACTTTCATTATATAGCCTAACATACATTTTTATATCAACTAAAAGATAATTTAGCTGACTTTGAAATGGTGTTTATTTGATTGTATTTACTTTTCTCAATCAATGTACCAGTACCTAACAGTGTAGTTATTTGTAAGGAAGGTTATAAGCATAGTACGATCGCATTTCAACAACTCAATTATCCAATTTCAGTAATATGTATCACACCCCAGTAAATACCACACCCAAAAGTGATCAATTTTGCATTCATTAATTTTCGTGCTTTGCCCAATAATTTTTCCCCATTCTGAATTTCAAATGTATCTGGCTTACAATACAATGAGTATGTCTTTTTGACTGTTACGTTTTAAAGTTATATATTATCCGGTACATTAACGTAGATTCATTGCCCATTGTTATTTTGTGCCCAACAAAATTATAGTATGACAAAATAATGTAGCGTGGAAATAACAGCAAATTGTAGAGGTAGCCTCTAATAGGTACTTTCACCTATGGAGATGACCAATCATAGATTACTTCCACTATTTTATTAAAGGTGCATAATCTCATTTAGCAAAATGCCAACCATTAATAACCAATAGGTATAGTGTCCCGGGGTGCTCAGTGGTCATAAGAGGGGTATCAGTCCAAAAAATCATGTAATTAGGGTCGAAATTGTGTCCAACCTGTTTCAAGATGGAGATTGGCGACATACAGCGAACATGGAAGTAAAAATGTTGGGGCAAAAATTACATTTTAGCGAGCATAAGAGTAACAAAAATGCACAGAATTGAAAAAGAAGAAGTTTTTTTTTTAAACGCAATATCGCATTTGACTTTTCAGGCTTGCTACTCTGGAAACAAAAACAAAAAATTTTGCCTAATACATCAATATTTGTTTCAAAGTGATGGATGACTATCCCTTAATTTATAGTATGAAATAATGGTATAATTTGAACATGGATTTACTTTCAAATGGCTGTGGTGGCTGAAACGATCAATGATTACCAGAAATATAATTAAGCTAATTACTTTGGCGCTTGAGTGGAATGGTATTACTTTTTGAATGACATTGTAGTATCAGCCTACATGTATTTATAGCGTTATCAAATTTCAATTTTGCTTTCTTTTTCGAATAACATGCAATAATGTTACATGTGCAAACAATCATAGAAACCATAACCTCGAAAGCAAACAGGGGAATGCAAACATGCAGCACAATACGTTGAAATAAAAGTTAATGAATTAAAAACCTTCATTCTGTAATTATGACTGCTTGCCAATATTCACTACCATTTAACTAACAATTTTGGTGATATTCTTTTATTTTATGTCTATGTTTTCAAACACGTGCTCACTACATTTCACGTTTTTGTGAATGTTGAGTTTGGTTTACATTTTTAGCATTTTATGTTATAAAGTGCTGATTGGGCAAAATCTGTTCCATAATTTGTTTTGAAAATTTACAAAATGTGTCAACAAAATGATTGAAAAAAAGACCACCTGACCAACCAACTGGTACCCAAGGTCCACAATTGTTGCATTACTGCAGATAGGGCTTTTGGGGTCGTTTGATTCCCTTTTTGCCCCCAATGTTGGTCATTAGATTAGGCCACCCCAAAAAATTGTTGTTGTATTGGTGTAACCCACCTGACCCTAATTTACCCCCCCCCCCCCTCCTCCCACCCTGATTTTGTTTGCAGCACAAGAAAAAAATCCAAAAAGATTAAGGAATGTAAATAATGTCAATTTTACTGATGTTTCTAGTGTGATAATATCTAAGCAAGATCTGGGCTGACAGAGGAATAACCAGAGCAACAAAAACCAGGCTAGTCCAAGCCCTTGTATTTCCAATTGCCATGTATGCATGTGAGACGTGGACCCTAACCAAAGCTGACAAAAACAGAATAGCTGCTTTCGAGATGTGGTGTTGGAGGCGTATGCTTCGTATCGTATGGACAATGAGAAGGACCAATGCCAGTATTATTGAAGAAATAGGGGTGTCTAAACGACTTCTTCATGCTATCAACTCCCAAATGCTGAGCTACTTCGGCCATATCTCACGTCGCAAGGGTAACAACCTAGAGAAGATGATCATGCAAGGCATGATTGAAGGGAAGCGTAAGAGAGGCAGACCTCGTTCCCGGTGGATTGACCAAATAAAATTGATTACTGGACACCCTCTCCGTGATTGTTACTCCTTTGCTGAAAATTGTTATTTGTGGCGTAGTATCTGTAAGGTCACGAGCTGTCAGTCATGACAGGACCGAACCAACCAACCAATATGTAAAAAACTATTTATTCAAGCAAACTTATTAATCTCTAGCAGAAGATTTTGACAATTTGGGTAAAATTTAAATCTTAAAATAACAAAATTGTGACCCTGATTTTTGAGATTATAGGGTTGGTCGCTGAGGACAACACAACAATTTTCTTTTGGCCTAATTGAGTGTCAGAGTTAATGGGTTTTTTGTTTTTGTAAATGATTTCCCTGGAAAAGCATAAAATGCATGCAGAATTATCTCCAGGAAGTATTCAAATTTCTTGTCTGATGGAAAAAGCTTTCAGATCAGATTACAATTACATACTAAATTAGTTTTCTGTTTGTCATCGGTTGACAAAAAAAAATAAAAAAAAGTCATTCTTATCTTTCAAGCCTGGACAAAATGTGGAATTCAGGGAGCTCTTTTCTTGGAAATGTTAGTATTTGGAAGGAAATTTTGCTTTTCCAAATAAAGAAATCTATTAGAAATGGGATGAAATCTAACGTACTTAACTGGAAGATTTACATGTAACTTGCTTCCTGAAAATAATTTTCATCCCTGCTTATCTTTATGATGTGAACATTTCTTGGCAAGCAGACTATAACCTTTAAAGAAGTTGTTCAAGACCCGTCATTTTCCTACATTTTCCTTAATGAGGACATTTTCTGTTTTCTGTTTTTTTAACCAACTTTTTGACAGGCCTGGAAATAGCACCTGCCCTCCTGCCCATAGCGGGTAACTTTCGCGTCGGGCGGGTGAGGATACAAAATGACCCGCCCGACTAGCGGGTACACATTTTTTGAACTCACATTGAAGGTGTGTTACACTGGCTGGTAGAATTTCTGTTGGGCAGGTATTTGTTGTGAGTTACCTGCCCAACTGCCTGGTTGAATGAAATCTGCAGTTCCAGCCCCAAATTTGACCCTAACCTTCCTCAACACTGCAAATCACTGCACTGCTCCATGGTGGTAGCATGTGCTTGACCGGTCTATCTTGTGGTGCCATCAGATGGGCATTTAAATCGTAAGATATTCAAATTCCAACTGACTCTGTTCCGGACTTCCATGCCAGCGCCGGTAGCTATGGTTCCTGATCCCCCCCCCCCCCCCCCTCGCAGCTATTTGTTGGGTAAAAAAATCATACTTTGTCCGCCTCCCCCGGTTTCCACAAAAAAAATATAGCCTGGCTGGTTAGGGTTAATTGCCATTTTCTCACAAATGAGCTCTGGTAAGTGGTCACATGTTATCGACATGGCAAAAAGAATAAAGACATCAAAAAAAGTAACTCGGCTGTTGTAAAAGCACCTATAATTTTAAAATTGTTACTCATATATCCTAAAAATGAAAATACCAGGAGACAGAAAATGTAATTACGGTGATTTTGACACCTTGTTTGTTAAAATCGATAAAGTATTGTTGTCGCGGTATGTGCTTACAGATGAAAAGTGCCCATTTCCATTATTGCAGTAACTCCTATTGATGATATCTCTGATTCAGCGTGAAGATAATAGCGGGAATTTTGATAGTTTGCCCATGGAGATGACCTGTCCTGTCTGTCTTCTCGGACCTTCTGAGCATTTGGAGTTTTAAATTCATCCTTTTTAATTGTAAAGAAGTACGCCTGTCATCCCCATTAAATTTGTCCCGGATTATGCTAATCAAGTTTACAGCACAACAAGAACAGCTAATCAAAATTCCCGCTATTATCTTCACGCTGAATCAGAGATATCAATATAGGAGTTACTGCAATAATGGAAATGGGCACTTTTCATCTGTCACCGTAATTAAATTGTCTGTCTCCTGGTATTTTCATTTTTAGAATATGAGTAACAATTTTAAAATTATAGGTGCTTTTACAACAGCCGAGTTACTTTTTTTGATGTCTTTAGATACAAAGATATACAGCATAGTATGGTACACTTAACCCTTTGAACCCTGAGTTATTGGTGGGGGTCAGCACCTCTACCCTGAGTTATTTTGAGTAATTTTGACGAATAATGGATTTGTTACCCCGGGTCTTACACCCTCTGATTCACCTTGGATTCACCGTCTTCAATAATGACATACTGCCTGCCCTCTATCATCGTAAATACATTATTCGTAATAAAACATCGTTCTTATCCGATCTTTATTCTTTTTTTATCGCCAAATTGGCTATTCATGACCGTAATACAATGCATGCCTTGTCTACCTGAGAAACATCTGCGCATGCGTATTCATCTCATTTCGTGCTATTTTTGACAGTATTCTTCAGCCAAATGACATCAAAACACAACGTAAATCTGGCGAAACAAGGTATTTCACATCGGGTATAAACATCACATGATTTGAGAGTCACATGATCAATGTCACCTGTTCCTTGGCCGCTATAGCGGCCTTTCGGGTTATAGCGATTACTCCATACGGCCGCTAAAGCGGCCTTTCGGGTTCAAAGGGTTAACCTAAACAGAACACACCCTTCACTCATGTAATGGTTCATATAGACTGGTAGACTCCCCAGCGATGTGTGGAATACATTATTGTCATTGGGCATTAATGCAAAGAAACCCACACATAGGGGTAGTAAGGGGACTAGGTCTGGTCCGAAAAGAAGACATATTGGGCAATTACAGTCTAATAACACTGAGCTATCCAAACATCTATCATCTAATACAGACTCGGGTATCACCTTTGCTTTGTGGAATGCTCGTTCAATAAGGAATAAAGCTACGATGTGTACAGACTATGTTCTTGAGAAAGACATAGACTGCCTTGTTATTACAGAAACATGGCTAACTGATTCAGATCCTGTAGTTATAGGAGAACTCACATTGCCAGGTTATAGTTTCTTAAGTGTGCCTCGTGACAGCATTACCTTTGGTGGTGGCATAGGTATCTTGTTCAAAGAAGATATGAAACTTCGTATCATAGACACTGGGCTCAATTTCCGCACTTTTGAGCATGCATGTTTCACTAATGTTAGCAAGGATATTTACTACTATGTTATCTATAGACCAACACCATCTTCAAAAAATGGCTTCAAAACCTCTGACTTTCTCCACGAGTTTGACAATTTCATGGATTTCATCAACACACTCGGTACTAAGACTGTTTTAGTTGGGGACTTTAATGTGCATGTTGATACCCCCACCCATACTGATGCATCTCATTTCTTGTCAACATTGAACGGTGCAGGATTCCATCAACACATTTCAGGCCCCACACACGTACATGGTCATACACTTGATTTAATCATATCTCGCTTGGAGGACAATCTTATTACAAACTGCCAGATTGCCTCACCTCTTTCAGATCATCATATGGTTTTATGTAAAGTATACCAGAAGAAACCTAAACCTCGTAAAGTTAACATTTCATCACGCAAGCTTCATTCCGTCGATACAAAATCATTTCAAGATGATTTGACTGTTGCCTTTGAACCTTTATCAAAATGTGACAATGTAAATGATGTTGTTAAATTGTATGATAAGGTTGTTCAGTGTACATTAGATAAACATGCTCCTGTCAAAGTTTCTGTACGTAGGGTTCGACCACGACAACCGTGGTATAACAATCAGATCCACGCTGTTCGCCGAATTTGTCGTAAGCATGAAAGAAAGTGGCGAAAAAGTAAACTTGAAACAGATCGTCAGTTGTATGTAGAACAAAGGAATGTTGTTAATGATATGATAGAGGGAGCAAAACAAGAGTATTTCAGAAATGAATTTCAAACCTCTGATACTAAAGATGTTTTCAAAAAGGTAAAGTTCTTGCTTAACAAATCTACTAAGGTATTACCTCCTCATGAATCACCAAAGCAGCTGGGTGATCAATTTGCTTGCTTTTTCAATGACAAGGTGAAAAAGATCTATCAGAGTCTTAAAGGTAGGCAAGTGAGGGAGGAGGTTGAAAGTTCTACTACAAACTCGCCTCCATGTATCCTCACTCATTTTGATCGTGTTTGTGAGGAAGATATCCTTAAGTATGTCACCAAGTCACCTGCCAAGTCTTGCCTTCTGGACCCGATACCAACGTGGTTCTTGAAACAAAATGTTAAAGTGTTTATACCTGTAATAACTGATATTGTTAACAGATCATTAGGTACTGGTATTTTCCCTGACATATTGAAACATGCTATCATATCACCCATTATCAAGAAACAATCTCTCAAAGCTGATGAATTAAAGAACTACAGACCTGTTTCTAACATTCCTTATGTTTCCAAGATCATTGAAAAATTTGCCATTAACAACATCAACAGGTTTATTGAAAATAATGGTCTTGGTGAGGCTTTTCAGTCGGCATACAAACCCATCCACAGCACTGAAACTGCTTTGTACAAAGTGAAGGATGATATTATGAAGTGTGTGTGTGAGCATCAGGGCGTGTTCTTGGTGCTGCTGGATCTCAGCAGTGCCTTTGACACTGTAAATCATAAAGTGTTACTCAGGAGGTTGGCTAATGAAATTGGTGTTCAGAGTACTGTGTTGAACTGGGTTGAATCATATTTGTCTGGCAGAACCACAAGGGTGTGTATAGATGGAGTGCTCTCTGAGCCTCATGAAATTGAGTTTGGTATTCCACAGGGGTCCATTGTGGGACCTTCAATGTTCACAATTTATACCCTGCCCATAGGAAACATCATTAGACAGTTTGGTTTGTCATTTCATATGTATGCCGATGACATACAGCTTTACATTGGTTTTAACCCAAAAGATCCCGTTTCCACAGCTTCCTCTCTTAATCAACTCTCTGAATGCATCAAATCTATTAGGGACTGGATGAACACCAATATGCTCAAACTAAATGAAGACAAGACAGAATTCATGGTCATAACATCCCCTCATCTCAAACGTCACATGTCACCCGTTTCATTGCTTGTTGAGGATAAGGTCATTGCTCCTAGTGACAGTGTTCGTAACCTAGGTGTCATCTTTGATCAACAAATGTCCATGTCGTTGCATGTTAAATCCCTCTGCAGCAATCTTAACTTTCAATTGCGCAATATATCTCGCATACGTAGATTCCTGGACTATGACACCTGTCATCTTATTATCCGTGCGATTATCCTCTCCAGACTTGACTATTGCAATGGTCTCCTTCTTGGTGCTAACAAAACAGACATCAAGAAGTTACAGCGAATACAAAACTGGGCTGCGAAACTGATTTGCCAAGCTTTGAAACGGGAACATGCAACTCCATATTTACATCAATTGCATTGGTTGCCAATTGAGGGTAGAATCACATTTAAGACCTTGCTGCTTGTCTTCAAATGTCTTAATGGGATGACACCAGAATATTTATCTGAATGTCTCTCCTTACATCATCCGACCCGCTCAGGTCTTCGTTCAGCTTTGGACACAACCCGACTTGCTGAGCATAACTCCATCAGGACCTTAAAATCTGCTGTTAAGAAGACCTTTTCCTATTCAGCTCCTCATATCTGGAACAGTTTACCTGTTAGCATCAGAGAATCCCACACATTATCTAGTTTTAAGAGTGCTTTAAAAACACATTTGTATCCTGCCTAACTCCTTTGCTTGTTTGTTCTTTTGCATGTATTTTTCTCTTTTTGCCATTTATATTTTTGGTCTAAAGCGCTGCGTTCTTTATGTAGCAGCGCTATATAAGCATTTTGAATGTATGTATGTATGTATGTATATGCTGATCTTATAACAGTTCATTCACCAACCGACTGATCAATGAGTTGGCAAGTTTTAAGAGTATGCAATTCCGCTATCAGTTGGAATAAGATATCCAATTGGCAATAGCTACGTCTTGTGAGCCAATGAAAATAAAACCTAAGCTGAAAGTTCTGATTAGGCCAAGAATAATAAATACAGGGTGAGTAAAAAAAAAGTGTACTCAAAGTAAAATAATTATTAGAAATATGTGTTATCAGTAAATGAAGGCAACCAATGTATGCGGCAATAGATGCAATGTATTCACTATCATCAGCAAAAATAATAATGACATTTCATGGTACCGTTTACCAGATATGGCTATTTCGGTAAAGTTACTGCATTTTGAATATTTTGCTTATAATGCTTGATATTATTGAACAAGTGGATTCATGTATGGTGCACAATAACTAACTATTAATAAAGACAATCAAACATTCTCAGTTATTTTCAAACATTAAATGCGAAAAAATGACAAAACAATGTCATGATTACACAAATTTAGCAACAACAACAAAACATTTGGC
>CM069456.1:60036200-60077143 GCA_035610835.1 Ophiura sarsii
CTCATTTGCTCTTTTCGCTGCTCATGTTGTTGCCCATTCGCTTGTTTCGCTGCTCGTTTCGCTGCTCGTTTCGCTGCTCGTTTCGCTGCTCGTTTCGCTGCTCGTTTCGCTGCTCGTTTCGCTGCTCGTTTCGCTGCTCGTTTCGCTGCTCGTTTCGCTGCTCGTTTCGCTGCTCGTTTCGCTGCTCGTTTCGCTGCTCGTTTCGCTGCTCGTTTCGCTGCTCGTTTCGCTGCTCGTTTCGCTGCTCGTTTCGCTGCTCGTTTCGCTTCTCATTTCGCTTCTCATTTCGCTTCTCATTTTGCTACTCATTCGTTAATTTTGCTATTCGATTGCCAAAATAAATCCTGGATGAAGAGAATACAATGAACCTGGTCCATCAGTCACCATTTATTTCATAGCCGGAGGATCATTAGATAAATCTGAAGTCTCTGTGTTCAGGATTTATTTCAATAATTTAGACAAGAAAGAGAAGGAAAAGAAGAAAATAAAATAAAAATGAAAGTATGAAAGTGCTATCACTAACTTGAGTTTGTTGTTCAGTGATTTCCATTGTTTTTGTTGTTGTTGTGACATCAAGAACTTGATCGCTGACAAGTCATATATGTGTCCACATATGACGTTCTTGACTGGATTCTCGTACCGTAGATACGTAATTGGACACTTTGGAGTTTTCAGCGGACCATCTGAAATGACTTCTATATCGGAATCGTCGCTACTCCCAAAATCTGTAGTAAAATTATGATTGTAGTTAAAACTTGGATATTGATTATTAACACTTAATGTAATTTTCGTTCAATTGAGGCCAAAGGAGTTGAAGTGAAAACCACTAGCATGCAAACTAACAACTTACACTACAATTTACATTATAATCATCATTATTTGAACAATCTTCCTTTATCTCTGCAAAATACACAATACATGTATGTGTGCTAGGTAATAAATTGTATGAAGAACACACACCCTCCATAATTATGGTTAATCTGTATTCGTGATATCAACACACCCCTACAGGAAAGTAAAATACGCGGAATACATTGAAAGACTTTTGCACGCCGCATAAGCGCCGTACATCGCGCACCATGCGCTTTGTTCTGATTCGTTGTTCTCGCAACACGGGCCCACCAATTTTTAATGCGGGTGATACAAAACTTGAAAACAAGTTTTCATTCGTTATTAAAGAGATTAAAAGTAGCCTATGCACAACATTGTACATGAATTAGGTCAATACATGCGTAGGCCTATATATATGTTTTGTTTCTCGAATAATTTGGGGAAAAATCGATACATTTGCGCTAATGTTGATATATTCACAATAGCACTCCCCCTATGGGTTCGTCCCATTATTCACACATCAACATCAGCGTGGGGCATTGATTTTTCAATTTTTTTTCTCGAAACAAGACATACGCATTTATTGACCTATACATATTGGATGGTTTATTTGAAAGAATGAAGTAATGAGCTAAATAATCTATGAGTAGTCCATACCTCTTTCACCTCGGTCTGACTTGCAAGGACTCTCTGATATATCTGAATACATGTACAAAGGAAAATAACAAATATATACAAATGAAAATTAGGCTTTTATTGGTTAATGCCCTCAATGCGTACATACAAGGTGACCCCCCAAAAAATTATTGACGTCGTGTCGGTTGAGATTGGCACTGTCGGTTCATTTGACCAGAGGAATAATGGAATTATGATGGTCAAAAGTACACATATGAAAAAATTTCGCGCGCTACGCGCGCATAATAGTCACCTTAATGCAATATTCGTTGGTACAAGCTTGTTTAGAGCCAAAATGTACCTCAATCGTGCCAAAAATAGGTGTAAAGTCATAAAATTTCGCGCGCATGTCTTCACTCAAAACAATCTTGTCGGTTCATTTTAAGTTCTCGCCCCCCAATATGAATAACTTGGCTACGCCACTGCGGTGTAATTCTTATTATAATCATTGGACCATGACCAATTTAGTCTCAATGTAAAGCCCAATTCATTATTATAATATCCTGAAAATATGAGATCAATCCGATGAAAAATAAGAAAACTAGCGTACTTTGTGTAAACCATGTCATTTACTGGTTTGTACAATGGGAATTCACACAGTAACACAGTCGGGTAACATGAAAGTGCTCGTGTAACTCAATAAACCATCCACAGTGGGTTCGAGAACTGTTTAACAAAACTTTTTTGATTTGCACAGAATATGCATGCATCTGTTTTGCGGATTTTTTAGCAAGTAATGATTTGTGCCAGAATTAAATGGATTACCAAACTAAACTTTGCTATTATATTGACTGATAGATCATTTATTATGTTGACAATTATTATAACGTATTGAAACGTAAACCATGCTATTTACTGGTCTGTACATGTAGATCCCATTGTACAAACCAGTAAATGACATGGTTTACGCAAAGTACGCTAGTTTTCTTATTTTGCATCGGATTGCATCTTAAATTTTCAGGATATCATAATAATTAATTGAGCTTTACATTAAGACTAAATTGGTCATGGTCCAATGATTATAATAAGAATTACAATTCATGAAACAGAGTCCTAATTTTTTTGGGTCACCCTGTACAACCCAAAAGTTGCCTTTATCGCCCAATAATATGTGTATTTAAAAACCATTGTTCAAGGGAAAGTAGCCTATTTATGGCACAGATGACAAGACGATATTGGGGAAATTCCCTGTTTCACCCCTAGGATGGTCAATCAACGCTTCTGCACTGACACGCAATATAGTATTTTGGGAAATTCATCATTTAAACACTTTTTTGTTCCAAGTGTGTGTTATTTTAGTACCCTAGTCATGAGGATCGTGGAGTAGAACCTAATGGAGTTTACTCTGACTGACCCAGTTTTAGGTCTTACACTGTTAAAATACTGATTAAAAATTTGTTGTTTAAAACAATTTAGCCAACATTGTTTAAATATTCAACAACATTGGTAAACTAAACTTAATAGATTTTCATAAATTTAACCAATAGTTGTTTAAAATTTAATCAACATTGTGCAAAAATATTTTAAACAACTGTTGTGCGATTCAGCGGTTAACTATAACAGTTGTTTAAAAGAGCATGTTTTAAACAGCGTTGAGTAATTTCTAAACAAGTTATTGGTTACATTTATGAAAATCAAAGTATATTCAACCAATGTTGTTTAAAATCTAAACAATGTTGAGTAAATTGTTTTAAACAACACATTTTCAAACAGTGTTTTAACAGTGTAGGTAAAGGTAAAGGCGGTCGATCCTGTAATTCCAGGAGCGGAGTGCCCATCTCTCTTTCAAAGCGATAGGGCTAGACTCAATCCTTTTTATAATATTGCTGTGTGGGGCTCGCTATACACCTCCTCCACCGTGAGTATACCGGGTGGTCCAAAAAAAAGTTGACTCAAGTTCAAAGTAATTTTTTAACCACATTTAAAGGTTCAGAGAAGTTGTGTTTACTTTGTCTTAATCAGCAGTAAGTTTTGAAATTATCCTGTAAAGATGGCACGTTTAGCTTGTTTGGTTCTTCAGTTATGGTTCATTACAGAAAACATGTACAAAACTGACTTGTTCACGGGAGCGTCATTTAAACAAAACAGCATGCTCTAGTTTCAGAATGGAAAAGCCCGCCCTGACAAAGTATCCCAATCTCTATGCTTATGTGCCATTCACATTCAACAAAGAAACGTAGATATGTATAGGTAGGTAATGTCAAGCACCAGACAGATGTTTCCGATGTCTCCTTTTTTCTTTTTCTCCTATTTTTACAATTTGTGACCAATCGTGTGCAAGTCCACTTTGTGCATTCCATCTCTATTAAAAGACGCTCCCGTGGCCAAGGCAGTTTTGTGCATGCTTTCTGTAATGAACCATATCTGAAGAACCAACCAAGATAAATGTACCATTTTATCAGGATAATTTCAAAACATACTGCTTATTAAGACTAAGTAAACAGAAATTCTCTGAAACTTTAAATGTGGTTGAAAAATTACCTTGAACTTGGGTCAACTTTTTTTTGAACCACCCGGTATTACCTTCCCAGCACTAAAGAATGCCGGTAGCCATTAAGATACACCTGGGTAGAGAGGAGTAATTGCGGTAAAGTGCCTTACTCAAGAGCACAACATGTTGACCACAGCGAGACTCGAACCCACAAACTTTAGATCAAGAGTCCGGTGCTCTACCCACTGCGCCACACATGCCCCTTAACAGTGTACGTTACGAACAGCATTCTTATCTTTTTACCAGATGATACAAAAATCATCAACAACGTGAGTGAGGTTGTATTGCCCTCCGCGTCTCGATTCATTGTAGCCGGGATTGTAGCGCTCAATTTGTCCTGATTTCAATTGGCCCGCCAATACTACAAAAACCGTCGTGAGTCTTCAAGATCGTAACAACTAATATGCTAATGGTGTTGACAAAAAAGGACACATTGGTGTTCGTACGTGCACGTTAACACTGGATCCGATTAATGAACCTCTTACTAGATACTTTTGTTCTAAAATTAAGGTCTCAGAGTGACGTGTGATCAAGATGCACACATTTGTTACAATTGACAACTGAAATCCAACAAAGAATATGGCAGCAATTGACGTTTCCCGCAATTCTGGAACACTTGCTCCTGTGGTTCCAGTGATTGATCACCTCTGAAATCTGACCGACAGAGTCATGATGAAAATGTTAATTGGTGAGTAATTTTCCAATCTACTGTCATCACTGTTTTTGATATGAACCTACTACATCTCTGAATATATCCTAATAAACCTGATGAACTTAAGCAAGGCCTACCTATTGTTTCATCCAAAGAGTCATCCAGAATCATAACGCTGTCATCCATTGTTGTATATCACTGGTATTTCTCTGTAGAATATCTAGAAACAGATTATTATATATAGGAAGATTCCATAGAATACAAAGAAACAAGAAATAGGTCACTAGAATTAACACTTTCCACGCAGCAGTCGTCAGTTCCAAAATGTGTGGGGCAAAATTTGGCTTTTATACGGTCTGAATGAGACATTTCTATTACGGTGAGGGGGGGGGGGGGGGGGGGGGGGGGCAGATATATCCCCATCCCCGGGGATTTACGTCTATGGTGGAAGGACCTGGTTGACAGCAACACGTGGGTGTGGTCTATAAGTCTTCTATAGTTGTCTGGTCATGCCAAATCATCTAACATGTTCAGGCTTTTCAATCTATGAGAAAGGTTTAGTCAGTATAGCGTGTCATAAGAGGTGAGGTCAAGGTGTCATAAGAGGTGAGGTCAAGGTGTCATAAGAGGTGAGGTCAAGGTGTCATAAGCGGTGCGGTCAATGTGTCATAAGAGGTGAGGTCAAGGTATCCTACTGATTTAATATTGCCTTTAGGGGATATTATGACACCCTAACGTCACCTTTTCTGACACCCTACTGATTTGATATTGCCTATAGGGGATATTATGACACCATACACGTCTAGCCACCTTTCCTTTCATTATTATCTATTGTCTTTCTATTGTTGCATCAGCCCTTTATTTTGTAGGAAGAGGTCTCCCTGTCTGGTCACGGCGTATGAACAGCCCGTTATCTAGCCAAGAGCCCATTATTAGACAATGGTTTTTGATAACGTCCTCTAGCTCACATAACGTCGTCTGCCCTATAGTGACCTCTTCCAAAATATTGAGCAGATGATCAACAAGAAGACAATAATAACAAAGAAAAGATAAGTGGATTACCTCTAAAGATGGGTTTTTTTTAAACTATCACCTATTGGATAAGATTAACACTTCTCAGTAAACATCTCATTTATAACAGGTTTTAAGTAGGCCTAGTAACAGTGAACATGATCAATAATTTTTCAATCGTTTTTAAACTATCACCTATCGGATAAGATTAACACTTCTGAGTAAACATCTCATAACAGATTCTAAGTAGGCCTAGCAACAGTGAACATGATCAATAGTTTTTCAATAGCTTTAAATCCTGATCCTGAAGTATGCCTATGCATCAATGATTGAAATATAGAGACAATTATGAGTTTAAAACGGATTATATAGCACACATACAGCGTGTTTTTACTGAAGAAATAAAGCAGGCATATGACTGCTAACGGATTAAAATCTGTTGTCTTTTAATCCGTTAGCAGTCATATGCCTGCTTTTTTTCTTCAGTAAAAACACGCTGATAGTTGGCAAAAGTATTTTATTGAATTTATATCGACATGCTTGCAATGAAAATAATTTATTTTAATGATAAAGTAGGCCTTAAAATAATGCAATGATTACAATTTAGATCGGGATACACAATCAAGCATTATTATTAATAAGATGTGCATATAAATATCACCAGAAAACAAACTTTATAGTAGTGGATTTCATTACCAATTCTTCAATTTAGGGGGGAAATCGAAAATGGTGTATCCAAGGAGGGTACACATTCGGGGACATTAAAGGGGGATTTTATTTTATTTTTGGAATTTCTCTAAAAAATTGTCCAAATTTGAAAAAATCACAAACAAAAAAATACTTTATGACTCAACATTTGTTAACAAAGCTAACAAAAATAAGTACAAAATGTCCAAATCGCTTGATTATAATGTAAAGACACTAACTTGGAGACGAATTTCTAATTTTTTAACCTAATCCAATAAGTTTTGAAATTTTGACCAAAAAGTGGCAAAAAAGTGATTTTCCCAATTTGTTAAACTCTACATCATAATCAAGCGATTTTGGGCATTTTGGAAAGGAAATGGATAAAAGAATTCAAATTTGGCGTCATTTTTAACCAACAATTTTGATTTTTTTTTTTGTTGTTGTTGAAAAAATCACAAACAAAAAACATTTTTTGACCCAACATTTTTTAACAAAGCTAACAAAAATAAGTGTGAGTTAAAATTGTCCAAATCGCTTGATTATATTGTAAAGACACTAACTTGGGGACGATTTTTCTAATTTTTTAACCTATTTCAATATTTTTTTGAAATTTGGACAAATAAGTGCCAAAAAGTGATTTTCCAAATTTTTAAACGTTACATCATAATTTATTTCCTTTCCAAAAATGCACAAATTGCTTGATTATGATGTAAAGTTTAAACATTTGAAAAAATCACTTTTTTGGCACTTTTTGGTCAAAATTTCAAAAATATTGGATTAGATTAAAAATTGAGAACATTTTAAGATTCTCTGATCCATTCCTTTCCAAAAAGGGTTCAATGAATCCAACCATGAACATGAAATTCATAATTTTAAAAACAAATATAAAAACACGGTTTTTGACCCATTTTAGGTTTTGTCAAGATAAGTGCCAACAATTTGATTTTCATGATTTTGGAGGTAAACAAATCACATTTTCAAGACGTCAATTGGGGAATCGAACAGCAAATTAGTATAAAAACAGTGGCGGCGACATCAAAACTGTTGGTGTTGTTGGGAAGGGTTAATCAGGGGCAGGGTTAATCAGGGACAGGGTTAATCAGGGGCAGGGTCTATATCGGGGTGGGTCAAACTTAAAAGGGGACGAGAGGTTGGGGAAGAAAAAATGTTGGGGCAAAATACATTTTTGAGTTCGCGCGCCCGTAGAAATGTTATCATTCATTAATGCAACAAGGCCTAATGTAACTAAATGTAAACTAAATGTATGTAATTTTAATATTAAAAGTAAACATTTTCGATTGGTTGGGATCCAAATGCGTAGGGCTTGTTGGTGAGCTGACTGGGAGGGCAAAGGTTATGACTGGGGGTTAATTACGTTCTACATCTTACGTAGCGGTCATGATATTATTATTTTATTTTTCCTATAAATCTATACGCAACTGAGAAGACGCTGAAATCTAAAATATGTGTAATATAATAATTTAGTAGAATATGATACAAAATCATAGATAACTCACATTCTCTTAGTGTTCTTGTCAAGTCACATGAATATGTACTATAAAAATAGGCATTTTCCAAGTATATCCAAACATACAAATGCGTAGTCCTTGTTATCGGCGATCTGTTGTATGGATTTCGAAGACGGTATAACATTGGATCATCAGATGATGAACCAAGCAATGTGATGTTACCTTTATGAAAGCTGACGGCCAACTGACACACCTGACCGATCAGTGAAAAGAACTGCAGATTATGCTAATTCCTTTATATCAACTATTAAGTTTGTGTTGTACCACATTATATAACTAAAGTAGCTCATGAGTCAAATCTACTTGCAGAGGACCAGAGGACAAATTTTATTGAACTAATTCTAATGTTTATAACTTTATATAATACCTTCTGCTGATCCATGTAGTAGGTTGTGTTCATCAGAGATAGTCAACCATTGTAGATATTTAAAACGCTCACTCGTGCATTCAAGTATAACTCTTAATCAGACGAGCTTTTTTATTCCTCAACACGCTCCCTTGCACTCAGTAATATTGAATTGTTGTATCAGTGTTTGTAACTAGTTCATGGATAGTTAACTTTAAGCTGGGTCTGAAAGTGATTGTATTATGTTAGTGCGTCATGGGGGACTATTAAAGCACCAGACCAACTTTATTTGATAGTCTCTTGCACAATATTTAGCGATGTCTATTAAAACAAACGATTCCAAGATCCATTGCCCAATTTGTATTAGGTAAATTACGAATTATGATTTATCATCTTTATTTGTACAGATACGGTGTTTCGACGTGTATGAAAGATAAACCCCTCATAGCAGACCATCAGCAATAATAATGGGCGCCCGGCGCGCCCCTTTTGCAGGCTCGGCCTGCGGCCTCGCCTGCAAAAGAGGCTAGCCGGGCGCCCATTATTATTGCTGATGGTCTGCTATTCGTCCTTTATCTAATACATAACGTCACCTCTTCTGACACCATTATTATTTGATATTGCCTATAGGAGGATATTATGACACCCTAACGTCACCTCTTCTGACACCTTACTGATTTAATATTGCCTACAAACGGCTATTTCGTTTTTGATATATAGGGGATATTATGACATCCTAACGTTACCTCTTCTGACACCCTACTGATTTAATATTGTTTTTCCCATGGATGAACAGCTTGTTCGGTTGGCCCCAACACTATACAGGGCGTTGAGCAATGTAAGCATGCATTCAGCGTTAACTCAGAGATATGGTTCCGGTTAAAGACCGAGTTCTTGTCTTTAGGCCTTAACATTTGTGTATAGATATGGCACCAAATTAAACATTTATGTAAACTAAAATAATCAAAATGTATATACTTACTTGAGGCTAAACTAATAGTACAAAACCTTCACAACGTTGCAAATGACCTAAGTGTTTTCGGCAAACTTATCCAATGCACGGTGATAACTCTTCAATGTTGTGTTTCCAACCTTAGAATTCACAACATCTTCGAAATAGTATTACTTGAAAATGTAATGTGAAATCAATAGAGGAATCAATCAAGAAGAAAATCCTCCACCTCTCAAGTCTTTAGAATAATCAGCCAGGGGGCGGGGTTGATAGACTTTGGTAATGGGGCGATGCGTAAGACTTATGGGAGTTCACTTGAATTTACATTGAAAACGAAAATAAAACACCAGAAAATGTCCCATTAAAAACATCAAAATTACAAAAAATTATAAAAATAAATGCCAAAAGATATTCGATTAATTACCAAAAAGTGTTTATCCTAATTAAGATAATGTGTTCAAACCCCCTTCCCCGGTTAATCTATAATAATAGTTACTATAGTATATACCAACTGGCAACAAGACAATGAGTTATATACACCATTCATCAAACAATCTCGTTTATAGCAATTTCTTGACTGCATCTTAATAGTTGCCATTTATTCATTTTATGTCACAGTCTTTTGAAGCATTAATTGATTGATTCGATCTATATATTAAATCTGTTCCATACTCCAGGCCAAGGTGACTATTGTCTCTCTGTGGTGCGATAGTACTTGTCTGTCACGCACTAACCCGTTCATCCATATTAAAGAGAAAGGTGAAGTATAAACGTTGGCGGATACAAGATTTTAACTTTGTTAAAATGTTTGTCTCAGGTTATTAAGTGGATGCCGAATTCGTCTCTTCATAATTAGCATGTTTAGTCATAGATAATCAAGACGATCTATGATTTAGCGCGATGATGTAGGCCTATCTTAGTGGTGAATCTTTCAATTTTTGCGCATAAAGGGTATGTTTTTATCCGGTTGCTTTGGCAACGGCGGCCATTTTGGGTTTTTTAGAATGAAGTTGCGCGCAGCTTTTCACTTAGATAAACATTTAATCCGATTGTGACCAAAAGTTGTATAATAGGCACTAAAAGTATATATAGGATTGTCCACCAGAGAGGATTTGATTAAAGTTTAAATTGTGATATACAATGCGTAAACAACGTAACATAACGCATTTTGGGGACAAAATTACGCATTTGACCCGTTTCCATCATAACGATATTTTTCTACAAAATTCCGCTCATGAGTTATTCAAGATATAGGCCTACATGTCAGTGATATAAAATCTTAACGCAAATATCTATTGCGTTGCTAAGCAAAGCTGTGCGCTTTATTATGGAAGGCGTCAAACCGCAAAATAAAAGAAATAGCCGTTTGAATTCTAGAAATACTAACTATTTAAATAATTATGCAAATTAGTTGTTCAAAAAGCTTATTACCATGTACAATCCCCTAAGAAAACGTTTTATCTTATGTAGGCTACTACTGTATATATATGTGCAAATTGGTTAAATATCGGCCCTAGAAAATAATAAAATACAAAAGAAATAAACCGCATACGATAAGTATAGGATAGGAAAAACTTAAAAATCTCTTCAATTTTGCGTCACCCTTTCCGCTGATGAGCCATAGTCGGGTATATACGGGAGTTACCCTGCACCCTCCCCCAAGGACTCCCCCAACCAATTTGTTTTGACTTCCTTTCATGGTCCTAAAACATATTCCGGATGTTACCAAAAACAATTGTTTTAGGTCATTTAACATCAACCTAACCATTCTGGCAGCCATTTTGGAAAGTGATACAGAATCAAAATTGTCACAGAAGTGAGTCTTATATCTAAAAGCAATAGCTAAGCAGTTTAGAACATACTATTTGGTGAATGTGATGCAATATGCACTCTTACAATATCTATTTTGGATTATTATACACTCTTGCAGTTTTTTTCCCGCCGAAGACGGTCTATATTCGAATTTGCGTTGTCAGGAAGGCGCATTTGGGCGGTATATTGTGCGTGCTACATTGACAACAATAGGGTTAAACTGCAAAAAAACATACCTATTACTTGTTTTAATGGAATATAAATAAGTACAATTTATACGATACCTGAAAAGGTGAAGCTGTGTAGGGCAATGCAGGCCTGAAAGTCATGCTTAGAAAGTTTCATGTTCATATAGGGAAATTGAAATTGAAATTGAAAAAAAACCCCCGATTATGAAACGAGAAAAAGTCATGTAGAAAGTTTATTATTTTCGATATCATGTTTTACTTTTCTCAAAACAGTCACATTTCCTCAAAATGATGTTTTCAGAAAAAGTGGCACTACTTGTATTGGATTTTGGTTAACTTCATGTTAACGGAAACATCATTTTGGGGATATTTGACTTTTTTGGGGAAAGTAAACATGGTATTGAAAGGGGGAAACTGTGGACGGATATAGCTAAGCGTTTTTCCGTTTCAGAAAGGTTTAAATTTTTTAAAACGTCTAACTGTGTGGGGTGTTCCGCAAACAAAATTATATAGAATTTTGAAAATTGCCACTGTTTCTGAGAACATCATTTTGGGAAAATGAGACAATTTTGGGAAAAAGTAAACGTGATATTGAATAGGAAAAACATTCTGTGAAAAGCCAAGCACTTTCTCTTTTCAAAAGTCTTTCAATTTTTCAAAACGAATAATTCTGTGAGGCGTTATGCAAACAAACTTGATCTAATTTGCGTACAAAAAAAATCACGAGAGAGAGTTTTTAAATTTACTGGTATGGGACCAAGTGCCACTTTTTCTGAAAACATCATTTTGGAGAATGATATCGAAAATGGAAAACTTTCTAATGGTAGCCAAGCGTTTTTTCTTTTCATAATCGTTTTTCAATTTTTCAAAACGTCTAATTGTGTGTGCAGTTATGTAAACAAAAGTAATCTAATTTTAGGGGGGGCTTACTTTTTTTACCCCTATATATTAGACAATGTCTTAAACCAAATGTCAAAATTGAATTTGCATAAAATATGAATTGTAAATGCAATTCATGGGGGTAGGGAAACTTTATGTTACGGAACTTACGTTACATAACGTTACGTTACTTTACTTTACGTTACTTTACCTTAGGTTACTTTACGTTACGTTACTTCACGTTACTGTAAGTTACTTTACGTTAGGTTACGTTATGTTACTTTGCGTTACGTTACATTATTTTACTTACACACAGATTTATTTGGGCGGGGGAATAAAAAGAAAGCTTCACACATGCCAAGACAAATTTATGTTTACACTTTAACACCTTTAACATTGCCTTTCTTTGATGAATAATTTGTGAAAACCACACACCCCATTGAAACATAATTTTTTGTTTGCTGAGGCGTTGTCTTTTTTAAAGACATTTCTTGTTTACATTTAAGATGGTCATTTTGGTGGCCATCTTGGATTTAAAGTATGTTATTACAATGCAAAACTACTGGATATGAGTTACTAGTGGTCCAATACATACATCCCATTGTTAAAACTATATTTTCATCATGCATTTTGGTTGATAGTATCTCATTTTATGGAATTTGACAATTTTTGCAGCTATTTTGGGTCGCGTGGCAAGTGTTATTAGACACAGGGAGTGGCGATTAAAATGGAGTTAGCCATGTATTGCCATGTATTATACCTGGCCATGTGTGGTAGCCTCTTTTCTTTTGCATGGATGACATCACCAGAGTCTTTTTAAAGTGACATCGAGGAAATGATTAATGGTCGCTTATTTTTTGGCTAACCAGGTTATGTAAACCAATTATCGTTTTAAAAAAGGCCTAGAAGTTTGTTAAACTGATATCAATCGAAGTATTATGCCTAATTCGTGATCTTTATCACATTTACCGGGGAATGTGAGTACCGTGAAGTCGAATCACTCAATTGATTTGTCAACATTTCAAATGCGGGATATTTACAATTTGATTGCATAAGTATTTCATTATTATATATACTAGCGGGCATCCGCGCTTCGCACGGACCCGCTAGAAGATTTCACGGGGAGGTGAGTAAACAAAGCGTAAGAAAATTTGATACAATATCATGAACATGTCCTACATGTATACATAATCCAGACGGGCCCTAAATAATCCGAAATTATCGCAGGTGCTTTTGATAATCCAGGTATACATGTGCCTTAAAGTAGGTAGGCCTTGTCTTTCCAGATACCTATGTAGGCCTCCCATGTGACCTGAAATGCAGGTACCCGTTGTCCCATTATATCCAGGGACCAGGCCTAAGCCCTACCCCTAATCCAGTTACCACAGGTGCCCTTATTGGCACCGGATACCACATAATCCAGGTACTGCAGTGTGCCGTTATATCCCTACCTATTTTGTATACCCCCAAATAATACAAAAGTTGTATTTTAATGTCAAAACTGAAAGTAACTTAAAATTAGCTTTAAAATGTCTCCCCGATTCTTTTATTGCCCCGCCACGTTTTCCTCCTTTAAAATGTTGATGCTGGTGCCGCCACTGCCCATGCAGTATCCAGGTAATAGGCTGCCCATGCACATACCGTATCCAGGTAATAGGCCTACGTTCTGAGCGTTATGGTTTCACACCACTAAATAACGTCTGGCCCTACCCCCTTTGAGGCAATAGTCCAAAACCGGCCCGTTTCTATGCCGAAACGGGAGACCTATTGTAAATTACAGTTTAAAATTAGGGTATTTACTACATGTTATGGCAAAAATTAATATAGTGTGAATTTTGACAGACACATCAGCGTTCTTCAGGTCCAAACAAATTGATGCAATGATGATTTTTTAATATCAAAAATATAATTTTAAACGAATTACGCTTTAGTGAGAAGAAAAAAAAGATTTGAATACAAGTTTTGCATACTTCCGTAAACTCCCCTCTCCGAACGGCGCGGGGTCTAACATGATCTAAATTGTATTTAAAAAGACATATTTGAAGCAAGAGTTGAACGTAAGCGGTGGGGGGGGGGGGGGGGGGGGGGGGGGGGGGGGGGGGGGGGGGGGGGGGGGGGGATAGGGCATATGGGGGGGGGGGGGGGTAAATTGATTAAGCTGTGTCTACTGAATAGGTGAACCTCGCAGAATGTCCTTGTAATTTTAATACTTCCATGCAAAATGTTTTACAACAAGTGATTAGCATAGTGCCGTATGCCTTTTTGACGAGGATCATGGTAACCAAATCTACTTTTCTACTGACATAGCCAATATGGCGCACAATGTCTTTCACTGTTTTTACAACTTTGAAGTCGTATATTTGATCAAAAATCATAACTACGCATTATGTAAAGTGCAAAAGATTAAGAAAATGAGGCAATAATGAAAACGTGTCCCCTATAGGTTTCACACCACTAAATAACGTCTGGCCCTACCCCCTTTGAGGCAATAGTCCAAAACCGGCCCGTTTCTATGCCGAAACGGGAGACCTATTGTAAATTACAGTTTAAAATTAGGGTATTTACTACATGTTATGGCGAAATTAATATAGTGTGAATTTTGACAGACACATCAGCGTTCTTCAGGTCCAAAAAAATTGATGCAATGATGATTTTTTAATATTTTAACAGAGACATTTGTGTTCAGGTCATTTCCGGTATCTGACGCCATCATCTAAATCAACTATTGCGTGTGACCAGGAAAACTCAACTCGTACTTTTTGAAAAAGGCTCTAGCTCAAAAAAATGCCGGTTACCCCCACCCCCCCATAAAGGAGTTGTTGAGTTAGTAGTCATGGCTTTCATCTTCAAATTTCAAGATACCAGTTTCTTATAACGTCGAGAAATATCCATTTTAAAATTGTGCATTTCACGTGTAAACCTATGGGAGATGTATTTGGTGGTTTTATAGTCGGTCGTTTAGTTTTATGGTCGGCGGAGTCTATCATCAAGATCACTTGTACCACCATTCCATGCTTGTACTTAAACACTATGTGTGCCATCCATCCATGGCCTATTTACTTAAATACATTATTCCTCCAATAGGCATGTAGGGCCTAAACGTATGTAGTCCCTTTGTCATGTTTGTTGTGTTCTAAATAAGGCCTCCCGAGATACTACCTAATACACCCTTAAAATCCAATTATCACAGGTGGCACACCTGCGCATAGTATATCCAGGTAATTTGAGACTATCTGCGTTTTATAGTGAACGCCGTAATCCAGATACCACTGGTGCCCTTACTAAATCTATACACTCTATAATAATCATGATAATATACTACACGTTCCGTTTATCCAGATGCCCATGTGCCCTTATATCCAGATTATCAAGTAAGGGAAGTGCGGGGAGGAGGAGGTGACTTTAGGGTATGATGGGGCAATACCGCACGTTCCGTTTATCCAGATACACAGTATCGTGTAAATGTAAAATTGTACTTGATTATTTAAACTTAAAAGTTTTGTGTTAATATTTGACAATTGTTTAAAAATGCCGCTATGATACCTACCTTAAAGGTCATCCAATAACCGGTGATTCATGTATGTTTTATTCGATGGAGGGTATAAGAAGAAAAAAAGGAAGTATACCCTTTAAGATTGCCCAGGAAACAAAATAAAGAGTTTCTGAAAGCTTGTATAATTTGTATCAAACTGACGATGACAGGTTACTACCCTGTAGGCCTATAATACGTCACATGTGTTACTCAGACTCGCACACAGAACCTCAATAGGTCGATAGCATAAGCATTCACTGATAACTTTTGTTTGTTCAGACCTATCGACAGAGTCCCAGATATCGAATTGGGAGTAACACCTGTAAGGGGGCTGTCAACCCTAAAAACATTAAATTTATCAAGCGCTGTAACCTTTGAACTTTTAATACAGGGTGAGTCAAAAGACTGCAATAGTGGAAAGAAGCCATTTTGTTTTCAAAACCAAAATGAAATTTAAAACTTTTTAAACGTTGCAAGAATGATGTATTTAATCCTAACTTTGTGTGAAAAAATGAAGTCGATCGCATTTTTCGTTTGTCTTTGGTGACCCTCTTTGCTGCACAACCAAATTTACCTGTTTGTCCCCGAGCACAGTGATTTTCATTGGATATGGCACACATTGCATTTTCATATTTGAATATCCCGCCAACAAAAAAATGGATATTCAAATTTAGAACATTATACGCTTTCATAGCATGGGTTTGATTATAATTGATTATACTAACTCACATGTAAACAAGAAAGGATGCATCAAATTCCAATAACATCACAAATGAACTCAAGTTTCCAAATTTGAATGAGACACATTTTGCGATCTGATGCATATTTTGGGTATCTCGTGGACAAACGTGTGAAATGGGTGCACTGGTCAAAAGGTTCACCAAAGGAAAACGAAAAATGCGATCGACTTCATCTTTTCACACAAAGTTAGGATTAAATACATCATTCTTGCAACGTTTAAAAAGTTTTAAAATTCATTTTGGTTTTGAAAACAAAATGGCTTCTTTCCACTATTGCAGTCTTTTTGACTCACCCTGTATGATTATGAACATGTGATCTTGGAGCTAATTCATGTGACTTTTCACGGCAATTCACATGGATTTCACACAAATTCACGTGATTTTCACGTGTCTTTCACGAAGGTCTTCATGACAATTCACGTGTCTTTCACGGAGGTTTTCATGACAATTCATGTGGCTTTCGCAGCTAATTCACGTAACTTTCACGGCAATTCACATGGCTTTCACAGCAATTCACACGTAAGTTTGGCTCTAAATCCTATACTTGGGCCTTTAGGGGTTGTACAAGGGCAACCGTGGGCTTTATAGAATGTAGGCTTTATGTGGGCCTACCGCTTGGGTCCCGCATGCATGGGCATAGGCTTATTCAGGGCTGCCCATTTTGGGCCCATACATACACTAACATAATATTATACTTTACTGTACCAGTCAGCTCCGGAACGAGAGCCCGTTTCGCTTGAGGGCGGGCGATAAACTCCCGTTCCGGAGCATGTACAGGGCGGACTATGATTCTAGGGCCTGGGAAGGTACACGCCGGTAATTTAGGAAGACAAAATGCGTCTGTTAAATATTGCAGACCGTTGTAAAGCATTAAGTCCGATTCTAATAGCTCACACACACACATATATCGCCCCTGGTAGGTGTGCTGTCTCTTAACATATGTCGAATATTCTATCTGTCTCTTCCGTTTATCATTACACTGATAGGTACCAGTTCTTCTTTCTGATTAAATATCACCTCATGGTGTTTATTAGATTTAATTTTAATGTTGAAAATATATTCTGAAGCATATTTAGCAGACTATTTTGATCAAACAATAAACAGACTTACAGAATTATTCTGATAATTCTCAAAAATTGTAAAGTCGATGGGATCAACATGTCAGGAACATCTGATCAAACACTTTGCGTGCGTAAGAGTGTTGGGTGTAGAGGGTGTATGATTGCCATTTTGTGATACTGTTGTCCTAGCCAAAGGACTGTAGAGGGGAATCACACCCGCCCTTTTCTACATTCAATTGAACCGGTGCATGACGTCAAATTCATTGCATGAACCATGTCACCACATTGTCCTACATATATCATGAAACAGGTGTATTTTCTTTCTGAACATCTTGAATATTCCCGTCAAGATGGCAGCTAATCCAAAACATGGATACCTCTATGCGATTTTATTTTGGATTTGTGTTCATGTATCTCTCTTCCTTAATATTGTGATCAGGATAAGGTTTCTCTCTTAATATCAATCCCTGGTAGGGCCTTAAAACCCCAACAGGATAAATCAATTTAGCGCAGGAATCAATCAATTTCTTTTCAAAATAAATGTTGTGGTTTTCAGTCCAAAACTAAGAAGCACAATATCATTCCCGTTGCTATGTATGATATCAAGAGACTACTAACAAGCTAAGTGTAGACAGAGTGGATTTCCAAAGCTTTCTCTTCCAATTTAACACACCATTCAAGTCAACACCGTCGTGATTTATTTGATAAAAACTTGCGGTGCGTAACTTGTATATATATATACGAGGGGGTATCAAAAAGTTCTTGACATCACCCAGAAGTGAAGGAGCTATATCGATGAAATTTTGTCTGTGTAATCACTGGTCCTTAAAAACATTATGGTGCAAATATGGTCTCATAAGTATGTTTACTTTTTATACAGGTGGCGCTAGATGCCAAGGCCATGTAAATCAAGGACGTCTCCCAAAGGTGCTGTGTACATGGTAAACGATAATGGTCCAAAAACGGATCCTTGTGGGTAGCCTTCCAGAGGAGTATGAGGTTTAGAAATGTTGTCATTTACAGAGATAAATTGAGACCTACGAGTGACAAATGACAAAATTAAAAAAAAATCTGAGCCTAATATTCTTCTGGAAGGCGTCCTACAAGAATCAGTTATTGGACCATTATAATTTACCATGTACACATCACCGTTGGAAGACGTCATTGATTTACATGGCCTTGGCATCTAGCGCCTCAAAATGAGAACCGAACTAATTTTCTGCCATCAGTTACTAATGCAGTAACAAACAGTACCACAGCATATCATCAGGAGGAAGACTAACATGTATCAACAACATCATTGGAGGGGGGGGGGGGGGGTCCAATTGTTAGTAATGTAAAGGTAGCAATTCCTTCGACTTCTGTCTAACAAATCAAGAATCCTAAATGCATCACGAAGTACTTCGTCAATCAGATGTTCATGACTGTCGGCTACTTCTAAAACCTCTCGAAGACTTTCGTCTAGTAAGTATCGATTCTGATGATATACCCATATGGTAAACATTCATAGGCCGTATTCCCGTACGTATTTAAACGCGGTTTTGAAGCTAAAGACAAAATTTATTTCTGGGAACTTTATTCAGTCAATAGTTAGGTCACCCAAGCCCTATATGAAAGCTATGAAGATTGTTAAACGGGGTCAGTTGTCACAAACATGCACAAACACAATAGTCAAACGACCTTGATTGTCATGCTATTGTCAACACTCCCTACACAGAGGTCTGCAGTGCAAATCTGTACGATTTTCGCCATGTAATGTCTATGACAGATTTCATTCCATGGTATAAAGCTATGAGGTTTCCGTGGTCTTCGCTATCTCCAAGCAGATAGAGCAATACGTACATGGACTTTTTTTTGTAGACGAGGGTTCATTTCATGATTTGGTGAGGTTTAGAATGAGTTAGGATTCCTGTAATTTTGAAGACCACGGATTTTCAAAACGTGATTTTTCCGACATTGTACGACATAAATTTGGTCACCAAACGTGTTTAAAACTATATATTTTACCGTTCTGCAGATGTTATTGACCCTCCTCTAAAATTCTATATGATTTTTAACACGTTTCTTAGTTTTTGAGATGCCCAAATAGACCATTTTCCGAAGCTATTTCTAGCAAATATTGCAGTCACTAAGACTCCATTGTTTTCTTGCGTATAACAAAATATGACATGCAGCGTGACCTCCCTACTGGCTGTATTGAAAAGTGATTCATCTTCTGCGAGACTGTTCCTTTAAAGGGCTGTCACACTTACGGCGATCAGGCATGCATTGCGCTGAAAAAGATATCAAAAAGGTATCAAAGCGCCAAGCCAAACTCAGCATGGTTAACACGGGATAGGACGGGAGAGGGTCGCCATTTGTATGCAGTGGCGTAGCTCAGGGGGGGGGGGGCAAATGCCCCCCCCCCTGACGGAAAAAACCCCATTTGTGCCCCCGCCCCCCTCCCCCTCTAAAACAAAATTAAAATTGGTGAAAAAAGGAAATAGGGGAACAAAATGTTTAAAGACCGTGGTGGCGTGCGGGGAACTGATTATGTTGGGGTATATTCAACCCAAATAGTCAAATAGAAGGCAAAATTGTACATATAATACATGTACTGTGCGATTTTTTGTGACCGTGCGAATTTTTTTGACATCTTGTGAGCGCCTCATTGATCTTACTGCAGTCGTTTGTATGCGTCCTTGCTCGGTCGACGGGACACGGCCATGGCGACATTACTGAGTCATTACAGCGCTCTGAACAGAACGCCGAACCTCCGCGCTTGACAAGCGCGGTGCACTGGCACTCAAGGGCGACCATGGGGACCCTCTCACGACTCTCTCACGTCCCAGCCAGATCTTGATTTAAAAATGGACAATTTCGGACCGTTTTCCGCGCTCTTACTGCGTGTTATTCATATTTTTATACTTTTTTTCGCCGTATGTGTGTCAGGGCCATTACTCCTTTGGGCCCAGACCCTAAAATAAGTGTGCTGGTAGCATACGGTATGTGCAGCTGAGATTGGAAAATATGCAGTTGAAATCCAAAATATGTGCAATTCAAATGTTGGCACAGAAATCTCGTAGCATTCAATAAAAAAACTTACATTTTCATAACAATTCAGAAATATCAATTTTCCAACTATAGTTTTTCTCATTTCTGTCATTCATTGAGTGCACTGCCCATGACTATGCCATACAGGCTGTATGTTTCGATGCGTAGTAGCCATATCATTGGTTAGGGAGCAGTTCCATTTATACGCGATAAATTTATCGCGACTGTATCGGGGCCTGATATGTTTTGGACCCGATGTTTTTCAAGTTGATTCGCGATAAAATAGTCATCAGGCCCCGATAAAATAGACATCGGGGCCCGATACGAGGCCTCTGCCATACCCTGGGGTATGTTTAGCAAATAGAGCGGGACATTGTTTAGCAAATACACGAGGATAATACAATTTACGTTAAACATCCATAATCAATAACATTATCTCTAAAAACATGAAATGCTGAATTTGTACCTTACAACTAGAATAAATAGCCCGAAGCTCTATTTACATACCGACCACTTATCTTTCGTTATATTTAAACAAGCGGTAATACGCTACTCGATAAATAATCCTTTGGTTCTCGCAACTGTACGCGATAAAAATCTCATCGGGGCCTGATAAAAAACTCATCGGGGCCCGGAACATTCTCGCAATTTTTATCGCGTACAAATGGAACTGCTCCCTTACTGACCAATCAAACTGTTAAGAAACCATGACAGAATCAAACAACTCCGTCTTAATCTCATGTTCCATGTTTTTTACTCAAGGGGTCTCTCTTTATTTGGATCAATTTTCACTAAAACCACTGCTGCTCACCGTACAAGATCAAGTTCACACAATTTTCATGTACCAATAGCCACAGTCTTGCTTCCAACTCATTTTTTTTATCATGGTACCCCAGAATTCTTTACCCATTAACATAGGATCTAAAACCGGACAAGAATTCCTTCAAATCCCATGTCAAAACCAATCTGCCCACTACGTCGATGAACCAGGAATTGGCTGAATAAGTGTAACTTATTTCCTTTGATTGCAGGCACCTTTTCTTTTTGGGACTCAATTGGAATTAAGTTGGCTTAAGCCAACTTTATGGGCTATCCTGGCTTATCGACTTGGTTGTCTGAATATATTTGTGATGTTATCTATTATTATGTACTTGATTATTTTTATATTGTTGATGTCGATTTTGCCGAATAAAAAAAACAAAAAACAACAAATACTGACCATTTTTGTTGGTGTTGACATTAAGCCTTGCTATTGGCAGACGTATTTAATATTATTTGTGTACATTTCTCCAGATAAAAGTAATGACGATGTGTACAATGCAGTGATGGAGTACTCGAGTCCGGAATCTATACTCTAGTGTTTAGTACCACTACCATGATACGCTTCCATTGGAATTGGTCATGAACTTGGGATCAATGTGATGAGTTTTTTTTTCAGTTTACAAATATAATTTGTTTGCCACTTTGTTTAATGGGTTGATAGCTACAAATGTGTCAGTTACCGTAACTAATAGATATTTAAATTTGCTGTCACACATCACACCGAATGATCTGAATTACAGGGCAAGGTTGATTTCACACAGGCATGTCTGTGACTTGACCATTAAAGGGGCATTAAGAGATGTGGTGGAGGCAGCGCCCTCAATTACAAAAATATATGATAACAACTGTGATTTGTATATTTTTACAATTGTATTACATGTATGAACTTACACCTATAAGGATTAAGAAAAATCAGCTCTCTTTGTACAACAAAACGTCGATTCAAAAAAATGCTGATCGGGCCCGATCAGCATTTTACGTCAGACAGTATCCCCCTGCAGTACGCGTGATAAATAACTCGAACCATATTTGCATAGAGGGCGTTTTTTTCTTCAATAAATAGCGATGGTATTGTTTTAATCCAGTTTTGCTGTGTTTTTGTGAGTAGAAACAACAATAATGGCAACTTGAATTCTGAAGTAAATTTTTAAAAATTTAAAAATGTCAACACAACTTAATGCCTATAAACTGCTCAAAAAAGTTGGAATATTTTTGCAAGCACTAGATTTTCAAATATCTCGGGATGTTTATTAAGTGTTATATATCCATATAAAGCTGATGTGTTCAACTTTGCAATGATAGCCTACCAAATTTGAAGCAATCCCTTGCTCCAGTGCTCAGCTACTTGCATGAGAACATGGGAGGTCACAATCTGAATGTGCCCAAATCAACGGTGTAGTGTGATGATCTATTGATTTTTAAAGCACAAAATAGTGTTGATTTTGCATGGCACTTTCAGATTGCGACCTCTCCATGTTCTCAAACAAGTCAGTAGCTGAGCACTGGAGTAGGGGATTGCTTCAAATTTGGTGTCATTGTAAAGATGAACACATCAGCTTTACATGGATAAATAACACTTAATGAACATATCCCGCGATATTTGAAAATCTTGTGCTTGAAAAAATATGCCAAACTTTTTTTGAGCAGTTTATATAATAAAATTTCACTTCAGTCTTGACTTGTATACCGCCAAAATGAGTATTATTGGAGCCAAACAGGTATATTGTATTGATATTTGATTGATATGTATTTAATGCATATCAATCAAATATCAACACAATACCTGTTTGGCTCCAATCTGTAGTACAAATCAGACCATTATGGTCAGACATTTCATTAGAGGGCAAGCTTGATTAAACACAGGTATTTTACCTCAAGTCTGTGAAAATCAACCTTGCCCTAATGTTGCTATACCAATGCTATGACAGTAGGATCGGCTTGACTACGACATGCCCCCGTTCCCCATCGACCATAGCCAGCACACTGTAAAAAGAAGCGTTTATATTTCTGATAACACTTAATAAACACTTCAACACGTTTATTTTTATGTTTTACGTGTAAAGGTATAGGAGGCATTGCATACGATAAACGTTTGCATAAACACTACAACACGTTTATAGAGGTATTTGTTGTATAATTATTAACACCCCAACATGTTTCTTATTGCTGATATAAACATGTTGGTGTGTTAATAAATATTACAAAATTACCTCTATAAACGTGTTGTAGTGTTTATGCAAACGTTTATCATATGCAATGCCTCCTATACCTTTACACGTAAAACATAAAAATAAACGTGTTGAAGTGTTTATTAAGTGTTATCAGAGATATAAACGCTTCTTTTTACAGTGCACAAACGGGTCCCTTTCTCACGTGGAGGATGTCCCCGCTTAAAAATGACGTTTTAGCGTCATCTGGTACCAATTTCTGCGCGCTTCGTGTGAATTAATTCAATGTTAAGGGGAGGGGTAGTGACGTGGTGAGATCACAGCGGGATCAGTGAGGGGGGGGGGGGGGGGGGGGGGGGGCATGGGTGTCACAGTTTATCGTTGCCAAAAATATGTGCAGCTGAGATTTGTCCTTATTTTAGGCGCTGTTTGGGCCACAGTAAATTGAATGTATACAGTGAACGCACGACCACTGTGGGGACGAGATTCACAGAGTTTAAAAGCAGGTTTTTTTAAAAGATAAACTTAGTTAGTCCCCGAGTCAGTGGCGTAGCCAGAGGGGGGGGGGGGGGGGGGGGGGGGGGGGGGGGGGGGGGGGGGATCGCCCCCCTCCCCCCAATATTGACGTCGTGTCGGTTGAGATTGGCACTGTCGGTTCATTTGACCAGAGGAATCATGGAATTATGATGATTGATGGTCAAAAGTACACATATGACAAATTTTCGCGCGCTACGCGCGAATAACAGTCACCTAAATGCAATATTCGTTGGTACAAGCTTGTTTAGAGCCAAAACGTACCACAATCGTGCCAAAAATAGGTGTAAAGTCAAAAGACTTTAAACAATATTGTCGGTTCATTTTCAATTCTCGCCCCCCCCCCCCCCCAATATGAATAACCTGGCTACGCCACTGCCCCGAGTTAGTCAAGGGTTTAAGCTAAAACCGCGTTGAGTGCGAAAATACGGCCCAATTTGTTGTTATTGATGTGTTTGTCGTTGGGATATTTGTTTGTTTGTTTGTTTGTTTGTCTGTTTGTTTGTTTGTTTGTTGTTTGTTTGTTTGTAAGGTTATTCTGATTGAAACACACTCTCTTGGGTCTGTTGAGACCAAACTCAAATTTGTAGTTTTGCTGAAAATAAAAACAGGTTACGTTATACTTATACAGCGTGTTTTTACTGAAGAAAAAAAGCAGGCATATGACTGCTAACGGATTAAAAGACAACAGATTTTAATCCGTTTAGCAGTCATATGCCTGCTTTTTTTCTTCAGTAAAAACACGCTGATAGTCTTTTCGGTTACAGCTGAACAACGCTATTTCACTTCACGTGTGACGTTTGTTTACAGGGGATGCAAGGATGCAGTCGATTTGCAAAAGAAAAACGTTTTGGATTATTATGGCCATTGACCCTATCACCGGGCATGCTGAAAAACAAGGAATTGTTTGCATGCATGGGTTATCCTGTGTGATGGAGTCAATGGTCCAGTCGATCTGTTTGGACATGTACTTTAAATATTTGAACCAAACTTACAAAGCAGGTGTTTTCCACGACCGGGGGAAGGGGATTTGAATTTGTTCATTTTTGGTGGGGTACTGTCTGACTGTCATCATGAGCTTCAAAGGCCTGGGCTGAGGGTGTAGGTACATGGGAACTGAAACTTATCACTTTCCACTCGCGGCACACGCAGCAAATTTGTTAACAATGTCAAAAATATTAAATTTACACATGCTTAGTTCTGGTTCGGGAATTCTTGAATAGACTTTGAAAGTCGGGAAAAGTTCCTTAAAAATCTTGTTTTGTATAATGGTAAAACTAACACTCGCACATGGAAAGTGTTAAAGAGGCGTCTTCAGCTGCGTGAAGGGGATTCATATTCAAATTTACAAGAGAAGGAAAATGAGAGTCTTAAAAACAAACCAAAGATATTTTTCAGTGAACAGGTGTGAAGGCTGGAATGTGTTCTTCGACCAACCATGTTTCAATGTTTCAAGTTCAGGCTCCCCCACCCCCAGTTTGGTTGTGTTTGTTTGATTTCGACGTACGAAAATGATGGACGTGTGATTTATTTATATATTTATTTGTGTCCATTCATCAAAAATGACGTCTAGTAATTATCCCCTCATTAAGGCATCAATGTAAACTAATTACTGAAGGTCGGAAAGGTCGGAAGTTGGGCTAACGTCAGTCAGACATACCAAGACTATACCGTACGCGTCCAATTGGCGAGAAAGATTAAGTGTGAACTTGACCATGAGGACACGGCAGTTAATTAACGGACACAGTGGCCATGGTAAACACTCTTTGCCTCTCAGCTTTTGTTAACTTTCTTTTGCATCAACGCTTTCGGCATTTTGTATTCAGATAAAGCAATAACATTTCCTTTCCGTTTCCTCCCTTGATGTTTTCCATACGAACTGTTTATACCTTAATTATGTACAAGAAATCGTAAACTTCAGCAGATCTTTACACTACTAGCACTCATATAAATATGCACTGAAATAGCGCCCCTTGATAATAAAAAAATGTTGTCTATTACAAAGCTGTCCTAAAATGATTAGTATACCCATCGATGCCCAAAGTTCATTAATTATTTTCATCATAAAAATCGATGGGAGTGTTAGGTCCATTTTTCCCCATCATTTTTGACATACAGGGTGAGTAAAAAAAACCTGCAATAGTGGAAAGAAGCCATCTTATTTTAAAAACTTAGTTGAAGTTTGAATTTTTTTAAACGTTATACATATACCTTATTTGTTACTAAATTTGTGTGAAAAAATGAAGTCAATATCATTTTCCGTTTGCCTTTGGTGAACCTTTTGACCAGTGCACCCATTTCACACGTTTGTCCACGAGATACCCAAAATATGCATCAGATCGCAAAATGTGTCTCCCATTCAAATTTGGAAACTTGAGTTCATTTGTGATGTTATTGGAATTTGATGCATCCTTTCTTGTTTACATATGAGTTAGCATAATCAATTATAATCATACCCATGCTATGAAAGCGTATAATGTTCAAAATTTTAATAACAAACTGACATTTTCCATTTTTTTGTTGGCGGAATATTCAAATATGAAAATGCAATGTGTGCCATTTCAAATGAAAATCACTGTGCTCGTGGACAAACAGGTAAATTTGGTTGTGCAGCAAAGAGGGTCACCAAAGACAAACAAAAAATGCGATCGACTTCATTTTTTCACACAAAGTTAGGATTAAATACATCATTCTTGCAACGTTTAAAAAGTTTTAAAATTCATTTTGGTTTTGAAAACAAAATGGCTTCTTTACACTATTGCAGTATTTTTGACCCACCCTGTAGTGTACCCTTTCAATAGAATTTTAGATCATATCGGATTTATCAAACTCAAGATACACTCCATTATGTAAGACATGGGGATTTAATTTATTTGACAAAGTGCAAACAAATGTGTGTTGTTTGAAAGAAACATAAATATATTCGTCACATTTGAGTGACCCCATGCATTGTTTTATTTGACAAGTGTTTAGGGACTTTTAAATAGCTAATGAATTGGTATTGGGCGATAGCAGTCGCTTATATTTCATTTAACATGGGAGCATGAAGTTGGTGAGGTTAAAAAGTAAGAGACTATTTCATTTTTACGAATTTTGTAAGAAACGCCACCTTAATTTGAAAAAGAAGTCTAAGCCACTGCTAATTTACCCATGACCACTTATTTACCTATGTCCCTCAAGCTTAGCCTCAAAACTAGCTTATATAGAAACAAAGCTTCTGATCACTCATGTGTGACGATCCATTTTTACTCTTCAAATTGAATCAAACTGAAGAAAATGAATGATTTGAACAACCATAACAAACAACAGTTTAAAATATAAAGGAGAAATAGCAGACAATAGATTGAGAGAATATTTGTGTTTAACATACAGGGTGTCCAAAACAAACCGTGCACGTGTTTACCCAACTTATTGACCATAAAGTTCTAAAAGTTGGTGTAACATTTTTATACATATTGAAAGACAAAATGCTTGGCTTTCAGATGCCGTTTATTTCATCTTATCTGGTTTTGTCAATCCCGAGATATGACCAATTAACTAAACCTACTTAAAATCGACGTTGTGCCACTTTACAGTTTGCAATTTACTCAGGAGATCTTCCCCTGTTCGAGTGGTCTAGCAAATGTTATATTGCGATTTAATAGGTTTAAATAATAGAATACCGTGTCTGTGTAGCCAAACAGAGCTGAATATTTTAAAAATTCAGACCGAATGCCTCCACCCTCCCCAATGTTTCAAGACGGATTGATGCCCATTAGTATCTGTTTGACGCTTATAAGCATTCTTTCTGTACACGTGGCACATCATCGATTTTAGGTAACGTTAGTTATTGATCATATCTCAGGATTGGCAAAACCAAATCAGATAAAATAAACGGCATCTGAAGCTAATCGTTCGGTCTTTCAATATGTATAAAAATGTTACAACAACTTTTAGAACTTCATGGTCAATAAGTTGGGTAAACACGTGCACGTTTTTTTTGGGACACCCTGTACACACATTTTTCTGCACTTTGCCAAAAAAGGTGAAATCACCATGTCTTACTCAATGGAGTGTAACCCGTAAGTTAAATATGTCCGATATTAATTATCTAATACACTCTTAGAAGGTCAGGATCAAATATGAGACGAAAAGGATCAATTTTGATCCAGAAGCGGTATCACATATGAGCTTACCCTTTCCGGATCAAAGTGATCCGACAAGCAGGATCAAAAAGTTTGATCCGAAATGGGATCAAATATTTCTGTCAAATGATACTGAAACGGATCAAAATAATGATCCTTAATCGGATGTACCTGTAGCTTATGATCCTACTTCAGGATCAAACTGAATCAAAGAAAAAGTGAAAACATAGGGGGTCATCGGGTGACAGATTGTAAAACAAGCATGCATGCAAGGGTCTTTCGGTGACACCGGGCCAAAAAAAGGGGGTATTTTTGATGGAGCCTGGTGTGAAACCTAATATTGATTGAGTGCCCCCACCCCCGGGTGCACACTGCAGACTATATATCGAGTGCAGTAAGCTTACTACATCGTGTAGGCCTAGTACATCGCAGTGATCGTGACATTTTGTGAGGAGCATTTTGACCGAAAATCGTACTGATGGCACTGGTGCAGGTACAAGAAATTTGTTCACAAGAATAGAGCATGTTCAAACATAAAAAATAAAACTACTTTACCGACAAAATCATGTAACATTTTACAGATTAGACTGGATAACTTACCGCGGTATTTCACCCTTGTTTCAACTGTGGCGACCGAATTCAAAAGATCGTCTGCTTGTCGTCTATCGGTTTGCGAAAGAGTGACGTCAGTCACTCATTGACCAATGAACTGTTTCATCGAATTGATCCGGAAATCAGATCAAAGTTGATCAAGGTGAATTTGATCCGTTTGTTGATATCTATCTGGAAACGGATCAAAACGATCCGAAAACGGATCAAAACGATCCGAAAATGATCCTTAAAGGATCAAAACAAAGTGAGCCGAAAATCTACTCATGTATTTGATCCTGACCTTCTAAGAGTGTACTTTAATGAAAGGGTACGGTATGTCAAAGATGATTAAAACAACGGACCTAAATCTCATTGAGTTTGATGATTAAACAAATTAATGAACTTTTGGCATCGATGGGTACTGATAATTTTGGGACAGCCTATACAGTCCTAGTTTTCAACTTTTCATTGATGCAAATTGAACTACGAGGGTCATTCAATAAGTTCTACCTCAGACCTCAGACCTTTGCTAGGCTATAAGCCAGTCTTATGAAATATTCCACAATTGTAGCTTTGAATCTCAACTACACATTGATAGTAAATTGGTCTGAATACTTTTTAAAATGAATGTCCATTCAGGCGTGACGGAAACAGTTGAAAGTACTGATAATTTGGCTATTCTAAGATTGGTCAAGAATAACCGTTCAGATATCTCATTAACATACTATAAAAAGTGACTAATTTGTTGTTGTGTATGAAGATTTTCTCTAATCACTCGCAGTGTCGTCAACTCACTTTATGCCTATAACGCCTTTAAAGCAGTAATAATGTTTGAGCACACTTGATATAAATAAAGGGCCGCCGAGCCCTTAACGTTGTGTAAGGAGGTTATCCAAATATCTTGGCGGGAAGTTGTATAACTTACGTCGGTAACTCGTAGATTTCGATACTAATACTATGCTCTTCCGAGGCTTATACTAACTGCAGGTACTATGCTTTTGATACTAAATGTAACTATATACTCAATAGTATTTTCACACATTAAAAAGCGTCATGTTTGAAAAGTTACTACAAAATGCTGGAAACTTTCCAAAATACGACAGAATAAATTAACTGATCTGCTCTAACACCTTCATAATGATTTGTCATGCCATGTGCGTGCATCGCGTGCATTCCAACAAAAAACTCATAAAACACACCAGACCAACCTTCCTTAACTCTGTCGGTCACGACCTTAAGGTCAATATTTAAAACAAGAGGGAGAAAACGTCCCAGGAAAATGTCTTAATGAGTTGGCGCAGGGACTTAAGAGAATGGCTATTCTCAGCGTATAACAGAGTTACACTTAGTCGTGATTTTTTCTGACGTTTAAGCGGCCGTTGAACCCACCGTTGTAGCTCCACTGGGTCTGCTCAGTGTGTCTGGGTAGTCGGCCATTAAATATCACCGGGTGAACTAAAATTTGAATTCTGTAATGGCTCTATTGTTGCACGGTTTCGATCCATCAGCAGTTAGCCACTCAGTACGGATAGCCACTCTTGTCACCACCAAATGACACCCTCACGCGGCTATTTTTAATAAGTCTTAGAGACCTGTCTTAGAGTATAAAGCCATGGATTTGTAAATTTGCACTCTAATAGCTCTTAGCATCTAGGCATGATAGGCGACGCAGGTGAACCAAGTGATGGTCGCATTTTGCCCTTTCTCCGCGGTAGTGTTGTTATTAGTTAAGAGTGACCCGATTTTTAAACAGAGTGCAAAATGGTTTGAACATATTTTTGCGTTTGACAGCTAACAGTCCAGAGTTTATACAGAGTTGATCGTCAGGCAGCCAAAACAGTCCTTCTGTGTCGTTACCTAGTCAGTTCTTATAGCAGTTATTTCATCCTTACTGGAGATGTAAATAACACGATATAGACCTCATCATATATGAATATTGTTAAAGTTCAAATAACCATACCTTTTGTCAAAGTATGTGAACAAGTATCTTGCTCTTTATGAAACAATCTCGACTTAAACACAGAACAGTTCTTAGTGGATTACGAATAACTAGGAAATACTCACATCTATAACTTTGAGGAGTAAGTAATTGCTCTTTACAGAGGGGAGGACCATTGATCACCATGTTTACAAAGAAGAAGTACTCATCATGCAGCACGGGATGTTTCGCCGGATTACCGTGGGTAAGTCATCCGTTAATTACTACCCTTAAATCAACTTATCAAATTAAAGGAGAGTGGACAAATATTCGGAGCAAAAAATCAAAACAAAACAATTTTGTGTGTGTTACATTTGCCCAAACAAGAATGTTCCACGATAAGATCTGTATACCACAGTTTTGGTTAAAACTTCAAAAGGGGAAACATTCGACCCATTTAATCTCAATATTCTGTTACAAACATTGACGACAGTACCATGACATGATTGAGATATTGTAGTTACCGTTAGTTACCATATGAATCCAGGTTAGGTTTTATCGAAGTACAAAATCCTCAATTTGTCGTCTGCTCTAAATCATCAAGATATGCTGGTAACAATAAAACGTCAACGTCTTTCACTAAAGGTGACCGTTTAGGGTATGGAATCATTTTAAAACATTCCTAACAGTATCGATAGTTGTTGGTAAAAAGCAATACTATTGCAATGGCAACAAATGTAAACAATAACAAAAATCAGATTTCATCAGAAATGACGATAGCCAATCTCAACCAAACCTTTAACAAATTCCTTGAATTGTTTTAAAATCAAAGCAGTACTATACACATAAATTGAATGATCATCTATTTTCTTAGATTTGTATTTAAACAAATACTCTCATGATTATATCACTAACATAATCGGTACCAGTTGTTAATTGTGGTACGACCACGGTTAATAGGCTATAAAGCATTTTTTTTGTAAATATCTAGCATTCAGATTTATTTCACATTTGGAATTTAAAAACAACGAGTTCTTTTGGTCGCGGAATGTTTTCCGACTACTTTATACATTGCAGATTAAAATCTTAGCGACTTGTACCGCGGTAGTACTATCTAGATGGACATACCAGCATGACCAGTGTAATACATAGAGCCTTTTGTCCACAAACATTGGATAGTACCTTTCACTAATAATTTTTATGTTTAATTTTAAATAATTAGTTATTGCGTTGAATACAACGGAATACAAAGTGTATTAGTTTAAAAACCTTATCTGCATTTACATTTGACGACAATTCCTCTCCCGTGATACATTGGTATACAGGGTGAGTCAAAAAAAAGTGTACTCAACTTCAGCGATTTTTTTTAGAAAAACTATTCGTTCAAAACAATATACTACGGTATAAAGACAAATCAATTAGCTTTAATATGAATTTTATCTGGTTTAGATTGGTTGAGGGAAACTTATATTACGCTGTTTTGAATAAAAGTGACCAATTTAACGTCCGAACACGCTTTCCAGATCTTGACCATTATATTTCATAAGATACGACCAATAAAAAAATTACAATACCGACAGCGAAAGGATCAATTCCTTTGTTATGAAATGATTAAAGTGTGGTAATTGTGTCATAAATAGGCCTTAAAGCTGTCTATTGTTTTAATCTATTAGGAGACAATTTTGAACAAGTGTATTGTCTACTTAATTCTTTTAATAAACAAGATGTGTAATGCTTTACATCATAATCCTAGTAAACATTATTAAGCTCGTTAAGCTTGAAATTAAAAACCGTGTTTTAGGTGAAAAAACAGCTCCTGTACAGAAATAGTCATATTTACTTAACGGTATCATCAAATAGCGTGATTTTTTTTCCAGATGGTATCAAAGAAATGGCGCAATCATTTAAAGTTTTGTTTGCCTTGATTTTGTGGTCAAACATTTTGTTGTTGATTTTTTCAATTAGGGTACACTTTTTTTTACTCACCCTGTATGTGGAAGGGAGCAAACACAACCATTTTAAAAGTTTAGTCAATTTGATGTATCACAACTAGTTTGTGCAATGATTGATTTGTATTTGAGAGACAGTTTAGGGCGGTTTACTTACGTCATTTGGTTTATTTGACTTTCATTCTATGGTTAATACATTTCTAGTCGTGAAATCCGTTTATATCTCACCACTATTAAGTATTTGGAAGAGATCAATCACACAAGCATGTTTTTAAAAACTTAGTTTTTATTTTCATATGGCAATAACAATCACTCATGTATAATAAACACGTATAATAATAATTAAATTAAAAAAAAATCTAAACTTAAAATGTAGGTGGTATAATAAGTGAACTATTTCATACATAGGCCTAGTTTTGAACATTTTTATATTTGATACTCTCTTGCGTAAGTTATTTTGATATAATTTAGTAATTGATCTATATTATTGGTCGGTTTGACTCATTAAATATATGTTTTACCTATCATAACACATATCTCTGGTATAAACGGAACGGATGGGAATATTACTGCACCCACACACACACAAGTTGATATACTGTTACTTGACACAAACAGTCGCGATACGCCATGCTTAACACTTTCCACGCTGCCTAAGTTTTACCATATACAAAACAGAATTTTCAGAAACCTTTCCCAACTTTCAGGGTCTATCTCAAGGATTACTGGATCAATACTATACTAGGGATGTTTGTACTCATTTCAATGCGTTTCTCATGGTGATTCCAAAAATGGTAATGACATTTAAGAATTTTGACATTTTTTGAAACATTTTGTGCAATTTTGGAATGTCGTCTGCAGCTGCCTGTCGCGTGGAAAGTGTTAATGCAGTACGATACGATGACAACATTTGCGGGTATTTGCAACATCTGAGATTGTATTTGGAGTAGTAAATTAAATTTTTCGTACACATATTTTGAAATCAAACATAAATGTGTTGCAGGGATAGCACTGGATCAAAAATGTGAGAGGTCCCATGACATTTTAAATTTAACGGGTCCCTTACATTTTGATCGGGACCCGCAAGTCTTTCCAATTTGAAACCCGACGCGTCAAACAAGAAAGTGAGAGGTCCAGGACGCGCAGACGCGTCAGAATGCGACCCCTGATGTGTTGATGGATTAACAGTCACATCTATAATATAAGTATTTACATTATTTAGCTTCCGATTTACCAAAACTTTTGCTGTGAACCTATTTTAGCAATATGATTATGTTTTAAATGACGATGGGCTTTTCGTCACTTCCCCCCTGATTCATGACACATCAATGCCATACAATTATCATCATGTTATTTACCCTTTTTATAGGAAACAATCCCGAATTGAATCAAATAACGTAGTTTGGCAGGAATATCAAATGCCGTAACAAGACAAATAATCAATTTAACAATCAAGGCCAGAAATTGTCATTTGATACGGAAAGTTTTAATTTGTAGCAATTACTTTTGGCCTTTCTGATTAATATAGATTAATTAACTATAATTTATGAAATAATAACAATAATTAGCTTGTCGTGAAAATATTTCAATCACAGCTATCACTATATTTTGCAGAAATTAGTAGCCTACGTATGAGATTTGAAATCTCATCGACAATCTAAACAAAAAGTGTTATCGATGTACATTGGCGGATTTAGCAGTATTATAGTTACTGATTTCTTAAATGCCAGAAATGCCCTTTCTTAAATCAGCCCCTCCTGAGGCAAAGGGAGACGACCTTTATGTACGCTTAAGGTGTTTTTTAAGTTTCACGATTATGAAAGAAACCACATCACAGTGTGATTGACTTTCACACGTCCTTTTTCTTTGAACTTGACTCTTACATGTATGTTAAAGGTATATTATGTGATCTTTCCAGGGAACGCCCTCAACATCGAAAAATAAAATTGAAAGCAGATTTTCTTGCAGATTTACATTTCTGATGATAAATCGTACATACATTCCAAGTTACAGGGCGATACGATTCTTAATTACTTCAAAATCATGGTTTTAGAGTGAAAATAAACTGTCGGATATCCGACAACTTATTTTATTCTAGTCTAAATTCACTCTAAAACCATGATTCTGAGGTAATTAGGAATCGTACCGCTCTGTAACTTGGAATGTATGTACGATTTATGATCAGAAATGTAAATCTGCAAGAAAATCTACTTTCTAAAAAAAATCATGAATAGTGGGCACTCTCTGGAAAAGATCACATAATATGCCTTTAATCAAATCCGGTTCAACTGCAAACTCAACATTTCTACGATCGTGAAACTCCGTAGGCCTAAGCAGCGTACATGAAGGTCGTCTCCCTACTCCTAACAAGATAGTTCGAAGTATTTATCCTCGTTTCCATTAATTTCCCTTTGCACAAGCATGATCATGATCATGGAGAGTGTTATCATATGACTATCATTCGATCGTCATTACAGATCAGCTCTGACTTACATCTATCTGTACAAGGTAGAAATCGAAATACTGGAATTCGACATATATATTATGATGATACTTTGAGCTATTTCGTATAAATAATTCATGATTTGGAAATATTTCCCTATATACTAATAGCTGGGAAATCTTCGGACAAAATATCCTTAGCGAAAAAACAACTTACGTTCATGAGCCGGTTCACCATGTAAACATGGCTCTGGAATTTACCCTGGACCCGGACCCGCTCTGGAAGGCTCTGTTTTTTAAATTGTTGTCTATTAAGACGTAACGACAATAAGTCTTTTCAAACTGGTCCGACGATCGATCTTTGGACGATCGATCGTTAAGCGGAGACTAATTCTCAGACGTTTCAAAACGAGCAAGAAAGTTTATCGATCAACTGTCAATGGATTTCACACAGAGAAGTGGTCTGTTTTGGTGATCGATCGTCATACCGACTGTTGTCACGGTTATTAGGACTACAAATACGATCGATCGGCGGGCCAGTGTGAAAAGGCGTAATTTAATCCTGACAGTAACGAATGGAACGAAAAATCATCTGTAAAGTGCGTATAGTTGCCTGATTTGCAGGCATTTATCTTTACAAATACTATAGAATTTGCAAGCTTATTCCCGTTTATCAAACAAAAAATTCTATTAGGGATTGCAACACTCATCTACGTAGCCTACTGTGATATTGATCCAACGGGTTCGAGTTGTATTGTACTCCTATCATTAGTATGTTTTTTGGAAAACTGATGATAAAACTGGAGAAGTGGCAATAATAATTTGGTCCTGACGAAATCAGAGCTAATCCTGACGAAAGCTTGACAGTTTTAAACTTGTCTGACGGCGAACCCGTTAAACTCTTAACTTATATTATGAATACCGTCGTAAAATCCTATCTCACAATCTAATTATATTATCGGTACGCGTCTGAAAATAGGGAATACAATATATAGACGCAATTCTTAATTGGCGGATTTTGGCGTCGAAGAGGGATAGTTTGAAATTAAATGTATGCTTGTAACCAAAACTACCGAGGAAAATTTAGAAAATCACAATTCATTGACATTGCCGTCATGGAGATTGTAATGTTTATCGGAGCGATATAATTGCTCTGAGCATGCTCAGTTGGATCATGGTTTGACGCGAGCCCTCTTCGACAGAAATGCCGCCAATTAAGAATATCGTCTATACAATCACCTGTTGCTAATTATTCTGATATTGAATTATCCAGGTGTTTCTATATTGTATTCATAGGAAGTTTAAGCAGTACGATTTCAACTTATATGAGCTTCAGCACATCGCCACCTACATATAAACTGCAAGGGTTTTTGTTTTGGATGATTTGATTCGTCAGCAAATTGATGGCTCGCCATCAGCAAAATCTCACAATCATTGTTGAAAGATTAGAATAAAAAAGATCCAATGTTTTTGTGCCTCTAACATTTGCAGTGCTGAAAGAGGATAGAAAATGTGCCGGCACAATGACCCTTCTTCGCTCAATCTTCCCATAAGAATTATAAGTATCACTGTGCCCCTTCCGCAGGTCTGTGAACTCGCCGCGCGGGATTTTACCGGAACCTTAATATGCATATAATCTCGAACACAAATTTATCACTAGATATTTTTATAACCCAGATTTATCATGTTAGCTGAAACGGAACCTCCCATTTTATTTCATATTCAAGAAAATCTATTAATACTTTTAACGATGAACATTATCTCAGCATCTCTTCTGATCATAAATCATCTGATCATTGGAAATATCCGACCATTCGACGATGCAGCTATACTCTGTTTAGTGTCACTTTGAACTTGATCTTGATCGTTTACTTCTGTCCCTTATTTTAAATAACATGACATAAATTGCCCGCTTAGGAGCGCTATTAACTCGGTCTGGTAAACCTATTGTTTTCAATTACTACGAGAGGATTGCCTGGTTGTATATTTAAATTCGGGGCGTGTACGAGCGGTACTTCTTGCTAACTGCATGGGTGAGTTTCCATTAGGCCCTATGTTGCAAATTATATCCACGCTCATGCGTTTAACTACCGTATGGGCGTTGCAATACAGCCGGTTGGTTGCACACGAGAATTATGTCATTTAGCAACCAGCTTTGATGGAAGGCGAATATTTAAATTTGGTGCCGGTTTTTAGGGCAGCAATTTATAGCGCTGCTAAGCGGGCCTTGTAGCGTAATACATCAGTTTTCATGTATAGTGCTTTTCCAATTCTGCACAATATGCTGTCACAATCAGATATGCGATACATCAGAATTAGTTCGCTTCGCTTAGAGGCTGAGTATCTTACAGACTGATAATTGCGTAATTCTTTTATCAGCCCATTTGAGGGAGGGAGCCAAGTGTGAAGTGTCTTGCCCATAGGACACAACACGTGAGCCGCAGTGGGACTCAAACCCTCAACCTTATGTTCATTCAACTGGACCACTCGTGCACACATGTCGCTTTAATTCGTCACATAATTTGCAAATAGGATACTACTCAAAATCATTTATAGCAAATTTACCATAGATTTCTATACTGCCATCCAAGTCCCTACTATTGATGTATTTTTCAAAACGTTGAAAGCCCAAGTTTACGTTTACACATTATAGGGTGTCCACGTGTTATGCAATCTTCTACATTGAGTAATGATTAAGCGTGAAATATTTTGGTTCATCGGCCTTATAACAGGCCTATTTTGTCCCAGGATAAACTTGAACTATATGCGCTTATCAGTCATCCGATGATACATCCATCCATCTATCGATAATAATTAGCCATGGAAGCAGTTACATAGGCAGGCAGTATGCATCACATTCATTAGGGCATTGACACAGCACTACGACGCAGCTCAGTTCTGCGCACTTAACAACGCTTTCCATGCGGCAGGCGTCTGCAGACGACGTTTCTAAAATTTCACAAAATGATTAAAAAATGTCACGTTTATTGAATTTCATCACCATATTTGGAATCACAATGAGAAACGCATTAATATATAAAAGTACAAACATGCCTATCATGCCTATAGTTACATCGAAATTTGGGAAAGGTTTCTGAAGAAGAAAAAATGCCCTGCCGTAGCCCGCTGTAATGTAGGCAGGCATCAGTGGCGTATTTAGAGAAGTGTGGATGTTCCTGCATTGTAGTAAAATCAGTGGAGCCGAGTAAGAGACCAAAGAGGACACATATGAAATCCACCCACTATTAGTATTAGCAAGTTTAGGCTAATTTGTTCGCGTGCATAGGTTTCCCTTAAGTAGCAGATTAATATGAATTATTTAAAGTAGGCCTACCAGATTGTTGACTATTCTATGCATGGACTTATTATAGTCCATGGTCTATACTCTAGGCCTATAGGATAAAATGACGAACACAAATCTGCCATTTTCAGACACATTGAATGTCTGCGAAAAAGATGCAACACTTTTTTTTCAACATGTTTGAGGGTGGCAACATTTTCGTTTATACGTCAAAATGCTTTTGTTCAAGGGAAATGGCAATTTTTAAATCCAAGCCAAAATGTCGTTTGATTCAGGAACTCGAGGAGAGAACGAATACAATTCACCGGAAACTCACCAAATATCCAGGTACCCAGTCGTCGTCTGCTTCCGTTTTCCCCATACCTGACATAATGATGCGATGAAAGTTGGATATCATCAACACAGCATCCATGGAGACTTGGGAAATGGAGAATAGGGAATGGGGAAAGCCCAACTACAAATCGTGACCCATTTATAAGGGTCATTGTTCTGGAAATGACACACATTTCGCTAGTCCACAAAACTCTTTATTTTTATCAAGAATTTTGAAGACCCGATTTAGGTATCTACTTAACATGCTGAAGGGAAAATATATAAAATTTATCAAGCACTGTAACTTTTAAACTAATAATGTAATGTACAAAAAACTGTATACCATTGTCAAATGAAATTAGTCGGAGAATCCATTTTTGGTATTAAATTTCCCTCAAAATAGTGATTTCTACATTTTTTGCCCAAAAATCACTTTTTTGGCGCCAAAAATGTTCAGACAACCTAACAAAATCATTTTTTTATTCAAAATTTCAAAATTTCACCAAAATCATCTTAAGTCAATTTAGGAAGCACTTTTTTTTGGGATTAAAAATCACATTTTTGGCACTTTTTGGTCAATATTTTCAAAACTAAAAAATGTTAAGCCAAAAAATTGGGTTGACACTTCCCTTAAACATGAAGTGCTATCGCGTTAAGATGTTCAAGCGTGCCCTACAAACAGTTGCCGGCGTATTCGTTTTGCGTATAACGCAGCGTTGCCATGTGTGCGTGTGCTAAAGAACGCGATTATTCGAAGCAGGAAGTTGGTAAACTGCTCGCTGGATTCGCCGATTCTATAAAGGGGTAAATAATTTGTTGTTGTTTGATTAAATTAAATCTAACATAAGGCGTTATTTTTATGATAAAAATTAAAAATAACCAATAGGCCTACACTAAATAAGAATGAGAATAAAATATAGTTCGTACACTGCAAAAACTACAGAACACATCGACGCGTAGAGAGCACGTCAAGAGACAAGAACATGTCAAGAACGTGTCCGGACGTGTTCAAAAAATGTAACAGATTTAGAACATGTTCCTGGCCGTTACAGATGTGTTCTTGATGTGTTCTAGAAATGTCCCTTGAACACATGCAGAACACATGGTGATGCGTTAACAAATCTAGAACACCTACAGAACACCTAAGAACATCTACAGAACACATCTGAACACATGAACATGTTCTATATCTGTTACATTTGGACGCTTCCGACACATCCTGAACGTGTGTAGAACACGTCGGAATGTGTTCTGTGAAGCTTGTGATGTGTTCTGTAGTTTTTGCAGTATAGCTGTTTTGCTATTATTATATATACGATGGTCTTATAATGTATAGGCTGAACCATATTTGTGTCGACGTGTATGGCCGTCAACGGTCACCATACACGAGTAACACGACTCCAAATTGTACAACCTACATTATGAGAGTGAAACTAACGATAGCAAAACTACGAAGCTTTATTGGTATCATTTAGTGTTGCGCCCTCGAATCGCGTATCGCGGCCCGAAATCTCGTGGCTCATTGGCACTGCCGGTTCGTTTGACACAGATGACATTTTTCGCGCGCCACGCGCGCATGTTTCCCTAAAGTGCAATATTTGTAGTACAAGCTTGTTTAGAGCCAAAATGTACTGTCCTCAATCATACCAAATAAGTGTTAAATCAAAAATGTTCGCGCGTTACGCGAGCATTTCTCTACTCGCAACAATCTTGTCTGTTCACTTTCATTTCTTGACCCCCATGCCCAATATGAAAAACCTAGCTACGCCACCCACTGTACATGTACACGTTTAGTTATCAACGTCATGTCACATATTTTCAAACGTAATGTTTCAGCTTTATTTTGTAACTCCTTAATTCTATAACATAGATCCTATGCCAACAGTTCTCCGTTGTTGCAACGTTCTATTAAAAAGTTTCAACTTGCAAGTTAGTTTGGAAAACGTTATCATGGTTATGATACAAACATTTTGTATGTACCCAATGTTTGGTTAGCAGTGGCGTACAGCCATCGGGGAGGGGGGGGGGGGGGGTGGTGGCGTCAGTGGCGTAGCTCAGGGGGGGGGGCAGGGGGGGCAAATGCCCCCCCTGACGAAAAAATCCAATTTGAGCCCCCGCCCCCCCACCCCTCTAAAAAAAAAAAAAGGGGTGGGAAAAAAAGGAAATAGGAAAAAATTGAGACAAAAGACCGAGGTTATTAGGCAAATAGAAAGCAAAATTGTAAATGTAGTACATTTACTGTGCGATATTTTGGACTGTGCGATTTTTTTGGACTGTGCGAAATTTTTTGAGCCCCCCCCCCCCCCCCCCCCCCCCCACTTACGTGAAATTCACGAGGTAAGTGACTAGAATTTTTTGGGGGC